>CM057340.1:244285516-244790796 GCA_030015575.1 Agapanthus africanus
CTTTGCTGACTCCAGCTTCCAGAGTGACAAGGATGACTCCAAGTCCATGTCGGGTTATGTCTTTACCCACAATGGAGGGGCGGTCTGTTGGAAGAGCTCCAAGCAGGACACCGTTGCTCACTTAACAATGGAAGCGGAGTACATAGCTGCTTGCGATGCCGCAAAAGAAGCAGTCTGGATGAAGAAATTCTTAACAGAACTTTAGGTGGTTCCGTCCATTGTTGATCCAATACCTCTGTATTGTGACAACAACGGGGACATAGCTTTAGCGAAGGAACCCAGGTCCCATCAGAACTCCAAACACATCTTGAGGCGGTATCACCTGATCAGGGAGATCGTGGATCGCCTGGAGTTCGAGGTTCGGAGAGTTGCTACAGAAGAAAACACTACAGATCCATTCACAAAGGCCATCCCTCATACACAGTTTGAGAGGCTATTCGAGATGATAGGTCTGCGATACGCCAGCACATGGCCCTAGTGCAAGTAGGAGATTGTTAGTGTATATGCCCTAGAGGCCAATATTGTATCATAATAGATTGTATATTACTTAATGGAAGCTTGGGATATTCACAGTTGTATTGACAGTCTTGCTCAAAATGGTAGTATGCTACTTGGTTTGTATCTATCTTAATATGTGTATATGTTTCTTTTAACGTACCGCTAATACATATTAATAGAGCCCTTGGGATCTTTGCTTGACTACCAGCGTTGTGATAACAGTCACACTAGTGGGGGGTTGGGTAGTCTACAAGCACATCCTTATACAGGTCCCTAGTTGTAGGATTATCGAGACTGGGCATTGATAATCTCGAGTAGACTAGTATATACGGTTCTCATCCCAGCAGGGGAGATGGTCTGTCCCACAGCCATTAGTACGTTGTACTGGAGATAGTATGCAGGTGCTCGTTAGGTTACGAGTACACCGCACAGGACTCGTAGGGAACTGTTGGTTCGTATTATACCCGTCGTCAGTTAGCAGTTCCCAGGTAACATGAGTACAGCTTAGTCTATTGACTTAACACTGTTGCTTCGCCTCAAGTGTGTTCCCACTATTCTTAGATCGCTACCCTACCACGGCTCTACTGAGTCGTGCAAACAGGTAGCAGTTGGGTGCAGTCCCGAAGCACTTGGAGGCAGTGGCGGTTAGATTGGATTCGTCTCTCCCGGTATTGGGGGTTGATATCGCGCTATGTTTGGAGAGCCATTAAGCAAATTCCCTGGCCAGGGCAAGCGAGATTTTCTGGTAGGTGCTCCAGTAGTTTCTGAGGGTGTAATGGCTACACTCCGACATGACTTATACCGCTATTAGGAGTCTGACGCTTGTCGCCCCCTAGGCCCGATATGCGATACTCTTAGACGAACAGACCGGAATTTACAGAGATTGTCACATACAGGCTCAGTAGGAGTTCAGATGGATTTCCTCATCGGCCTTCTTATCGACATCAACCTGGGGACCGTTACGTACAGCTAGTACCGCTTGCGGCCTGTGGTTAAACCCACTGTCAGCGTAGTGTCGAGTCTTTAGAGTCCCACACAGAGGGTTTCCCTGCTTCGGGCGAAACGATATAGAGGTCGTATGGTTTTACGACAGGGTTCAAACATATACGTGTACTTGTGCACGTATGATATTCGGACAGATTATACTAGAGGGCTTTGGTTTAAACCAGATCCTAGTATTAGATTATTGGACTTATTTAGTCTTAGTAAATCAGTGTTTTTCGTAAATACGGATAGGAGGGGCATTCTCGTAATTTGTCGGGGAGCTTCTAGAAGAAGGTGACTCATTAGGGTTTATTTCTTTTTGATTTAAAATTAATGAGGTGGAGGAGATGAGTTGTTGCTTTCATTAAATGAACCATGACTCATGAGATGATTCATCTTATGAATTAAATGAAGCATGGTTGATATTTTGATAATTATTATTATTAAGATATTTTCATGCTTCATGATATTCACAAAGGAGTCAAGATTCATTTGATTATCAAAAACACTTTCTCTCTCCTTAAGATCTCTCTTCTTCATCTTAACCCTAAGTGTTGGTTATATGTATGCCCTAGAGGCCATTACTGTACATTGGATGTATATTGTAGTGGATGCTGGGACATCTATAGGAAGGACTTTCTTGCTCGATATGATAGTACGCTATCTGGTTGCACTTTATCTTAACATGTATACTTTCTGTCTCTCTGATTACATGTTGATAAAGCCCTTAGGATGTGTACTCGACTTCCAGGACTATGATGTAGATCATACTAGTGGGGCCTGGGTAGTCAATGAGTACATCCTTCATTGTTCCTAGTCGTGGGAATATCGAGACGGGGCATCGATATTCCAGAGTAGACTAGCGTATATCTTCTCGACCCATGTGATGGGCGATGGATGATCCCATATCCATTGGTGTTTGACATCGAAGATGGTATGCGGGTGCTCAGTGGAGACTGGGTACACTGAACGGACTCGCCGAGAACTCCCAGATGGTATTATACCTCACGTCAGATGGCAGTTCTCTGGTGACACTGGTACAGCTTAGTCTGTTGACCCGAGATCGTCAAAGAGTCTTGTGTGTCTCCCACTGTGCTTTGATTTCCACCCTACCACGGCTCTACTGAGTCATGCAAACAGGTGGTTTTTGGGTACAGTCCCGATTCACATGGAGGCAATGAGCGATAGGAGGGGATTCGTCTCTCCCGGTATTGGGGGTTGATGTTGTGCTATGCTCGACTGGCCATAACAGGAAATCCCTGGCCAGGGTTGCAGTGACCTACTGGTAAGTGTTATCAGTAGTTTCACGAATGTTATAGACCTCACGTCGGCATGACTTATCAAGCTACTGGGATCTGACGTTTACCACCCCTAGGCGAGATATGCGACATATCAGACGAACAGACCGGACTATACGGTAAGTGTTACTGGTTGGATTCACAGGAGTATGAGCGGGCTTGCTCGTCGATCTTCTGATCGCTCAATACCCGGGTGGCCGTTACGTTTAGCAGACCGCTTGCGGCTTGTGGGTGTTTGATATGATCATCATCCGCTGCCGGCGTATTGACGAGTCTTTAGAGTCCTACACAGAGGTTTCCTGGCTCAAGCGAAACGAAATAGGAGCGCATATGAGATATGTGCGGGACCGAGAATAATGCGTGTATATGATACCGTATTTCATTCTCGCGATGAATGTGTCGGATGGTTGTATGCGATATAACCTAGTTATCGAATCAAGGATTGATTCGATAAGCCGATACATTGGATACTAGCCGGTTATATGCGATATAACCGGATCATTGAATCAAGTGTTGATTTAATGATTTAATGTATAATTATATATTTGATATATTACTTTGCATTAACTAGTATTGGTTCACTTTAAATGGATTTACTCACTTGGTTTGTACACATTGTATATGTGATATACTTTTGTGCACAAGATTGTATCATATTTGATGATACTTGCTCTTTTGGGTTTGTGTAAAGATTAAACCATGTTTAGTGAATGGTTAGGGTTTCTTTTCTCTTATTTATTTATCCATTTATTATTGTTTTGGAAAAGATAAAGAGAAAAAGAAATGGTGGCTTAGTTTGTCTTTTCTTTGAAGCTTCTTGAAGCTTTGAAAAAGTCTACCATTCTTGTCTCTTCTTTAACCCTAACCACTCTTCTAAACCTTGGTTAAATCTCTACACTAAACCATACTTGAAGTTATGATAAGTATTCTTTTTATTTTCTTTTTTAAAATTAACTTATCATATCTTCTTCTTCTTCTTCATTTTCTTCAACATGAAGAAAGCTAGTGGCCATTAATGGCAACTAGTGAAATTGAGTGAGAAATCCAAATATAAAGACTACCCACTTCCTATTTCTTCATCCTCTACCTCTTGCCAAGTTGTATAGGGTGTTTACTTCACAAGTTTTCAAAGCTTGGTGAAGTTGGAGCTTGTTCTTGTGATGCTTCGACGTAGATCATCTTCGGCATCGAACCGACGATCAAGCCCGCCCATTCTTCGATGATGCCAATGCTAGAGTCGTGAGTTCGATTTGGACAGCGGAGGGAGATCATCGTGGAGCTCACGAAGTGGTGGACCGGATCTACAAAGGTTGTAGCCCTTCCCTATTTCTATATTTCCGTTTACTTGCTTGCTTTGCCTAAATATCTAGTTAACGATCCGTTCTAGGTTTTCTCGGCACCGTAATTTTTAGAAATTTGCATGTTTGATCACTTGTAAGACTCCATTAGTGTGCCTAGGAACCCTACAGTGGTATCAGAGCCTAGCTAGAGCCTTAGGCGAAGTCCTGACGGAGTTAGAAGTCCGATCGACCCAAAACCCCGAATTTGAATATGCTCTCTGTACATTTTTTAATTTCGAGGATTTTTCCACATTAAAAATATCCAGAAAAATCAGCAGACTAATTTAAGAATTACTGTGAATTTCGATGGAGTAATTCCATCAAAGAGCCGCGGATCCGCGGCACGAGCATGGCTCGTGCGGCGGTTCCGCGGCTATTTTGTCGTTATGTGCATCCTATTTTGCACAGTAATTCTTAGTTGTCTGTGCTGGTTTTCCTGGGGTTTTTTAATAATTTTTCCCAGAGTTGCATTTTCTGAGTTGTATTGGGGACTCGGTGTATTCGATCGGACTGTCTAATTTTTGTCGGTGTGCTTTTCCGGGTATTTTTAGAATATGTTAAAAGGTTCGACCGGATATAAATACCCACTTTTTCCCCTGCCGGGAAATTTCTAATTGTTGGATTTTTCCGTAGTTTAACGACGTTCTAAGTAGTGCAAGTAACGCGATGGACCCTCTAGAAGACAACAAACCTTAACTCGATTATGTGACCGTCTTGAACTGCCCTTTGAACTTTCGGGTTTGGGGCAGTACGGCGTGCCACATGTGAGGCGTTGGCTTGACCCTTCTACGGCTGGACCGTTGGTACTGAGGCACGAACTGAATGTTGTTAGACTTATTTCATGTGTTGAGCTGTATCGGGAAAACTTGGGTGTTCGATTGTTCGATCGAAAAGTTTAGCATTTTCTATTTATCCGGAATGTGATACAATAATTGGAATTCGCAAATAGTTATGAGATAACGGAATGAATGTTATAAACATAGCAGTTTAGTCTTACTTGATCGGTTGACACGGAATTTTGATGTGATCAAAAGTCCGTCGCAATCACGTAGCGTACGCGGATACTCACCGGGTAAACTTAATAGACAACCTCACTCCATAGCCCCGACCAAGTGACTGTAGGAGAACCCCGTCGCCGAAAGCATCCGTTCAGGTGCTCCCGGTAGCGGTGTTCCGCCTTGGTGCACTTCGTCGACGGCGTTAGGGGGTGCGGCCGCCTACTAAAGTTTGCGACGAGCATTCGATCAGAATGTCGGGAATCCTGTTGAATTGCCCGACTTGATATTGAAAAGAGTTTTCGATAATGAGACTGAAATGCGGGGTTTATAATTGTTAGGCATGCGATGTCTAAGTAATTCATTTGGTCAGGCATGCGATGTCTGAGGAGGTTGCGGATTCCAACTGTTGTAGTTTTACATTTTCTTTTCTGTGACCGTAAGTGTAATATGTGATATCACCGGTTTCGTTGCTATATGTCAACGACAATTGGGATGCGCATATTTACTTACGTTGATGACATGTGATGTTATGTGTTGCTGGATATGTTATATTGGATCGTCGTGTTTGAATAGCCGGGTGGGTTTTTTTTATGTGAGATGAGTGTTTTTCATTTTCATTCATGTAAAAACTTGTATGTAATATTCTTTTATTGGGGCACTTCCAGGTTGCGGAAGTTGTCACCGTTGATGTATATTATTTACTTTTCTGCACTAGGATAGACCTAAGGAGGGGAGCACAAGTAACCGGGTTCTGGGGTCCAGTGGGAGACCAACTCGAGGAGTCGAGTCCGGGTCTCCTAACCCTAGAATTGATAGGGTTGCTTGCCGCTCTCGTAGGGGTCTAGGGGTGTGGGATTGGCTATTCATCACGACCGTGGAATCCGTGTTTTATACTGGCTCGTATTGAAAACACGGACGTCCTAGTATATCCAATATTTCATATGTTTCTTCTGCTGTGATTTATCTGTGATCATGTGATGTTCTGTGACAGGTATTATATATAGTATATATGATATATTATATAGACGTTGCTTATGTTTTACACCCGCGCTAGCCCTGCCTCGCTCTGGCGTTAGTTACCTAACCTAACGGTGCAGACGGGACATCGAGGTGAATGCGGATGGCACAAGCGTACGTTATATTTATCTGTGATGATTAGGTGGACTTAATTGATGGGATATTCATTAATGAGATTAATGAAAGAAAATAAACCTAATTGATGTTGTGGAATCGAATTTCAAAATAAAACAGGAAGCTACAGTTCTTGCTTTGCATCGTGGTGTTCCTTGTAGAACATCCTGCACCTTATTCGATAAGGAAAGGACCGAGATCTCTTCACCGGGAGTGACTCCTTTAGCAATAACTGGCAGATGCTACAACTCTCGGTTTGTCTTTTGATCGCTTCTATAGTTTCTGCTTTGCACAGTGATATATATGATATATCCCGCACCTCATTCGATGTGGAAAGGGCCGATGATCCCTTCACCGGGAGTGACCCCTTTAGCAAAACTAGAAAAGCCTCAAAAACATTCCATTTAAAAACCATTTGATTCCGCAACGATATCAAGTTCAAAGCGTTAAACGTTTTCACAAAAAACCAGCCGCAACCCTCCGTCATTTTAGGAAGTAGAGTACTTAGTATTCGTGCTGTGTTTGTTGACCATAGTCAAGGCACAGTGTATGGTAGCTAAGTGATGTCTTCCTACACCGCATATGATGCGATTAGTTAGGACAGTCGCGTGACTTTGTTGACCTTAGTTAAGGGTCATGTGGGTGGGTCTAATTAATCACGAAATGATGGGTAGAACTTGACTAGTACTTGTGATTGGTTGACCATAGTTAAGGTCATAGGTGCTAGGGGTAAAAACCTTTATCGGGAGTTTCAAGTGTTGAAATTTGCAATGAGATTGCATACCTTCTATGTGATAGTTGGATCCCGATACCCACTGCGAGTAATTGTTACTCCTGGGAGAGTTTTGCACTTTACAATTAGCCGATCAAGTAGGTGTCTAGAAAGGTGTCAACGGGGTTACGCCTCTGGGAAAACGAGGTTTACTGTAATTAGGTCCGTGCGAAAGCACGGGGAACCTCCCTCAAAGTACCGACACTGGCCTGGCTGAAAGATTGGCGAACTTGTAGAGTGTAATTAATCCCGGCTAGTCTTTCCTTTTAAGGTTTGAAGAAAGATTTGATAAAAACAGTGGGAGCCATCCTGATTAGATAAAATATATAACCAATCTGATCTTGCAAGAGCGCACGCAGAGTGTTTTCTTCTCTCTCTCCTGGTAGCGACCATGTCACGCCTTAATCAAGATAATAATATGGATGTATTGACCGAACCCGCTTGTTATACTAAGCTGGGGAACGTTGGTCCCGCTCCAACTTATAATTGTTATAAGACAGAGCAGGAAATAGGGGAATGCCAGGATTCCCATGCCGCCCAAACGAAGAAAGTGCATGAGATGCATCTCCTTCGGGTGTGTTCATTACAAAGAACTGTTTCTCAGTATCCTCTGCATCCTGGGTATATACCGGATCAGGATCCCAGATATGTAATATGTTACATAGGGCTACAAAAAGGTAGAAAAACTGAGAACGGGTGATAAGTTTCATGAGGCAGAAAACGGGGCAAGTGTTGCAGCCAAGTCTGTTGGTCACTGTTACCCTGTATTACCAATATATTGATTCTGAACAAATGCTATTAGATACAGAACCTGATATACAAAATCATATCAGTCTCTTTATTAGTAAAGAAATGATATAATTTTGTATTGATGGATAATGTTTTGAACATTTCCTATATCAAAAGTTGATCGGTTCAGGCACGTCATCTAAAAGCATTGACGTTCTAAATCAAACTACAGTTCCTTGTATACTGAACACACACAAGAGGAAGAGTTCAGAAATGAACGAATCATTCTTGAGGCATTGTAGACTAGGTCATATCAATGCGACCCGACTGGCTGAAGTTACATTTTAGATGCATATTTAAATCAGTTTAAATTTACATCTTGTGAAACTTGCCAGTCATGTCACAAAGATATAATGACACCAGCTCTGCTTACTGGAAGCCGAGAAAGAGTTAATGAACTCTTGGGACTGATACATGATGATGTATGTAAAGTCTCCTGTCTACACATGCCAGGACTGGTTCTTTATACTTCATTATATTCTCTGATAATCTCTCAAGATTCAGTCATATATTCCTGTTGAAACATAAGTCCGAACCTTTTGAGATATTCACAGAATATAAGTTAGAAGTAGAGAACCAAAATACGGGTATAAGTATTATGTCCTATGATAAGATCAGGGAGGAGAATACTTGTGCATAGAATTCCTAGACTATTCTAAAGGAGAATGAGATTTTCTCTCAGTGTTACTCCTCTGAATACACCACAGCACAACGGTGTATCAGGGCGGAGCAATTGCACAATATTAGATATGGTGTGCTCTATGATGAGTATTACTGAGTTACCTATTTCCTTTTGAGGTTATGCACTTGAGAAGCTGCATACCTATTGAATTAGGTTTGAATCAAATCACTGCCTACCACTGCATATAAGATATGGTATGGGAAGAACCCATCTCTTAAGCGAGTTAAGATTTGGGGTTGTCCGGCCAATGTTTAAAGCAAAATCCGGACAAGATGGAGGCAGGATCAATTCTGTAGAACTGGAAAGGTTCCAGCTATACAAAACTGCAGTTGATGATTTGACAGAACCATAAGATTCTATAGTTCCCGAAGAACCTCAGCCTCTCCGCCGATCTAGTAGGGTTCCTCATCCGCCTGAGAGATACCTCGGTTTCTCGATGACAGTGGGAGCAAGGATTGCATCATGAGATGATGACCCAACTAGTTTCGAGCAGGCCATCGAGAGTAGGGACTCTGTAAGAATGGCTGGATGCTTAGCGATCTGAGATGGAATCCATGTACACCAGCAAAGTATGGACTTTAGCTGCTATATCTGAAGGGTTAAATCCCCATCAGGAGCAAGTATATCTTGAGAAGATTACTTGGTTTAGATGGAAAAGTTGAGACTTTCAAAGCTAGACTTGTTAAAGGTTTTCGTCATCGACCAGGCGTGGATAATGATGAAACCTTTTTCCAGTAGCTATGCTTAAGTCTGTCCAGATCCTACTTACCACGGCTACATACCATGACTACGATATCTGGCGGTTGGGTGCCATGACTGCTTTTCTAAATACCGATTTAGAAAAGAACGTCTATAAGAACACAGCCAGAGGTCTTCGTAAACAGTGGGAGCAGCGGAAACGTGTGCAAGTTGCTTTACATAATGAAGCAGGCATCGCGGAGTTGGAACGTCTGTTTTGATGTGATAGTCAAAGTGTTTGACTTCATCAAAATGGTAGACGAACCTTGTATATACAAAAGGGTAGTAGAGAGTAAGGTGGTCATCTTCGTATTGTACGTAGACAACATACTTTTGATAGGAAAAGAGTTTCCTATACTACGATCGATCAATCTCCTATTATCACAAGGATTCTCCAAATAGGATAAAGATGATACCTCCTAAATCCTGAGATTTGGACCTATGAGATAGATCTAAAGGGACATTAGGGTTCTCACTAGGTATAGTGAGATTGTATCAATCGATCCTGGGGAGAATTACTGGAAGTGTTCCAGGGTGATAAAGACGACTGAATGTCAGTCACAGGCACTGTCTTTACCCTCAGTAAAGGGACGGTATGTTGGAAGAGTTCCAAGCTAGATACCGTGGCAAACTAGACGATAAAGGCTGGTAACATCGCTATTGAAGATACTACCAAAGAGGAAGTTTGGGTGTATATTGGTTCATAAGATGAACTAGGTTCCTGCCATTGTATGACAATGGAAGTGTGGCTTTGGCCCTGGAACCCTGGTCCCATCAGTGACCCAGACAAATTCTGAGGCAACATCACCTGATCATGGAGATAGTTGATCTCCAGGGTGATCGAGGTTAGGAGAGAAGACTCAGAGGACAACACGGCGGATCCACTCACGAAGGCTTTTTTCCCAAAGAGAGACTTTTAGGGGATGGTTGAGTATGTGATACTGCAACCACTACTACAGATGGCCCTAGTGCAAGTGGGAGATTGTTAGTTATATGTATGCCCTAGAGGCCATTACTGTACATTGGATGTATATTGTAGTGGATGCTGGGACATATATAGGAAGGACTTTCTTGCTCGACATGATAGTACGCTATCTGGTTGCACTTTATCTTAACATGTATACTTTCTGTCTCTCTGATTACATGTTGATAAAGCCCTTAGGATGTGTACTCGACTTCCAGGACTATGATGTAGATCATACTAGTGGGGCCTGGGTAGTCAATGAGTACATCCTTCATTGTTCCTAGTCGTAGGAATATCGAGACGGGGCATCGATATTCCAGAGTAGACTAGCGTATATCTTCTCGACCCATGTGATGGGCGATGGATGATCCCATATCCATTGGTGTTTGACATCGAAGATGGTATGCTGGTGCTCAGTGGAGACTGGGTACACTGAACGGACTCGCCGAGAACTCCCAGATGGTATTATACCTCACGTCAGATGGCAGTTCTCTGGTGACACTGGTACAGCTTAGTCTGTTGACCCGAGATCGTCATAGAGTCTTGTGTGTCTCCCACTGTGCTTTGATTTCCACCCTACCATGGCTTTACTGAGTCGTGCAAACAGGTGGTTTTTGGGTACAGTCCCGATTCACATGGAGGCAATGAGCGATAGGAGGGGATTCGTCTCTCCCGGTATTGGGGGTTGATATTGTGCTATCCTCGACTGGCCATAACAGGAAATCCCTGGCCAGGGTTGCAGTGACCTACTGGTAAGTGTTATCAGTAGTTTCACGAATGTTATGGACCTCACGTCGGCATGACTTATCAAGCTACTGGGGTCTGACGTTTACCACCCCTAGGCGAGATATGCGACATATCAGACGAACAGACCGAACTATACGGTAAGTGTTACTGGTTGGATTCACAGGAGTATGAGCGGGCTTGCTCTTCGATCTTCTGATCGCTCAATACCCGGGTGGCCGTTACGTTTAGCAGACCGCTTGCGGCTTGTGGGTGTTTGATATGATCATCATCCGCTGCCGGCGTATTGACGAGTCTTTAGAGTCCTACACAGAGGTTTTCTGGCTCAAGCGAAATGAAATAGGAGCGCATATGAGATATGTACGGGACCGAGAATAATGCGTGTATATGATACCGTATTTCATTCTCACGATGAATGTGTCGGATGGTTGTATGCGATATAACCTAGTTATCGAATCAAGGATTGATTCGATAAGCCGATACATCGGATACTAGCCGGTTATATGCGATATAACCGGATCATTGAATCAAGTGTTGATTTAA
This sequence comes from Agapanthus africanus, assembly GCA_030015575.1. Classification (NCBI taxonomy): domain Eukaryota; kingdom Viridiplantae; phylum Streptophyta; class Magnoliopsida; order Asparagales; family Amaryllidaceae; genus Agapanthus; species Agapanthus africanus. Next base: position 244,296,998 of record CM057340.1, read on the forward strand.
TGATTTAATGTATAATTATATATTTGATATATTACTTTGCATTAACTAGTATTGGTTCACTTTAAATGGATTTACTCACTTGGTTTGTACACATTGTATATGTGATATACTATTGTGCACAAGATTGTATCATATTTGATGATACTTGCTCTTTTGGGTTTGTGTAAAGATTAAACCATGTTTAGTGAATGTTTAGGGTTTCTTTTCTCTTATTTATTTATCCATTTATTATTGTTTTGGAAAAGATAAAGAGAAAAAGAAATGGTGGCTTAGTTTGTCTTTTCTTTGAAGCTTCTTGAAGCTTTGAAAAAGTCTACCATTCTTGTCTCTTCTTTAACCCTAACCACTCTTCTAAACCTTGGTTAAATCTCTACACTAAACCATAGTTGAAGTTATGATAAGTATTCTTTTTATTTTCTTTTTTAAAATTAACTTATCATATCTTCTTCTTCTTCTTCTTCATCTTCTTCAACATGAAGAAAGCTAGTGGCCATTAATGGCAACTAGTGAAATTGAGTGAGAAATCCAAATATAAAGTCTACCCACTTCCTATTTCTTCAGCCTCTACCTCTTGCCAAGTTGTATAGGGTGTTTACTGTAGGGTTCCTAGGCACCCTCATGAGGTCTCACAAGGCATCAACCATGCCAAATTCAAATTTTAACGGTGCCGAGAAACTCTAGAACGGATCGTTGGCTAGATTTCTAGGCGAAACAATAAACTAGTTAACACTTAACTAAGAGATACGGAAATACAACCTTTGTAGATCCGGTTCTCCACCTCCATAGCTCCGCAATGAAGTCTCCTCGCTGTCCATAACAAGTCCCGGGCTCTAGCGTCGGCTTCATCGGAGAATGGACGGGCTAGGTCATCGATGTCCATGCCGAAGATGATCTACGTCGAGGCATCGCTAAATCAAGCTCCGACTTCACCAAGTCAAGAAACTTGTGAAGAAAACACACTCTACTACTTGGCAAGAGGTAGAGGATGAAGAAATAGGAAGTGAGTAGACTTTAGAATTGGATTTCTCACTCATTTCATCAATCCACCATTGATGACCTCAAGGTTTTTTTCTTGAGTTCAAGGAAGAAGAAGAAGAAAAAATGATATGATAAGTTATTTTGTAAAATGAAATAAATATGAATACTTATCATTAACCAACCATAGTTTAGTGTAGAGAATAAATCATGGTTAGAATGAAGGGTTAGGGTTAAGCATCAAGACAAAATGGTGACTTAGTCAAAGTATCATGAAGCTTCATAATCCATCCAAAGATAGCCACCATTTATTCTTTATGCAAATCAAATTCCAAAAAGAATAAATAGATAAATAAATGAATAAAATGAATAAGGAAAAAGTAAACCCTAACCATTTCATCAACCAAGGTTTAATTCTTTACACTTAACCAAAAGGCATGCATCATCAAACATGACACAAACATGTGCACAAAATCATATCGCATATATAATGCGCACATCCGAGTGAGAAAATCCATCTTAAGTGAACCGATACTAGTTAATGCAAAGTAATATATCAAATATATAATTATGCATTAAATCAACACTTGATTTAATGATCCGGTCATATCGCATATAACCGACTAATATCAACAGCAACAACTTATCGAATCAACACTTGATCCGATATGCCGGCTATATCGCATATAACCGATCAAAGTCACATATCGCGAGAGTCGAATACAGTATCACATACTGATATCATTCTCGGTCCCGCACATATCTCATATGCGCTCCTATTTCGTTTCGCTTGAGCCAGGAAACCTCTGTGTAGGACTCTAAAGACTCGTCAATACGCCGGCAGAAGATAATGATCATATCAAACACCCACAAGCCGCAAGCGGTCTGCTAAACGTAACGGCCACCCGGGTATTGAGCGATCTGAAGATCGACGAGCAAGCCCGCTCACACTCCAGTGAATCCAACCAGTAACACTACCGTACAGTCCGGTCTGATCGTCTGATATGTCGCATATCTCGCCTAGGGGTGGTAAACGTCAGACCCCAATAGCTCGATAAGTCGTGTCGATATGAGGTCTATAACTATTCGAGAAACTACTGGTAACACTTACCAGTAAATTTCAGTAACCCTGGCCAGCGATTTTCTGTTATAGCCAATCGAACACAGCGCAACATCAACTCCCTATACCGGGAGAGACGAATCCCCTCCTATCGCTCATTGCCTCCATGTGACTCGGGACTGTACCCAAAAACCACCGTTTTGCACGCCCTCTTGGACGTGGTAAGATGGAAATCAAAGCACAGTGGGAACCACACAAGACTCTATGACGATCTCGGGTCAACAGACTACTCTGTACCAGTGTCACCAGAGAACTGCCATCTGACGTAAGGTATAATACCATCTGGGAGTTCTCGGCGAGTCCGTCCAGTGTACCCAGTCTCTACTGACCACCCGTATATCATCTCTGATGTCAAACACCGATGGATATGGGATCATCCATCGCCCATCTGTATGGGTCGAGAAGGTATACGCTAGTCTACTCTGGTATATCGATGCCCCATCTTGATACACCCTCGACTAGGGACTTTGAAGGATGTACTTATGGACTACCATGTCCCCACTAGTATGATCCGCATCATAGTCCAGGTAGTCAAGCACACATCCTAAGGGCTTTACCAACATGTAACAGAGAGACAATCAGTATACACGTTAAGGTAAAGTTCAACCAGATAGCATACTATCATGTCGAGCAAGAAAGTCCTCCCTATATATGTCCCAGCATCCACTACAATATACATCCTATGTACAGTAATGGCCTCTACGGCATACATATAACTAACATTTACTTCACAAGTTTTCAAAGCTTGGTGAAGTTGGAGCTTGTTCTTGTGATGCTTCGACGTAGATCATCTTCGGCATCGAACCGACGATCAAGCCCGCCCATTCTTCGATGATGCCAATGCTAGAGTCGTGAGTTCGATTTGGACAGCGGAGGGAGATCATCGTGGAGCTCACGAAGTGGTGGACCGGATCTACAAAGGTTGTAGCCCCTTCCCTATTTCTATATTTCCGTTTACTTGCTTGCTTTGCCTAAATATCTAGTTAACGATCCGTTCTAGGTTTTCTCGGCACCGTAATTTTTAGAAATTTGCATGTTTGATCACTTGTAAGACTCCATTAGTGTGCCTAGGAACCCTACACTAAGTGTTTCATGAGTTGAGAATCATAGGGTTAGTGAGGCTAACAAATCCTTAATCACTATCTATATTATCTAGGTCACTTAGATTAGCACTCTAAGCCACTTAGTTACCTCATCTTAGAGGTTAAAGCTTGTAGTAGGCACTCTCGGGTGGATCTTCTTCAAACTTGAGGAGGCCGACGAGGAGGAGGACAACAAGAACAAGAAGGACAAGTATCTTGAGGTATAATCATCTTTCATAGTAGTTACAACTCCTTGTTGTTTGTTAGTTAGGATTTAGCAAAGATCCTTTTGCATAGTCGATGTTACCTTGTTTTTAAATGATCGTTTTTACCTATTCCGCCTCCCCGCATCATATGGGGTGAGTAACGTCGACTTACAACTTGCACTAGGGCCATCTGTTGTATTATCCCATACCCAACAATCAGCAGTGGTTGAATTATCTCATACTCAACTATCCCATAAAAGTCTCTCCTAGGAAAAGGCCTTTGTGAGTGGATCCGCCGTATTAACCTTTAAGTCTACTCTCCTTAACCTCGATCTCCCTAGATATCATCCATCTCCATGTTGAGGTGATACTGCCTAAGAATATTTCTGGATCAATGATGGGACAGGGGTTCCTAGGCATAAGACATAACTCCATTGTCACACAATGGTAGGAACTAAGTTCATCTCATGAACTAATATACATCTAGACTACCTCTTTGGTAGCATCCTTGGTAGCAATTTATCACGCCTTTATCTTCTAGATTGTCATAGTATGTAGCTTGAAACTCTTCCAATATACCGTCCCTCTACTGAGGGTAAAGACAATGCCTATGACTGACATTCAGTCATCCTTATCACCCTGGAAGCTTTCCTGTGATTCTCCTCAGGATCGATTGATACCATCTCACTACACCTAATGAGAATCCTAACATCCACTTAGATCTATCTCATAGATCCAAAACCCAGGATTAAGGAGATATCACCTTGATCCTATATGGAGAATCTATGTGATAAGAGGAGATTGACTGAGTGTAGCATAGGAAACTCCTTTCCTATCAAGAGTATGTCATCCACGTATAATACGAGGATCACCACCATACTCCCTACTACCTTTTTGTATATACAGGGTTCATCTACCCTTTTGATAAAGTCAAACTCTTTGACTACCATATCAAAACAGATGTTCCAACTCCGCGATACCTTCTTTATCCCCTAAAGCAACTTGCACATGTTTCCGCTGCTCCCACTGTCTACGAAGCCCATTGGCTGTGTACTTATAGACACTTTCTTCTAAATCACTATCTAGAAAAGCATTCATGACACCCAACCGCCAGATATCGTAGTCATGGTATGTAGCAATGGCAAGTAGGATCCGGATGGGCTTAAGCATAGGCACTAGAAAAAGGTTTCATCATTATCCACACCTGGTCGATGACGAGAACCTTTTGCAATAAGTCTAGCTTTGAAAGTCTCAACTTTTCCATCTACACCAAGTAATCTTCTCAAGATATACTTGCTCCTGATGGAGATTTAACCCTTCAGATAATGCAACCAAAGTCCATACTTTGTTGGTGTATATGGATTCCATCTCAGATCGCTTAGCATCTAGCCATTCTTATGGAGTCCACACTCCTGATGGCCTGCTAGAAACTAGTTGGGTCATCATCTCATGATACCATCCTCGCTCCCACTGTCATAGAGAAAACCGAAGTATCTCTCTGGTGGATGATGAACCCTACCAGATCGGCGGAGAGGCTGAGGTTCGTCGGGAACTATTGAATCCTCCTGTTCTACCAAATCATCAGCTGCAGTTTGTATACTTGAAACTCCTTGCAGTTCTACCTCATGACCACTAATTTCTTCACAAGAAATTCCTTTTCTAAAAAGGTGGCATGCCGAGAAATAAAACACTTTTGTTCCTCGGTGGGGTAGAAAATATTCCCTTGCGAATGCTTGGGATATCCAACAAACTTCCACCGAACTGACATTGCCTCGAGCTTGTCCAGATCTTGCTTTTGACATAGGCCGGACAACCCCAAATCTTAACTTTCTTAAGAGATGGGGTCTTCCCATACCATATCGCATATGGAGTGGTTGGCACCTGATTTGGTTGGAACCCTATTCAATAGGTATGCAGCTACGCAAGTGCATAACCCCCAAAAGGAAATAGGCAACTCAGTAGTACTCATCATAGAGCATACCATATCTTATAGGGTGCGATTGCTCCGCCCCGATACACCGACATACTGTGATGTATATGGAGGAGTAATGCTGAGAGAATCTCATTCTCCTTTAGAATAGTCAAGGAATTCCGTGCCCAAGTATTCTCCTCCCTGATCTCATCAAAGGACATAATACTTATACCCGTTTTGGTTCCCTACTTCTAACTTATATTCTTTGAATTTCTCAAAAGGTTCAGACTTGTGTTTCAACAGGAACATATGTCCGAATCTTGAGAGATCATCAGTGAATGTAATGAAGTACAAAGAACCAGTCCTGGAATGTGTAGACAGGGGACCTACATACATCATCATGTATCAATCCTAAGAGTTTAGTAACTCTTTCTCTGTTTCCAATAAACAGAGCTATGGTCATCTTATCTTTGTGACATGACTGGCAAGTTTCACAAGATGTAAATTCAAACTGATTTAAATATGCATCTCCCTGTAACTTAGCTAGTCGGGTCGCATTGATATGACCTAGTGTACAATGCCTCAAGAAGAATTTGTTCATTTCTGAACTCTTCCTCTTGTGTATGTTCTGTACGTTAAGAATTGTGGTTTGATTTAGAACGTATATGCTTTTAGATAACGTGCTTGAACCGATCAAATCTTGATATAGGAAATGTTCAAAACATTATCCAACAATACAAAATTATATCCTTCTTTACTAAATAAAGATACTGATATGATGTTGTATATCAGGTTCGGTATCTAATAACATTCGTTCAGAATCAATGTATTTGGTAATACAGGGTGATAACTGCCAACTGCTTTGCCTGCAACAATTGCACCATTTCTAACTCTTAAAACTTTATTACCCGTTCTCAGTTCTCTACCTATCTGTAGCCCATATAACAGATTACATATGTTGAATCCTGATCTAGTATCTCATACCCAGGACGTAAAGGATACTGAGAAATAGTTCTCGGTAATGAACACACCCGAATAAGATGCATCATCATGCACTTTCTTCGTTTGGGCGGCACGGGAATTCTGGTAATCCCCTATTTCCTGCTCGGTCTTATAACAATTATATGTTGGAGCGGGACCAACGTTCCCCAGCTCAGTATACCAAGCGGGTTCGGTCAATACATCCATATTATTATCTTGATTAAGGCGTGGCATAGTCGCTACCTGGAGAGAAAGAGAAGAAAACACTCAGTGTATGCTCTTGCAAGATTAGATTGGTTATTAATATATCTAATCAGGATGGCTCCCACTGTTTTAGTCAAATCTTCCTTCAAACCCTAAAAGGAAAGACTAGCCCGGATGAATTACACCCTACAAGTTTGCCAATCTTTCCGCCAGGCCAGTGCTGGTACTTTGAGGGAGGTTCCCTGTGCTTTCGCACGGACCTAATTAAAATAAACCTCGTTTTCCCATAGGCCTAACACCGTTGATACCTTTCTAGACACCTACTTGATCGGCTAATTGTAATGTGTAAAACTCTCCCAGGAGTAACTCTTATTCGCAGTGGGTATCGGGATCCAACTATCTCATAGAAGGTATGCAATCTCATAGCAAATTTCAACACTTGAAATTCCCGATAATATTTTGCCCCGAGCGATCTATGACCTTGACAAGGTCAAAAAACTATAGACCGCAAGTAAAGTTCAATCCGTCATTTCCTGACTGAATTAAACCCACCCGCACGACCCTTGACATGGTCAACAAGGTCGCACGACTACCCTAAAACAATCGCATCATATGCTAGCAGATCAACACTAATCAACTACCGCACACTACGCCTTGACATGGTCAACAAACGCAGCATGAATACTAAATATTACTTATCTGTAATGACGGAGGGCTACGACAGGTTTTTAAGAAAACCTTTTGCGTAATGAACTTGATATCGTCATAGAATCGAGTGATTTAAAATGGAGTGTTTTTTAGGCTTTTACTAGTTTTGCTAAAGAGGTCACTCCTGGTGAAGGGGTCTCGGCTCTTTCCTTATCGAATAAGGTGCAAGATATTTCACAAATACTACTATGCAAAGTAATCACTATAGAAGCAATCAAAAGACAAACCGAGGGTTTTAGCATCTGCCAGTTATTGCTAAAGATGTCACTCCTGGTGAAAGGATCTCGGCTCTTTCCTTATCGAATAAGGTGCTGGATATTCTACAAGGAATACCGCTATGCAAAACAACAACTAGAGCAACCTGTTTTTGAAAATTCGATTCCACAACATCTTTAGATTTATTTTCTTTCATTAATCTCATTAATGAAGTCCCATCATTTTAAGTTACCTAAAAATCACAGATAAATACAACGTACGCTTATGTCATTCGCATTCGCCTCAATGTCCCCTCGTGCACCGTTAGGTTAGGTAACTAACGGCAGAGCAGGGCAGGGCAAGCACAGGTGTAAAACATAAGCAACATCTATATAATATATCATATATACTATATACAGTATCTATCTCAACATATACAGTGATCACATCACAGATAAATCGCAGCAGAACACAACATATGAAATATTGGATATACTAGGATTTCCGGGTTTTATTTTAAGCCTGTATAAAACACGGATTCCACGGTCGTGATGAATACCCAAACCCACATCCCTAGACTCCTACGAGAGCGGCAAGAAACCCTACCAATTCTAGAGTTAGGAGACCCGGACTCGACTCCTCGAGATGGTCTCCCACTGGACCCTAGAACCCGGCTACTTGTGCTCCCCGCCTTGGGTCTATCCTAATGCGGAAAAGTATATAATATACAATGGTGTCATCATCCTCAACCCGGAAGTGCCCCAATAAAAGAATATTACATACAATGAATTTTACATGAATTAAAATGAATAACTCTCATTTCACATAAAACCCCCGGCTATTCATAACACGACGATCTAATATAACATATCACAGCAACACATAACATCACATGTCATCAACGTAAGTAAATATGCGTATCCCAATTGTCATTGACATATAGCAACGAAACCGGCGATACACCACATATTACACTTACGGTCGCAGAAAAGAAAGTGAAAAACTACAACAGTTAGAATCTGCAACCTCCTTAGACATCATAAACCCAATGTATCACATACTTTGGATTTCATGCCTAACCAAATGAATTCCTTAGACATCACATGCCTAACAATTATAAACCCCGCATTTTAGTCTCGATCTCGAAAACACCTTTTCAATATTAAGTTGGGCAATTCAACAAGATTCCCGACATCTTGATCGAATGTTCGTCGGAAACTTTAGTATACGGCCGCACCCCCCGATACCGTCGACGAAGTGCACTAAGGCGGAACACCGCTGCCGCGAGAACCCGAACGGATGCTTTTGGCGACGGGGTTCTCCTATAGTCACTTGGTTAGGGCTATGGGGTGTGGCTATCTAATAAGGTTACCCGGCGAGTATCCGCGTACGCTACGTGATAGCGACGGACTTTTGATCACATCAAAATTTCGTGGCAACCGATCATATGAGACTAAACTGCTAGATTTATAAAATTCAAATTAGTTATCTCATAACTAAATTTGTGGATTTCAAATATTGTATCCCATCACATAATATCCGGACAATGTTAAACTTTTTGATCGATTCATCAAAGTCCCACAATTTCCCGACAGCTCAACATTTGAGCACAGTTCAATAATACACAGAATATACCACAGTACCTATGCACCAGCCGTAGAAGGGCAGACCTAAGCCTCACTCATGTCGCCATGGAACTGCGGCAAAACCTAGGGTATGACCACGGTTCCGCGATCCAAAAAGTCGAGGTAGGTTTCATTCTTCTAGTGGGTTCATAGAATTACTTGCATGTTTTTCCGAATACGTTAAACTTGGAAAAATGGGCTTTTAACATTCGATCAAACTTTTAAACTTCGCTTAGACAATATGTGAATAACCCGAAACATTGTTAAAACTAAGAATACGAAACACTCCGAATTTCTTATAGTATAAGTTCACATCACATGCAGAATTAGCAAAAACAAACAACACCTGAAACACCAAAACCCAGTCACTGGAACACAGTGAAAATTGCAAGAAAAAAAAACAGAAAGTGGCCGGCCACAACCTCATTGTCCTCGGCCAAAATCCGAGCATACCCCCTAAAATTTTCATGGTGTTCATGATATATCCCATATAACATTCTATACTTGTTTAAAAAAATTTTGACAAATTTTGAGAATCGACAGAAACCAGTTTTTGGCGTTGCAAGTTTCGGAGTATTTCGGTTTCGTAATCTTAACAAAATCCATCTAATTTTATAGCATGGATCTGATACCACTGCAGGGTTCCCTAAGACGACAGTAAGGTTTCGGGAGGCATCTTACATGCCAATTTCAAATTTTGCCGTTCTAGCTAACCCTAGCCCTAGAATCGTCTACTAGAAAAATCGACGGAATCAAATGCAAACTACTTTGCAAGTAAAGTGAATAAGGAATACAACCTTTATAGACCGGTCCTTCACTTCATTAGCTCCGTGTAGTAGTCCCTTCGCTGCGATCATGATGTCCCGGACTCTAGAGAGGCTCCTATGAAGAAATGAACATGCTTGCATCGAAGTCTTAGAGGCCGAAGATGATCTACGTCGAGGAGACACTAACCCAAGCTATCTCTTCACTAATTGTGAAATCAGTGAAGCAAACACACTATACTAAATGGAAAGTAGTAGAGAATGATGAAGTAGGAAGTGGGCTCACTTTAGATTTATTTTTCTCATAATATTTCATCACCTCTCAAAACCCTAGAAAACATTTTTCTTGAGCTCATAAAGAAAAAGAAGATGAGAGATGAATGAGAGTTACGAATGAATAATTCATGAGGTTAGAAATGCAACCATGGTGAGTTATCCTCTCATGCCTAACTCAAGTAGTGAATAAACCAAGGGCTAAGGTTAAGGGTTGGGCTACCAAATATCTTAAGCAATGACAAAAGAGTTGAATAAGTCAATGTATCCATAAGCTTCTACAAGCTTATCCATAACTAATTCCAAATGCTTTGTGAATTACTTAATGATAAATAAAACCCAAACATAAACCCTAGCATGGTATAAGTCTCATACTAATATTTTGAATTTGTAACCTAGCATGACACAAACATGTACACAAATATACATATCACATATATACAATGTGCTTATCAAGTGAGAAAAGAAATCATAAGTGAGCAAGTATTAGTTAATGTAACTTAATAAATCAAATATATAATTATACATTAAATTATTAAATCAACACTTGATTTAATAATCAGGCTATATCATATATAACCGACTAATATCAAATGTAAAAACTTATCGAATCAACTCTTGATCCGATATCCCGGCTATATCTCATATAACCGAGCAATGTCACAAATCGCGAGAATACAATACGGTATCACATACTCGTATCAATCTCAGTCCCACACATATCACATATGTGCTCCTACTCTGTTTCGCTTGAGCAAGGAAAGCTCTGTGTAGGACTCTAAAGACTCGTCAATACGCCGGCAGTAGTTATGATAATATCAAACACCCACAAGCCATAAACGGTCTGCTAAATATAACGGCCACCAGGGTATTGAGCGATCAGAAGATCAACAGGCAAGCCTGCTCGTTCTCCTACGAATCCAATCAGTAACACTACCGTACAGTCCGGTCTCTTCGTCTGATATGTCGCATATCTCATCTAGGGGTGGTGAACGTCAGACCCCAGTAACTCGATAAGTCATGCCGATGTGAGGCTCATAACGGGTCGAGAAACTACTGATAACACTTACCAGTATATCTCTGAAGCTGCCCTGGCCAGGGACTTCCTGTTATAGCCAATCGAGCACAGCGCAACATCAACCCCCATTACCGGGAGAGACTAAAACCCTCCTATCGTTCATTGCCTCCATGTGATTCGGGAATGTACCCAAAAGCCACCATTTTGCACGTTCTTTTGAACGTGGTAAGGTGGAAATCAAAGCACAGTGGGAATCACACAAGACTCTATGACGATCTCGTGTCTACAGACTAACCTGTACCAGTGTCACCAGAGAACTGCTATCTGACGATAGGTATAATACCATCTAGGAGTTCTCGGCGAGTCCGTTCAGTGTACCCAATCTCCACAGAGCACCCGTATACTATCTCTGATTTCAAACACCAATGGATATAGGATCATCCATCGCCCATCTACATGGGTCGAGAAGCTATACGCTAGTCTACTCTGGTATATCGATGCCCTGTCTCGATACACCTATGACTAGGAATATTTGAAGGATGTACTTAGCGACTACACTGTCCCTACTAGTATGATCTGCATCATAATCCTGGTAGTCAAGTACTCATCCTAAGGGCTTTATCAACATGTTACATAGAGACAATCAGTGTACATGTTAAGATAAAGAGCAACCAGATAGCATACTATCATGTTGAGCAAGAAAGTCCTCCATGTATATGTCCAAGCATCCACTACAATATACATCGTATGTACAGTAATGGCTTTTAGGGCACACATATAACTAACAATATAGACTCTGGAGGATATGCTTCGTGCATGCGTGCTTGATTTTAGTGGCAGTTGGGATCGTCACTTGCCATTGATAAAGTTCTCATACAATAACAGTTATCAGGAGATGATTCAGATGGCACCTTTTGAGGCCTTGTATGGTAGAAAGTGTCGATCGACAGTCTGTTGGACCGAACTTCGTGAGAGTGGTATTTTGGGACCCCAGCTAGTTCAAGAGACTACGGAGAAAGTTCAGTTGATTCAGGATAGGATGAAACCAGCCCAGTGCAGACAGAAGTCTTATGACGACCGTCGTTGTCGCAGGCTCGTGGGGGATCATGTATTCCTACGGATTTCTCCGAATGAAGGGTGTGATGAGATTTGGGAAGAAGGGGAAGCTTAGTCCCAGATTTATAGGTTCCTTCGAAATCATTGAGCGAGTTGGTACCGTTGCCTATCGTTTGGAACATCCACCCAGTTTTCCGGATGTTCACCCCGTATTCCATGTTTCAATGCTTCGCAAATGTTACGACCCGAAATGGCACGTGACTGGATGTCACGGCCCGAAAGTACGGAACATGACCGGCACCTAAACTACGAACGTCTCGAGACGTACGTAATCTAAGTAAAACGAAAACCCAGAAATCCAAACCAAGAAAAGTAGTAGAGTGCAGGAAAAACCAACTTAAAGCAAGTAATTTCAATAGCATAAGCCGAATTATGCGGTCTTTAAAACATCAAAAATTTACTGAAAATTTCGGCAGAGTCTCCTTTGTAAATACTGGCTCCCAAACGGGATACAACATGAATAGTATACGAAATCAATAAAAAGGCATCCCCAAGCGGGAGCTAGCTCTTCGTCAATCGACGGTCACAACCACACAAGCAATATAATATACAACGCCAACGGCGAGGATCAAAACTCAAAAGGAAACTCAAAACCACCAGAAATATAACGCGCGACTCTAAGGTCGAAAGAATAACATCACTGGTCTCTATCTCAAAAATAAATAAATGTTTGGTTGATGGAATTTACTAGATGCAATGGAATAATATTATACAAGGTAATATGATGGGTACGATACAAGAAAAACCCATCTACTAGCAAGTCACCCGAATGAAACTGAGCCCGCAAAGCCGTAAAGAAACCTGTACGGCAAACCTGCAAGAAACTGGGACACAACGGGGGTGAGTTGCCAACTCGTGAATAGAAAAACATATACGCACAGAAATCGCATAAATAACGCAATCCTAGGTCAATGATCATAATATATCCTCAAAAATATACATAACAAGCAGCCTATAACAATGGCTCGGGTAATATCTAACCGAGTGAAATCTCATATGCCCGTGTCAGTGCCTCAGGTAGCAATATATCATATGAATGAGGTATGAATGCATGAAAACAGAATACATGTAAATGAAGAAACTGTTTTCATAAATTAGTGAGATTTCCTTCGTATTTTTAAACTGAGGTATCATAATGAAATCAGTATCAACAGTGTCTAGTATCGACACAAAACATAAATCTCACTGTCTCGAAATATCAATGTCTCAATCTCAATATCTAGGGCGCCGTCAGTCCAGACCGGCCCCTACCATCCATCTCAAGACCACGACGGTATCCTCCGGATATCCGACGCGTCGGGTAATATCACCGGTAGGTAATCTGTCTCCTGCCAGGCTCAACGTCAACACCACATTCATCTTGCCCCGGGGTACCATACCGGGCCCACCATGTACCCGAAACGGTTCCTCCACTCCTCGAATCGGGTCTCGAAATCCATCAGCAAACTCATGGTGGACGACTCATACATCATAGGAAAACCGCACTTTTTATTTTAAAAGAGAGAAAAGGTTTATTTATGTTTTTGAGGTTTTCCTCCAAATCCAGAAAATCTCATGGAAATCCGAATCCAAAACCTCAATAACACGTAAAATAGTGAATATATGCATGAGAATCCATGAATGCGGCATAACGATGAATAACAGTATGGATGAAGTGACAAGTAATAACTACAATATCTAAGCTGGCATATAAGGTAAGTACACTAATATTATGTCAAACTACAAGCTATCTAGCTAAGTTAAGCAATAATGTTTTCTAAGGTGTACGTGACATGGCAATTACCGATGAAGATGTGTGTGAGCCGGCAATTAAGTGTACGTGGTACCTACGCATCATCGGTAATGGTGCTGGTGTCCTAACAGCATGATATCACTAATGGAGTATGAAACATAAAATAAGCATGCGATGCGAAGCGGAGCACAAAAATGAGCGGGAGCTGAAAACTAGACGCAACTATAACAATCTGCATTAATCTAATATAAGTCCTACAAATGGTGCCTTTTGAAATAACACGAATCATGGGTCTTGAAAATAGGGGCTACGGTGTTTTTTATGAAAAAGATACGTCTTTTGAAATATCCGTAGGATCCCTTGGGCTGTCTTTAAGAATGCCCACGATTCGTTGGTTTTTGAAATAGGTACGAAGTCTAATCTAATCTAACAACTACACTAAACTATACGGCTGAACTAACAAGCTGAACTACAGGTAAGGGAACCGCCTATCATCTGAGTCGATACATATACATATCTGTATATGTATAGTCGGTGATCCCGCCTCAATAATATCATATCCGATACCCTATCTATAATCAGGCATCCCAAGTCAAGAGTGCGGATCAATCATCGATATAGCTCGTACGTAAATCCGTCGTACGGCATCCCAATCTGGGTACGGGTCAATATCACATTCATCATACTATTCACCGGGTATCCTCTTTATCAAATATCATGATCGGGGTACTGATCTACGTCTAGTACCATACTGATACCGCCTAAGTATGCATGCCGGTGTAAGAATCACTACGCCGAAAGACCCGCTAAAACATCATGTCGTATCTCAATACGAACCAAATCATATCACCGATCTCCTGGCCTCAAGCCCAATCTCATCGACTCATCTCAATTTCCAAATACTATTCTCATATCCAGTATATGAACACATAGTCCCATACCTATGTGAACACATAAATATATATTCCCATATACGCATATATAAAAGAAAGAATGTATGCAAGTAAGTATGTGTGTATGTGTAGTGCAACACTACCCTAGGGTTCGCAACACTAAGGTAATCCAACACACCAATATCCATCCTAAGAAACGTTATTAATCCCAAATAACATATAATAAATGTTGGTGTGTATACGCATCCGTATACACCACCACGGACTGCGGGGGTGCTATACGCCATCCACCCGACTTCTCCCCGTAGATATAAATCTACTCACCTGGTCCTCGCTCGCCGGTGCCGACGTCGCCATGCGCTTGCTTGTCGTCTCGAAGTCCGCATGGGGTACCTACATATCATAACGCACCGTATCGCATTAAAACTAAATTCGAAATCGAAACGGCATACGAAAATCAAATCGGCACGCGTATCACGCATAGGTCCAAACCTATTGCCTACGCATGCAAGAATAGTCAAACCAACCCTCGATGTCGATGTACAAACGTCAAAACATCGAGAAAAATCCAATCACACTCATTTGCACATTCACGAACACTAATTTTAATATAAACTAGGTTAAAACTCACAAAAACCCCAATTTCACTTAAAAAGTCATTTTTCCGAAAATCTAGCAGCACAATTCGCCGTTTTTGTACAAAACATGATGTTTAAATGAATGTAGCGGCCAATATACTTATTAAATATCTTAAATAAGTCATAGAAACAATTTCCGGAATTTAATCTCATTAAATTCCAAAAACCCTAATATTCTAGTTTACAAAAATACCCTTTTTAACAATTTCAAAGCAAAAATGCACAAACTACAATTTAGGTTGGATTCCTATGAACTAAAGTGTTAAACTACACTTAATAAAGTTAATAATATGATAAAAACCCTAACCATATTTTTAATCTCATATTTTGAATTAAAACTAAAAACCTAGTTTGCAATATTAACCACCTTTAACAATTTTAAACTAGAAATTAGCAAACTAGTTACAAGTTTAGCTTTTTCATTAAATTTCAAGTTAACCTACTCATTAAAACCATACTCTAACGATAGAAACCCTAATTAGATTTTAATCCCAATTATATTCATAGTTTCCAAAATCTAGCTTGTTAAAAAGCTTAAGCATGGACATTTTGCAAGTAACAATTTGTAATTATTAACTAAATTAGGTTTTCCATGTCTTCTCATGCCAAACTACACCTTGCAAACATAAACAACTGACAACAACCATATTGAATTCAAACCCTAACTTGATCCAACCCTTTTTCCCTAGAATTTACAACTCTCCATTAACACTTAATTAAGCTAACTTAAAACAATTAACAACACATTAAGCAAAAAGGTTAGAATTTATACCCAATTAATTTGAAGATCCCCCAAGCACACTTAGCCTCCAAAATTGAAATCTAAATCCCTAGATCCATGCTATGGTAGCCAAGGGAAAATGGGTAGGAGGTGGATTTTGATTTCGGTTTGATTTTGAGTGTTTTTCTTTGGATTTTAATGGAAATTTGGGGTTTTCTTTGAACAAGAAGGAGCAAGAAGCAAGGGGGAAGGGCTGCTGTTGAGAGGGGCTGTAGGTTTCGGCTGATATGGGGAGGGGGAGAGAGAGAATGTATGGTGTGGGTCAATGGAATGGTCAAACTCAACTAAGCCCATATCTTATTATGTAATTTCATTCATTTCCTTTTCATTTCTTTCATTTCTTTTCCTTGAAATCCAAGTGGGGACAAAAGAGGGGGCTGCTGAATTTTTCAAGGGGATAAGTGAATGGGGGTGTGTGGGTGTGGGTACGGGTGTGGGGTGATGAAAAATGATAAATACAATACCCCAAACATCCATTTACGCTAAAAAAAAAGCCTTTTTTCTTCAATAATTTCTAAACCGTTTTGGCAAATGATTTCGTTCCAAAAACCACATGATAAAATTTTATTTAATGTTTTATGATGTACAAAATTTGTTTCAACTCATTCCAATTTGTAATTTTCCTTAATTAAATGTATTAGTGACGGCTTAAATAATAATAAAATAATATTTTTTTTTCAGAAAATTTGAAATTTCACCAGCGGCTCAATAAACACCAAATAATAGCAATTACATAGCTAGAATATGTATATTTAATTTTTATAATAAGATATTTGTATTTTGACTTTTTACAGAAAACCCCTTTATTTTACCGATTTTTTCGAAATTTCACCGAAACGATTTTCAAAACGTTACACTGGAACTTGAATCATATGAATTAATTAGACCCACTCATATGACCCTTAACTATGGTCAACAAAGTCGCATCAATGTCCTAATTAATCTGCATCATATGCAGTGTAGAACTTGGCTGGTACTTATAATTTGTTGACCATAGTTAAGGTCATAGGTACTAGGGGTAAAAACCGCATCGGGAATTTCAAGTGTTGAGATTTGCAATGAGATTGCATACCTTCCATATGATGGTTGGATCCCGATCCCACTGTGGGCAATAGTTCCTCCCAGGAGAGTTTTGCAGTTTACAATTAGCTAACTCATTAAGTGTCTAGAAAGGTGTTAACGGGGCTACACCTTTGGGAAAATGAGGTTTACTTTAATTAGGTCAGTACGAAAGCACGGGGAACCTCCCTCAAGTACCGACACTGGCCTGGCTGAACGGTTAGCGAAGTTGTAGACTGTAATTAATCCTGGCTAGTTTTCTTTTTAAGGTTTGAAAGAAAAACTTGATTAAAGCAGTGGGAGACATCGATTAGACAAAGAATAACACCGCGGATCCACTCACAAAGACCCTCCCTCAGCCGCAGCATGAGCGACTTTTTGAGATGTTGGGTATGAGATACGCCAATAACTGGCCTTAGTGCAAGTGGGAGATTGTTGGATATATATATGCCCTAAAGGCCATTATATGATAGTGGATGTATTTATACATGTGATACTTCCAAACCCTTCGTGAGGTGCTAGGTAAACCTAACATTGGTATCAAAGCTCTAGCTTGGCTCTGATACCAATGTTAGATTTACCTAGCACCTCATGACGGGTTTGGAAGCATCACATGTGTCAAGATCAAACCCTTCATGAGGTGCTAGGTAAACCTAATATTGGTATCGGAGCCAAGCTAGAGCTTTGATACCAATGTTAGGTTTACCTAGCACCTCATGAAGGGTTTGGAAGCATCACATGTGTCAAGATCAAATTTTTTATGAGGTGCTAGGAAAACCTAACATTGGTATCAAAGCTCATATAGGAGTTCTCAGGTGACACTGGTGCAGGTTAGTCGGTAGAACCGAGATCGTCATAGGGTCTTGTGTGTTCTCCCATTGTACTTTGATTACAACCCTACCACGGCTCTACTGAGTCGTGCAAATAGGTGGCCGTTGGGTACAGTCCCGAGACACACGAAGGCGATGAGCGATAGGATGGGTTTCGTCTCTCCCGATATTGGGAGTTGATGTTGTGCTGTGCTCGACTGGCTATATCAGTAAGTCCCGGGCCAGGGCTGTTGAGATTTACTGATAAGTGTTATCAGTAGTTTCTCGATCTGTTATAGACCATTCATCGGCATGACTTATTGAGTTATTAGGGTCGACGTTACCATCCCTAGACTCGATATGCAGCATATCTGACGAAGAGACCGGACTGTACGGTAGTGTTGCCGGTTGGCTCGACGGGAGTTGTAACAGGTTCGCTTGTTTTCTTCTGATCGTTCAATACCCGGGTGGCCGTTACGTTTAGCTGACCGCTTGCGGCTTGTAGGTATTTGATATGATCATTACCTACTGCCGGCGTATTGACGAGTCTTATAGTCCCACAATGAAGTTTCCTGGCTCAGGCGAAAAGATGTGGTGTGCATATGAGATATGCGCGGGGACCAGATTAAATACGGATATGTGATACCGTATATTAATCGGGCATTTTCTAATTGTCGGGTCGTATGTGATATGACCGGTTTGCAAAATCAAGTGTTGATTTAACAAATGACTTTTAGATTGATTCTTTAATCAAACTCTTTTTCTATTTTTGTATGCATGCATGTATGCACATGATGATGTGCATGGATACATACATACATACATAGTATCATGGTTGTTGATACATGTTTGGTGGCAATGCAAGACTTATATTGTAGAATTATCTATTTATTTATCATTTAGAAAAAGAGAAAGGATAATTCACACAAGGTTTATACTTATCATCTTTGAGCATGCTTCAACCACCATTTAACCTTGAGTTAATTATCCTTTTGTCTTTAACCCATTTGATAAAAAACTAGATGATTCTAACCATGGTTGAAGTGAGAAAGGATTAATATAGATTATTCTTTTCTCATTTCAATGATTATTGACTCTCATAACTTTTCTTTTGTGAGAAAGCTTAGCCGCCATCTTCTTCTTCCTCTCTTGATAATTTTCTTGAGTGAGGTTGATAAAAAGAAAGAGTTTTGATTATAGAATACAAACCACATCATCATACTACACACATCTAGCCCATTTGTGTAGGGTGTTTGCTCTACTTCATTCACATATCGAGTAAAGCAAGGAGCTTTGGGCAAAGGAGCTTTGGGTAGATCGTCGTGGACCTAGAAGATCTCAAGCGAACCTTTTTCCAACCCTCAAGTAGCCAAGGAGTCTAGCTTAGGGAGCTACAAAGGTTGTATTCTCAAAACCCTAGCTTTTTCTACTTGTGATGATGTACATGTTAAGAAACCCTAAATTTCTAGTGATGATTCTTTGTATGTTCACTTAGCACCTTAAAAAATTTGATCTTAACACATGTGATGCTTCCAAACCCTTCATGAGGTGCTAGGTAAACCTAACATTGGTATCAAAGCTCTAGCTTGGCTCTGATTAAAACTCCGATCGAACACGGAGAAAGAGCTACCCAGCTCCTAGGACTCATACATAGTGATGTATGTAGGCCAATGTCTACACAGGCTAGAGGCGGTTTTCTTACTTCATTACTTTCACTGACGATTTCTCAAGATTCGGTCATGTATTATTATTAAAGCACAAATCCGAAGCTTTCGTGAAATTCACTGAATATAAACTCGAAGTAGAAAAACAAACCGGCTTGAGTATCAAAATGCTTCGATCAGATCGAGGTGGGGAGTAACTCAGTACAGAATTTGCAAACTTCCTAAAAGAGAATGGGATTCTCTCTCAGCTCACTCCTCCTTACACACCACAGCACAACGGTGTGTCAGAACGACGGAATAGGACCCTATTAGATATGGTCCGTTCCATGATGAGTGATGCTGAGTTACCCGTCTCATTTTGGGGGCATGCATTGGAAACTACAGCGTTTCTACTGAACAGGGTCCCAACCAAAACTGTGTCTACCACACCATATGAGATATGGCATGGGAAGAGACCATCTCTTAAGAGAATTGAGATTTGGGGTTGCCCGGCCTATGTTAAAAAGCAGAATCCGGACAAACTCAAGACACGGTCGGTCATGTGTAACTTTGTGGGATATCCAAGGAACTCTTATGGATATCTATTCTACCACAAGGAGGAACAAAAGGTGTTTGTTTCTCAGTATGCCACATTCTTAGAAAAAGAATTTTTCACAGATAAAGATGATGGCAATGTGGTGGATCTAGAAGAGGTTCTAGAGACACAAACTACAAATGACGACTTGGTTGAACCGGCTGTTGCAATAGAAACTGAGGAACCTCGGCCACTCCGTAGGTCTGGTAGGACTTCTCGCCCACCGGAGAGGTACTACGGTTTCCTCATTGATGGTGACAGAGAAGCCTGCATCATGGAGGATGATGATCCTACCAGTTTTCAGCAAGCTATCACGAGTGGAGACTCTGTGAAGTGGTTGGATGCCATGAGATCCGAAATGGAGTCTATGTACACCAACATAGTATAGACTTTGGACGTTGTACCCCCTGGGGTAAAACCTGTGGGGTGCAAATGGATCTTTAAAAGAAAGATTGGTATAGATGGGCAGGTAGAGACCTATAAGGCAAGACTTGTGGCAAAGGGTTTTCTTCAAAGACCAGGTTTGGACTATGACGAGACTTTTTCGCCCGTAGCCATGCTTAAATCCATTCAGATCCTACTTGCTATTGCTGCTCACTACGACTATGAAATCTGGCAGATGGACGTTAAAACGGCATTTCTAAATGGAGATTTAGAAGAATGCATTTATATGGATCAGCCAGAGGGCTTCATTGACAGTGGGAGCAGCGGGAAAGCATATAGATTGCTTAAATCCATATATGGGTTAAAGCAGGCATCAAGGAGTTGGAACATCTGTTTCGATGATTTTATCAAAGAGTTTGATTTCATCAAAAATCCAGATGAACCTTGTGTTTATAAGAAGGCTGTAGGGAGAGCTGTCACATTCCTCGTAATGTACGTAGATGATATTCTTCTGATTGGAAATGACATTCCTATGCTACAGTCGGTCAAATCTTTCTTATCACTAAGGTTCTCCATGAAGGACCTGGGTGATGCCACATACATTCTGGGCATTAGGACAGGGATAGATCCAAAAGGTTATTAGGATTGTCCAAAACCAGGTACATCAACACCATCCTAAAAAGGTTTAGTATGGAAGACTCCAAGCGGGGTGCCTTACTTGCTTGCCATGGGGTCACTCTATCTAAGGACTCTTGCCCAAAGACCGATGAGGAGAGCTCGCATGAGCATTATACCCTATGCTTCGGCAGTAGGATCTATAATGTATGCGATGTTATGTACACGCCCAGATGTAGCTTATGCACTTAGTGTTGTAAGCAGGTATCAATCCAACCCAGGGGAGAATCACTGGATAGCTGTGAAGAACATTCTTAAGTACTTGCGAAGGACTAAAGAATTGTTCTTGGTGTATGGTAATGGAGATCTCCAAATGGAGGCCTTTACTGATTTGAGCTTCCAGAGCGATAAGGACGACAGCAAATCTATCTTATGGTTTGTATTTACCCTCAATGGAGGAGCGGTAAGCTGGAAGAGTTCCAAACAGGATACCATTGCAGACTCTACGATGGAGGCTGAGTACATTGCTCCAAATGATGCCGCCAAGAAAGCCGTTTGGATGAGGAAGTTCGTCTCGGAGCTAGGAGTAGTTCCAACCATTATTGATCCAATACTATTGTATTTTGATAATAATGGGGCTATGGCGTTACCCAAGGAGCCCAGGTCCCATCAGCGATCCAGACACATCCTGAGGCGTTTTCATTTGATCCGGGAGATTGTAGATCGCCGCGAGATCGAGATTAGGAGAGTAGACACAAAGAATAACGCCGCGGATCCACTCACCAATGCCCTCCCTCAGCCGCAGCATGAGCGACTTTTTGAGATGTTGGGTATGAGATACGCCAATAACTGGCCTTAGTGCAAGTGGGAGATTGTTGGATATATGTATGCCGTAAAGGCCATTAGATGATAGTGGATGTATTTATACATGTATATATATATATATATATATATATATATATATATATTCATTGTACATTCTTGCTCGACATGATAGTATGCTATCTGGTTCTTCTTTATCTGACATGTTGATTTGATCATGCTTTTATTCATTCACACATGTTGATAAAGCCCTGAGGATATAGACTTGACTACTATGATTATGATAGAGATCATACTAGTAGGACATCTGTAGTTTATAAGCATATCCTGGAATGTCCCTAGTCGTCGGTGTATCGAGACGAGGCAACGATATACCAGAGTAGACTAGCGTATATGATACAAGACCCATATGATGGGCGATGGATGTTCCCATATTCATCGATGTTTGACATCGAGATCATAT
Source organism: Agapanthus africanus (assembly GCA_030015575.1). Classification (NCBI taxonomy): domain Eukaryota; kingdom Viridiplantae; phylum Streptophyta; class Magnoliopsida; order Asparagales; family Amaryllidaceae; genus Agapanthus; species Agapanthus africanus. The sequence continues at coordinate 244,319,611 of CM057340.1, forward strand.
ACGGGTGCTCAGTTGTGACTGGGTACACTGGACGGACTCACCGAGAACTCCTATATGGAATTATATCTATCCTCGGATAGGAGTTCTCAGGTGACATTGGTGCAGGTTAGTCTGTAGACCCGAGATCGACATAGAGTCTTGTGTGTTCTCCCACTGTACCTTGATTAACACCCTACCACGGCTCTACTGAGTTGTGCAAAAAGGTGGCCGTTGGGTACAGTCTCGAGACACACGAAGGCGATGAGTGATAGGAGGGGTTTCGTCTCTCCCGGTATTTGGAGTTGATGTTGTGCTGTGCTCGACTGGCTATATCAGTAAGTCCCTGTCCAAGGCTGTTGAGATTTACTGATAAGTGTTATCAGTAGTTTCTCGATCTGTTATAGACCATTCATCGGCACGGCTTATTGAGTTATTGGGCTCGACGTTACCATCCCTAGACTCGATATGCAGCATATCTGACGAAGAGACCGGACTGTATGGTAGTGTTGCCAGTTGGCTCGACGGGACTTGTAACATGTTTGCTAGTTTTCTTCTGATCGTTCAATACCCGGGTGGCCGTTACGTTTAGCTGACTGCTTGCGGCTTGTAGGTATTTGATATGATCATTACCTACTGCCGGCGTATTGACGAGTCTTAGAGTCCCACAATGAAGTTTCCTGGCTCAGGCGAAAAGATGTGGTGTGCATATGAGATATGCGCGGGGACCCGATTAAATACGGATATGTGATACCGTACATTAATTGGGCATTTTCTATTAGTCGGGTCGTATGTGATATGACCGGTTTGCAATATCAAGTGTTGATTTAATAAATGACTTTTAGATTGATTCTTTAATCAAACTCTTTTTCTATTTTTGTATGCATGCATGTATGCACATGATGATGTGCAAGGATACATACATACATACATAGTATCATGGTTGTTGATACATGTTTGGTGGCAATGCAAGACTTATATTGTAGAATTATCTATTTATTTATCATTTAGAAAAAGAGAAAGGATAATTCACACAAGGTTTATACTTATCATCGTTGACCATGCTTCAACCACCATTTAACCTTCTGTTAATTATCCTTTTGTCTTTAACCCATTTGATAAAAATCTAGATGATTCTAACCATGGTTGAAGTGAGAAAGGATTACTATAGATTATTCTTTTCTCATTTCAATGATTATTGACTCTCATAACTTTTCTTTTGTGAGAAAGCTTAGCCACCATCTTCTTCTTCCTCTATTGATGATTTTCTTGAGTGAGGTTGATTAAAAGAAAGAGTTTTGATTATAAAATACAAACCACATCATCATACTACACACATCTAGCCCATTTGTGTAGGGTGTTTGCTCTACTTTATTCACATATCGAGTAGAGCAAGGAGCTTTGGGCAAAGGAGCTTCGGGTGGATCGTCGTGGACCTAGAAGATCTCAAGCGAACCTTTTTCCAACCCTCAAGTAGCCAAGGAGTCTAGCTTAGGGAGCTACAAAGGTTGTACTCTAAAAACCCTAGCTTTTTCTACTTGTGATGATGTACATGTTAAGAAACCCTAAATTTCTAGTGATGATTCTTTGTATGTTCACTTAGCACCTTAAAAAATTTGATCTTGACACATGTGATGCTTACAAACCCTTCATGAGGTGCCAGGTAAACCTAACATGCCCGATTAAAAAAAAATAGCCGTGCCGAACAACCCTAACCAAGATCGTATACTAGAGATTATGCGAAAACTAGCAAGTTAAACTCTTTAAGTACAAGTGAAAGAGATTACAACCTTTGTAGATCGGGTCCTTCACTTCTAAAGCTCCGTGTTGACGTCCCTTCGCTGCGATCATCGGGATCCCGGACTCTAGCGATGGTTTCTTCGGAGAAATGAGCGGGCTAGGTCGTTGACTTCGAGGCCGAAGATGATCTACGTCGAGGAGACTCAAACTCAAGCTCCATCTTCACTAGTTCAAGAACTTTGTGAAGAGAACACCCTAAACTAAATGGCAAGTAGTAGAGGATGATGAAATAGGATGTGGGTTCACTTTAGATTTGGATTTCTCACTCTAAATCTTCACTTGAATTTTTTTCTAGCAAGCTTTCTTCTTCTTGAAGAAGAAGAAGAAGAAGAAAAGAATAAGAAATGAATAATGAATTATGATAAAAGAATAATCAAGTGAAGTCTATCATATTGCAACCATGGGTTAGTATACCTTTGTAGAGACTAAACCATAGTTTGAGGTAATGGTTAGGTTAATGAAAATCTTATGCAAAACAAAATTAGTGGACTTTGTCAAAGATGCTTGAAAACTTCATGAAGCTTCAAGCAAAGACAAAGAAAGCCACCATTTTGTTTTACCAAAATAAATAAAAACCCAAAACCATTATCTTAAATATGGTGTAAGTCATACACACACCCAAGTTTGCATGTATCATCAAACATGATACAATCTAGTGCACAAAAATATATCACATAAACAGCTTGTGCACTTGAAGTGAGAAAATCAATCTTAAGTGAACCAATACTGGTTAATGTAAAGTAATATATAAAATAAATAATTATACATTAAATCATTAAATCAACACTTGATTTAATGATCCGGTCATATCGCATATAACCGACTAATATCTAGTGTATCAATGTACCGAATCAACACTTGATTCGGTAACCCGGCTATATCTCATATAACCGTCCGATGATACAAATCGCGAGAATAGAATACAGTATCACATACTGGTATTTTTCTCGGTCCCGCACATATCTCATATGCGCTCATATTTCGTTTCGCTTGAGCCAGGGAATCTCTGTGTAGGACTCTAAAGACTCGTCAATACGCCGGCAGTAGGTGGTGATTATATCAATCTCCCACAAGCCGCAAGCGGTCTGCTAAACGTAGTGGCCACCCGGGTATTGAGCGATCAGAAGATCAATGAGCAAGCCTGCTCACACTCCTGCGAATCCAATCAGTAACACTTACCGCATAGTCCGGTCTGTTCGTCTGATATGTCGCATATCTCGCCTAGGGATGGTAAACGTCAGACCCCAGCAGCTTGATAAGTCATGCCGATGTATGGTCCACAACAAGCGTGAAACTACAGATAACACTTACCAGTAAATCACTGCAACCCTGGCCAGGGATTTCCAGTTATGGCCAGTCGAGCTTAGAGCAACATCAACACCCAATACCGGGAGTGACGAATCCCCTCCTATCGCTCATTGCCTCCATGTGAATCGGGACTGTACCCAAAAACCACATGTTTGCACAACTCAGTAGAGCCGTGGTAGGGTGGAATCAAAGCACAGTAGGAGACACACAAGACTCTATGACGATCTCGGGTCAACAGACTAAGCTGTACCAGTGTCACCAGAGAACTGCTATCTGACGTGAGGTATAATACCATCTGGGAGTTCTCGGCGAGTCCGTTCAGTTTACCCAGTCACCACTGAGCACCCACATACCATCTCTGATGTCAAACACCAATGGATACAGGATCATCCATCGCCCATCACATGGGTCGAGAAGATATATGCTAGTCTACTCTGGAATATCGATGCCCCGTCTCGATATTCCCACGACTAGGAATATTGAAGGATGTACTCATGGACTACCCAAGCCCCACTAGTATGATCTACATGATAGTCCTGGAAGTCGAGTGCACATCCTAAGGGATTTATCAACATGTAAAATAGAGACAATAAGTATACATGTTAAGATAAAGAGCAACCAGATAGCGTACTTGTTAGTTATAAGTATGCCCTAGAGGCCATTACTGTACATTGGATGTATATTGTAGTGGATGCTGGGACATATATAGGTAGGACTTTCTTGCTCGACATGATAGTACGCTATCCGGTTGCTCTTTATCTTAACATGTATACTTTCTGTCTCTCTGATTACATGTTGATAAAGCCCTTAGGATATGTACTCGACTTCCAGGACTATGATGCAGATCATACTAGTGGGGCCTGGGTAGTCAATGAGTACATCCTTCATTGTTCCTAGTCGTAGGAATATCGAGACGGGGCATCGATATTCCAGAGTAGACTAGCGTATATCTTCTCGACCCATGTGATGGGCGATGGATGATCCCATATCCATTGGTGTTTGACATCAGAGATGGTATACGGGTGCTCAGTGGAGACTGGGTACACTGAACGGACTCGCCGAGAACTCCCAGATGGTATTATACCTCACGTCAGATGGCAGTTCTCTGGTGACACTGGTACAGCTTAGTCTGTTGACCCGAGATCGTCATAGAGTCTTGTGTGTCTCCCACTTTGCTTTGATTTCCACCCTACCATGGCTCTACTGAGTCGTGCAAACAGGTGATTTTTGGGTACAGTCCCGATTCACATGGAGGCAATGAGCGATAGGAGGGGATTCGTCTCTCCCGGTATTGGGGGTTGATGTTGCGCAATGCACGAATGGCCATAACAGGAAATCCCTGGCCAGGGTTGCTGTGACATACTGGTAAGAGTTATCAGTAGTTTCACGAAAGTTATGGACCCTACGTCGACATGACTTATCAAGCTATTGGGGTCTGACATTTACCACCCCTAGGCGAGATATGCGACATATCAGACGAACAGACCGGACTGTACGGTAAGTGTTACTGGTTGGATTCACAGGAGTGTGAGCGGGCTTGCTCGTCGTTCCTCTGATCGCTCAATACCCGGGTGGCCGTTACGTTTAGCAGACCGCTTACGGCTTGTGGATGCTTGATATGATCATCATCTGCTGCCGGCGTATTGACGAGTCTTTAGAGTCCTACACAGAGGTTTCCTGGCTCAAGCGAAACAAAATAGGAGCGCATATGAGATACGTGCGGGACCGAGAATAATGCGTGTATGTGATACCGTATTCCATTCTCGCGATGAATGTATCGAATGGTTATATGCGATATAACCTAGATATCGAATCAAGGATTGATTCGATAAGCCGATACACAGGATACTAGTAGGTTATATACGATATGACCGGATCGTTAAATCAAGTATTGATTTAATGATTTAATGCATAATTATACATTTGATATATTACTTTGCATTAACTAGTATTGGTTCACTTTAAATGGATTTTCTCACTTGAATTGTGCAAGTTGTATATGTGATATATATTTGTGCACATGATTGTATCATGTTTGATGATACATGCTTACTTGGTTAAGTGTAAAGAATTAAACCATGGTTAAACTAATGATTAGGGTTTTGTTTTTTTTCATTTACTTATTTATCTATTTATTTATCATTTTCATTTTGGAAAGGAGAATGACAAATGGTGGATTTTCTTTGTTTGCTAGTTGAAGGTTCTTGAAGCTTTGAACTAGTCCACCATTCTTGTCTTTTACTTAACCCTAACCATTCAAGTTAACCATGGTCCATTCTCTACAATTAACCAAGGGTTAATATATGATAAGTATTGATTTATTTATCTATTTATTCAACACTTATCATATCTTCTTCTTCTTCATCTTCTTCTTCCATGAAGAAAAGCTTGCTACATCAATGGCAAGTGATGAAAACAAGTGAGAAATCCAATTTTAAAGTGAACCCACTTCCTATTTCTTCATCCTCTACCTCTTGCCAAGTAGTATAGGGTGTTTTCTTCACAAGTTTCATGACTTGGTGAAGTCGGAGTTTGATCTTGTGATGCCTCGACGTAGATCATCTTCGGCATCGAAGCCGACGATCAAGCTCGCCCATTTCTTCGATGAAGCCGATGCTAGAGTTCGGGATCCGACTTGGAAAGCGGAGAGACATCGTCGCGGAGCTTAGTAAGTGGTGGACCGGATCTACAAAGGTTTTAGTCACTTTCCTTTAGCATTTAATTCGTTTACATGCTTGCATCGCCTATATATCTAGTTAACGATCCGTATTAGGGTTTGTAGGCACTTGTAAAATTTGAATTAGCCATGCTTGATCACTTGTGAGACTTAATTAGTGTGCCTAGGAACCCTACAGTTGTATCAGAGCCTAGCTAGAGCCTTAGGCGATGCGTAGACGGAGTTAGAAGTCCGATCGACCCGAAACCCCGACTTTAAACGGCTCTCTGGACATTTTTGAAAAACTGGGATTTTTCCAGATTAAAAATTCCTAAAAAATTCAGCAGGAAGACCTAAGAATTATGGTGCAAAACGAGAACCTATCTCATCTAAACCGCCGCGGAACAGCGGCATAAGCATGGCTTCTGCCGCGGTTCCGCGGCCATAAGGTCACATCATCCAATAAAATTTGCACAGTAATTCTTATTTCATGATGTTGGATTTTCTCGGATTTTTTAATATTTATTCAAGAGCTGAATTTTCTTGGTTGTATTGGGGACTCGGTGTATCGATCGGATTGTCTAATTTTGTCTGTGTGTTTTTCCGGGTAATTTTAGAATATGTTAAAAGTTCGACCGGACATAAATACCCACCTTTTCCCCTGCCGGAAAATTTCCAAGTGTTGGATTTTTCCGTGGCTTAAGGACGTTCTGAGTAGTGCAGGTAACGCGATGGTCCCTCTAGAAGACAACAAACCTTAACTCGATTATGTGACCGTCTTGAACTGCCCTTTGAACCTTAGGGTTTGGGGCAGTACGGCGTGCCACATGTGAGGCGTTGGCTTGACCCTTCTACGGCTGGACCGTTGGTACTGAGGCATGAACTGAATGTCTTTGAACTTATTTCATTCGGTTGATCGGAAAAACTTGGGTGTTCGATTGTTCGATCGGAAAGGTTAACATTTTCTATCTTATCCGGAATGTGATACAACAATTGGAATTCACAAGCAGTTATGAGATAATTGAATGAATGTTATAAATCTAGCGGTTTAGTCTCACTCGATCGATTGCCACGGAATTTTGATGTGATCAAAAGTCCGTCGCAATCACGTAGCGTACGCGGATGCTCGCCGGGTAAACTTAATAGACTGCTACACCCCATAGCCCCGACCAAGTGACTGTAGGAGAACCCCATCTCCGAAAGCATCCGTTTGGGTGCTCGCGGCAGCGGTGTTCCGCCTTGGTGCACTTCGTCGACGGCATCGGGGGTGCGGCTGCCTACTAAAGTTTGCGACGAGCATTCGATCAGGATGTCGGGAATCCTGTTGAATTGCCCGACTTGATATTGAAAAGAGTTTTCGATAATGAGACTAAAATGCGGAGTTTATAATTGTTGGGCATGCGATGTCTAAGGAATTCATTTGATTAGGCATGCGATGTCTAAAGAGATTGCGGATTCCAACTGTTGTAGTTTTACACTTTCTTTTCTGTGACCGTAAGTGTAATATGTGATATCGCCGGTTTCGTTGCTATATGTCAACGACAATTGGGATGCGCATATTTACTTACGTTGATGACATGTGATGTTATGTGTTGCTGGATATGTTATATTGGATCGTCGTGTTTGAATAGCCGGGGGGCTTTTATGTGAGATGAGTGTTTTTCATTTTCATTCATGTAAATACTTGTATGTAATATTCTTTTATTGGGGCACTTCCAGTGTCACGTCCCGAGAGTACGGAACATGACCGGCACTTAAACTACGAACGTCTCGAGGCGTACGTAATCTAAGTAAACCGAAAACCCAGAAATCCAAACCAAGAAAATAGTAGAGTGCAGGAAAAACAACTTAAAGCAAGTAATTTCAATAGCATAAGCCGAATTATGCGGTTTTTAAAACATCAAAATTTTACTGAAAATTTCGGCAGAGTCTCCTTTGTAAATACTGGCTCCCAAACGGGATACAACATGAATAGTATACGAAATCAATAAAAGGCATCCCCAAGCGGGAGCTAGCTCTTCGTCAATCGACGGTCACAACCACACAAGCAATATAATATACAACGCCAACGGCGAGGATCAAAAACTCAAAAGGAAACTCAAAACCACCAGAAAAATAACGAGCGACTCTAAGGTCGAAAGAATAACCAACACTGGTCTCTATCTCAAAGAAAAAATACATGTTTGGTTGATGGAATTTACTAGATACAACTGAATAATATCATACAAGGTAAATAATGGGGGTATGATATAAGTAAACCCACCTACTAGCAAATCACCCGAATGAAACTATGCCCGCAAAGCCGTAAGGAAACCGGTACGGCAAACCTGCAAGAAACCGGGGCACAACGGGGGTGAGTTGCCAACTCGTGAATAGAAAAACATCTACGCACAGAAATCGCATAAATAACGCAATCCTAGGTCAATGATCATAATATATCCTCAAAATAAGTAGATAACATGCAGCCTATAACAAGGCTAGGGTAAATATCTAACCCGAGTGTAATCTCATGTGCCCGTGTCAGTGCCTCAAGTAGCAATATATCATATGAATGAGGTATGAATGCATGAAACAGAATACATGTAAATGAAGAAACTGTTTTCATAAATTAGTAAGATTTCCTTCGTGTTTTTAAACTGAGGTATCATAATGAAATCAGTATCAACAGTGTCTAGCATCGACACAAAACATAAATCTCACTGTCTCGAAATATCAATGTCTCAATCTCAATATCTGGGGCGCCGTCAGTCCAGACCGGCCCCTACCATCCATCTCAAGACCACGACGGTATCCTCCGGATATCCGACGCGTCGGGTAATATCACCGGTAGGTAGTGCTCCCCAGCCAGGCTCAACGTCAACACCACATTCCTCTTGCCCCGGGGTACCATACCGGGCCTACCATGTACCCGTGACAGTTCCTCCACTCCTCGACACGGATCTCCAAAACCACAGCAAACTCATGGTGGACGACACTTTACATCACTAGAAAACCGCACATTTTATATTTTAAAAGATCATAAGTTGTAAATTTTGCGGCTTTCCCCGAAATCCAGAAATATCATAAATCTCAAGAAATCATCACAAGTGCATATGTCAATGATAATGAACTAGGCATGAACAACTGAATAACAGTATGCATGAAGTGGTAGGTAATAACTACAATGTCTAATATGGCATATAGGGGAAGTACACTAATATCATGTCAACACTACTAGCTAACAATTTAAGTCAAGCAATTATATTCTCTAAAGTGTACGTGACATGGCAATTACCGATGAAGATGTGTGTGAACCGGCAAGTAGGTGTACGTGGTACATACGCATCATCGGTAATGGTGCTGGTGTCCTAACAACATGATATCAATAATGGAATATGCAGCAAAATAAATATGCGAGGCAGAGCGAACAACAATAATGTGCGGGAGCTGAATACTAGACACAACGATAACTAATCTGCAATAATCTAATATAAGTCCTACGAATGGTGCCTTTTGAAATAACACGAATCATGGGGTTTTGAAAATAGGGGCTACGGTGTTTTTATGAAAAGATACGTCGTTTTTGAAATATCCGTAGATTCCCTTGAGCTGTCTTTAAAAATGCCCACGATTCGTTAGTTTTTGAAATAGGTAAGAAGTCTAATCTAATCTAACAACTACACTAGACTATACGGCTGAACTAACAAGCTGAACTACAGGTAAGGAAACCGCCTATCATCTGAGTCGATATATATACATACCTGTATATGTATAGTCGGTGATCCCGCCTCAATAATATCATATCCGATACCATATCTATAATCAGGCATCCCAAGTCAAGAGTGCGGATCAATCATCAATATAGCTCGTACGTAAATTCGTCGTACGACATCCCAATCTGGGTACGGGTCAATATCACATTCTTCATACTATTCACCTGGTATCCTCTTTATCAAATATCATGATCGGGGTACTGATCTACGTCTAGTACCATACTGATACCGCCTACGTATGCATGGACGTGTGTGAAACACTACGTCAAGGACCCACTACAACGTCATGTCGTATCTAAGATACGAACCCTGCTATATCACCGATCTCATGGCCTCAAATCAAATCTCATCGACTCATTATAAATCCCAAGTACTATCATCCTCAATCCGTATGTGAACACATAGTCCCATACCCATGTGAACACATAAGTATATAATCCCGTATAAGCGCAAATGAAAGAAGAAAGTATGCAAGTATGGGTGTGTGTGTGCATGTGTGGTGCGACCACTACTCTAGGGTTTCGCGACACCAATTCATCCAAGAACACCCAATATCTATATCATCGATAATATCAAACAAATTATAGTCAAAATATATATATATATGTGTGTGTATACGTATTCGTATACATCACCACGAACTGCGGGGGTGCTATACGCCATCCACCCGACTTCTCCCCGTAGATATAAATCTACTCACCTGGTCCTCGCTCGCCGGTGCCGACGTCGCCACGCGCTTGCTTGCCGTCTCGAAGTCCACATGGGGTACCTACATATCACAACGTATCGTATCGCATAAAAACCCAATTCAAAATCGAAACGGCATACGAAAACTAAATCGGCACGCGTATCATGCATAGGTCAAAACCTATCGCCTACACATGCAAGAATAGTCAAACCAACCCTCGATGTCGATGTACGAACGTCAAACCATCGAGAAAAAAACCCAAACGCACCCCTTTGCGCATTCACAAACACTAATTATAATATAAAATAGGTTAGAATTCACAAAAACCTCAAACTCACTTTAAAAGCGATTTTTTCCGAAAACCTAGTAAGCAAACTTTTCCATTTTTGTACAAAACTAAATGTTTTAATGATTTTAGTGGCTACAATGCTCACTAAATATCTTAACTAAGCCACCCAAACCATTACTAGATTTTAAACTTACTCATTTCCATAAATCCCAAAATTCTAGTTTGCAATTTAGCTTAAATAGTAAAATTCTAAAATACGATTTGCAAACTAGTTACTAGGTTTGATTTAACATGCCTTAATATGATAAATTACACACTTAAACCATGTTCAAATGATATAAAACCCTAACTAGATTTAATCTCACATATATAAGCATTTCATAAAAACCTAGTTTACATAAAAGCTTATTTATTGCAAATCTTAAATTAACAAATTGCAACTAGATTAGGTTTTACATTCCCACAAGATGATAATCTACACTTGATTATCCTATTAGTGATGGTTAAACCCAAATTAGCTTCAAACCATACTCTTGAATTCTCAAATTAGCAACAAGAGCAAAATTAACACTTTAACAACTTAGCCTTAAGAAATTAACTAACTAATTAAGCAAAAATGGTTAGAATTTATACCCAATGAATTGAAGATCCACAAGCACACACACAGCCTCCCAAATTGGAATCTTGTTCCCTAGATCCATGCAATTTTGGCTATAGAGAAATGGGTAGGAGTCGGATTTTGATTTTGTGAGGGTTTGTGTTGATTTTTGTTGATTTTTTTGAAGGAAAATGGAGGTGAAGGAAGATGGATACTTGGAGAAAATGGGGGGGCTGTTTCTGGCCGAAAATGGGGAGGGTGAGGTGAGTGGGAGAGTGAGAGAGAGAGTGTGTTGGTTTCAAAGTCAAAGAAAAGTCAAAAGCCCATTCTTATACATTCTTTTATCCTTTCTTTTCCTTTTCTTTTCTTTTCTATGAAATTCAAGTGGGGACCAAAGCGGGGCTGCTGAATTCAGCCATGGGGATGAGTGAATGGGGGTGTGTGGGTGTGGGTACGGGTGTGGGGTGATGAAAAATGATAAATACAATACCCCAAACATCCATTTACGCTAAAAAAAGGCCTTTTTTCTTCAATAATTTCTAAACCGTTTTGGCAAATGATTTCGTTCCAAAAACCACATGATAAATTTTTATTTAATGTTTTATGATGCACAAAATTTGTTTCAACTCATTCCAATTTGTAATTTTCCCTAATTAAATGTATTAGTGACGGCTTAAAATAATAATAAAATAATATTTATTTTTTTTCAGAAAATTTGAAATTTCACCAGCGGCTCAATAAACACCAAATAATAGCAATTATATAGCTAGAATATGTATATTTAATTTTTATAATAAGATATTTGTATTTTGACTTTTTACAGAAAACCCCCTTACTTTACCGTTTTTTCGAAATTCCACCGAAACGATTTTCAAAACGTTACAATCTTCCCCCCTTAAAGAAATTCGGTCCCCGAATTTAAATTCAAACTCCCCCAAATACTAAAACATCTAAGAAAACCCATCAAGTCGTCGGGGCTCCGAAATTATAAATACATAAAACAAGTCGTAGCGCAGCGCATGCGCTTGAAAAATGAGTATATAACTCAAATCAAAACTCCTCCAAGCATCCCGCGATCATCGGAGTCGTAGAGAAGACATCAATGCCAAATCCAAATCAAAACCAATATGATATAACTCAAAACTATAAATGTAAATATCGAATCTATATCTGTAAGCATCTGAAGGAAATGCATGCCAAATCTCTTTAAGTCGCTGTGCAACGCGTATAACACTGCACAGTGGCGGACGTCTACCATAAGAAAATAACTATATACATATATACTTTTGTTTGAAATGTACGTTCCGCCGTTTTGGAAACAATTTAGAAGGGTCTCCTTGTTTTAAACATTTCGTGTCATATCAGACACGTAGGTAAATACTGAGGCTATAGCTCGCTTTTGGAAATCCCTTCAATAACTATCAATGCATGCAAAATGTATTCAGGTACTGTCCTCTGACTAGTCCTGCTCAGTACGAAAACACATAGCAATATCATAAAAACGTACTGCTCTATACGAAATCAATCCCCAAAATATGCATATGAATGCTACGTGCGTCTGGTGCGCACGGAAATCAAAATCCATGAATGTGCCATACATGCGCACAGAAACAACACCTAAGTGCATCGGGTGTGCACGAAACATCTGTCGTAGGCAACATGTGTGCCTGACAGCAAAATCAGGTGCATCTAACATGCACGAAAAATCTCACTTTAGTGCATCTGGTGTGCACCAAAATCGCATCTCAAGACATGCGCTCAACATGCGCGAAAATCCAAATCAGGTGCATCCATCGCGCACGAAATCATGAAATCCAATATCAAGCGCCGAACGTGCGCAAAATCAACTCAACTATTTAAAACCGTAATATCACAAACATGTGAAACTAAAGCACGAAAACGATATCAAGTGCAACACTGTGCAAAGGTCGTGAATCCTCAATCATCAAAATCAAATCATACGAATAAATCACCCAAAACATCGTAATCAATAATGGCGGAATAGTACTGCTCAAGCGCATCCTTTAAGAATCTCGGCAACTGTCGCGGTCACTAGTGGGACGTCTCGTCGATGATCATGAACTCTGTCCTGCTGGCGTGCGTAACCATGACCACTCCTGGGTCAAGGTCTTCACTGTGAATTACCAATCTTTCGGTCCATCGGCTCATCGGCCCTGTCAGGTGTGCTAACGGGGACGATTCCGTTCTGGCACTCCTCTGGTCATCTCTTGGTCAATCATCGCGACCACTCGTGAGACAGCATATCACTGGCGTCGGCCTCTGGCTCTCTGAATGTACGTGACACATCTGATCCTGGGTGCAAGTATCATTGCAGCAGTGTCCTGGAAAGAATCCTGCTCACGGTCTCTTCCATGTCTCGTCTTCTGCCAACTGTCTGGAAGTCATTGTCCTTTCCTATATCTGCATCTTACTCTGTAACGACTGCATACCCATCGCGACTCCTTCTGGAAGGTATATCCAGTACCATGCCTCGGCATGCGCATCGCCTCTCTGATGTCGGCGGAGTGGAACGTCATCTCATCTACATCTGGTGCGAACCTCTTACTTCACTTTTCTCTAATGTCGTCTGCTTTGGACTCGTCTCGTCGCGGCTGCATGGACTGAGCTCCAATGGCTATCCTCGTATCTGGAGTCTCCCAAGAATGCATCTCACCACCTAGCATCCGAATTAAGTCGAGTCATCCGATCGAGTCGTCAAAACCTCATAATCCCCCAAGAGCTCAACATCTTGGGCACAGTTTAATAGTATCGAGTACATACCACAGCATCGGTGGTCCAGCCGTAGAAGGGCAAACCCAAGCCTCACTAATGGCGCCGCAGAACTGCCGCAAACCCTAAGGTTCAAAGGCTTTCATACGGTCATTAAGTCGAGTTAGGGTTTCATTCTTCTAGAGGGACCATAGAATTGCCTGCATGTCTTTCCGAATACTTTAAACTTGGAATAGTAGGTTTCTGACATTCGATCGTCTCTGTCGACTCCCAACGTCTCCGCGTGAAGTCGTCTCTAGCTGGAATCAATCTATCTGATGACCTCGCATCGGGGTAAGCGAACGAACCACCTGTCCTAGTCATTCATCATCGGGTGACTAGCGACCTTCTATCATCTATTCGTACAACTCGCCCCGCCATAGTTCAAACATATGGGGCGATATCTCATCGCTCGCAGCAACAACTGGCTCGCTCGTCTGCACGCTGAACAGTGCCTCAATCATCAGGAGTAAGCAACACACCAACGGTCATCAAAATCTGGCTGGCCTCTGTCAGTGGCTCAATCCTCTAGTGTCGATCAGCACATCCGAGTAACCTCATAAAGGCGATCCGCCAAACGCTCGCGGCACGGAAACACAGTAAAAAGACACATCTCTGCAATCGTGTGTCGCCGGAATTTCGTCCTGGTCAGTCCTCGTTCGTGACGAGCTTGTGCTGACCGCAACTCTAGCCGTAGCTCTCCCTGCCGGTAACCGTAGCAGCAAGACCAAACTGGTACCGATGAGGCTAGATCAGGAAGGAATATAATACTGAACAAGGAAATGTACATCCTAAGGCTTCATAAGTGGAGTGGCGTGTCGTAAATATGCCGCGGAACATACCAACGGTACGTCACTCTACTTTAGTCACCTATTCCATCAACCAAGGGTCATCCTACGCTCCGAAGGTAAAACCTAACGCTCTGATACCAACTTTGTCACGTCCCGAGAGTACGGAACATGACCGGCACTTAAACTACGAACGTCTCGAGGCGTACGTAATCTAAGTAAACCGAAAACCCAGAAATCCAAACCAAGAAAATAGTAGAGTGCAGGAAAAACAACTTAAAGCAAGTAATTTCAATAGCATAAGCCGAATTATGCGGTTTTTAAAACATCAAAATTTTACTGAAAATTTCGGCAGAGTCTCCTTTGTAAATACTGGCTCCCAAACGGGATACAACATGAATAGTATACGAAATCAATAAAAGGCATCCCCAAGCGGGAGCTAGCTCTTCGTCAATCGACGGTCACAACCACACAAGCAATATAATATACAACGCCAACGGCGAGGATCAAAAACTCAAAAGGAAACTCAAAACCACCAGAAAAATAACGAGCGACTCTAAGGTCGAAAGAATAACCAACACTGGTCTCTATCTCAAAAAAAAAAATACATGTTTGGTTGATGGAATTTACTAGATACAACTGAATAATATCATACAAGGTAAATAATGGGGGTATGATACAAGTAAACCCACCTACTAGCAAATCACCCGAATGAAACTATGCCCGCAAAGCCGTAAGGAAACCGGTACGACAAACCTGCAAGAAACTGGGGCACAACGGGGGTGAGTTGCCAACTCGTGAATAGAAAAACATCTACGCACAGAAATCGCATAAATAACGCAATCCTAGGTAAATGATCATAATATATCCTCAAAATAAGTATATAACATGCAGCCTATAACAAGGCTAGGGTAAATATCTAACCCGAGTGTAATCTCATGTGCCCGTGTCAGTGCCTCAAGTAGCAATATATCATATGAATGAGGTATGAATGCATGAAACAGAATACATGTAAATGAAGAAACTGTTTTCATAAATTAGTAAGATTTCCTTCGTATTTTTAAACTGAGGTATCATAATGAAATCAGTATCAACAGTGTCTAGCATCGACACAAAACATAAATCTCACTGTCTCGAAATATCAATGTCTCAATCTCAATATCTAGGGCGCCGTCAGTCCAGACCGGCCCCTACCATCCATCTCAAGACCACGACGGTATCCTCCGGATATCCGACGCGTCGGGTAATATCACCGGTAGGTAGTGCTCCCCAGCCAGGCTCAACGTCAACACCACATTCCTCTTGCCCCGGGGTACCATACCGGGCCCACCATGTACCCGTGACGGTTCCTCCACTCCTCGACACGGATCTCCAAAACCACAGCAAACTCATGGTGGACGACACTTTACATCACTAGAAAACCGCACATTTTATATTTTAAAAGATCATAAGTTGTAAATTTTGCGGCTTTCCCCGAAATCCAAAAATATCATAAATCTCAAGAAATCATCACAAGTGCATATGTCAATGATAATGAACTAGGCATGAACAACTGAATAACAGTATGCATGAAGTGGTAGGTCATAACTACAATGTCTAATATGGCATATAGGGGAAGTACACTAATATCATGTCAACACTACTAGCTAACAATCTAAGTCAAGCAATTATATTCTCTAAAGTGTACGTGACATGGCAATTACCGATGAAGATGTGTGTGAGCCGGCAAGTAGGTGTACGTGGTACATACGTATCATCGGTAATGGTGCTGGTGTCCTAACAACATGATATCAATAATGGAATATGCAGCAAAATAAATATGCGAGGCAGAGCGAACAACAATAATGTGCGGGAGCTGAATACTAGACACAACGATAACTAATCTGCAATAATCTAATATAAGTCCTACGAATGGTGCCTTTTGAAATAACACGAATCATGGGGTTTTGAAAAAAGGGGCTACGGTGTTTTTGTGAAAAGATACGTCGTTTTTGAAATATCCATAGATTCCCTTGAGCTGTCTTTAAAAATGCCCACGATTCGTTAGTTTTTGAAATAGGTAAGAAGTCTAATCTAATCTAACAACTACACTAGACTATACGGCTGAACTAACAAGCTGAACTACAGGTAAGGAAACCGCCTATCATCTGAGTCGATATATATACATACCTGTATATGTATAGTCGGTGATCCCGCCTCAATAATATCATATCCGATACCATATCTATAATCAGGCATCCCAAGTCAAGAGTGCGGATCAATCATCAATATAGCTCGTACGTAAATCCGTCGTACGGCATCCCAATCTGGGTACGGGTCAATATCACATTCTTCATACTATTCACCTGGTATCCTCTTTATCAAATATCATGATCGGGGTACTGATCTACGTCTAGTACCATACTGATACCGCCTACGTATGCATGGACGTGTGTGAAACACTACGTCAAGGACCCACTACAACGTCATGTCGTATCTAAGATACGAACCCTGCTATATCACCGATCTCATGGCCTCAAATCAAATCTCATCGACTCATTATGAATCCCAAGTACTATCATCCTCAATCCGTATGTGAACACATAGTCCCATACCCATGTGAACACATAAGTATATAATCCCGTATAAGCGCAAATGAAAGAAGAAAGTATGCAAGTATGGGTGTGTGTGTGCATGTGTGGTGCGACCACTACTCTAGGGTTTCGCGACACCAATTCATCCAAGAACACCCAATATCTATATCATCGATAATATCAAACAAATTATAGTCAAAATATATATATATATGTGTGTGTATACGTATTCGTATACATCACCACGAACTGCGGGGGTGCTATACGCCATCCACCCGACTTCTCCCCGTAGATATAAATCTACTCACCTGGTCCTCGCTCGCCGGTGCCGACGTCGCCACGCGCTTGCTTGCCGTCTCGAAGTCCACATGGGGTACCTACATATCACAACGTATCGTATCGCATAAAAACCCAATTCAAAATCGAAACGGCATACGAAAACTAAATCGGCACGCGTATCATGCATAGGTCAAAACCTATCGCCTACACATGCAAGAATAGTCAAACCAACCCTCGATGTCGATGTACGAACGTCAAACCATCGAGAAAAAAACCCAAACGCACCCCTTTGCGCATTCACAAACACTAATTATAATATGAAATAGGTTAGAATTCACAAAAACCTCAAACTCACTTTAAAAGCGATTTTTTCCGAAAACCTAGTAAGCAAACTTTTCCATTTTTGTACAAAACTAAATGTTTTAATGATTTTAGTGGCTACAATGCTCACTAAATATCTTAACTAAGCCACCCAAACCATTACTAGATTTTAAACTTACTCATTTCCATAAATCCCAAAATTCTAGTTTGCAATTTAGCTTAAATAGTAAAATTCTAAAATACGATTTGCAAACTAGTTACTAGGTTTGATTTAACATGCCTTAATATGATAAATTACACACTTAAACCATGTTCAAATGATATAAAACCCTAACTAGATTTAATCTCACATATATAAGCATTTCATAAAAACCTAGTTTACATAAAAGCTTATTTATTGCAAATCTTAAATTAACAAATTGCAACTAGCAACTAGATTAGGTTTTACATTCCCACAAGATGATAATCTACACTTGATTATCCTATTAGTGATGGTTAAACCCAAATTAGCTTCAAACCATACTCTTGAATTCTCAAATTAGCAACAAGAGCAAAATTAACACTTTAACAACTTAGCCTTAAGAAATTAACTAACTAATTAAGCAAAAATGGTTAGAATTTATACCCAATGAATTGAAGATCCACAAGCACACACATAGCCTCCCAAATTGTTATCTTGTTCCCTAGATCCATGCAATTTTGGCTATAGAGAAATGGGTAGGAGTCGGATTTTGATTTTGTGAGGGTTTGTGTTGATTTTTGTTGATTTTTTTGAAGGAAAATGGAGGTGAAGGAAGATGGATACTTGGAGAAAATGGGGGGGGGGCTGTTTCTGGCCGAAAATGGGGAGGGTGAGGTGAGTGGGAGAGTGAGAGAGAGAGTGTGTTGGTTTCAAAGTCAAAGAAAAGTCAAAAGCCCATTCTTATACATTCTTTTATCCTTTCTTTTCCTTTTCTTTTCTTTTCTATGAAATTCAAGTGGGGACCAAAGAGGGGCTGCTGAATTCAGCCATGGGGATGAGTGAATGGGGGTGTGTGGGTGTGGGTACGGATGTGTAGTGATGAAAAATGATAAATACAATACCCCAAATATCCATTTACGCTAAAAAAAAGCCTTTTTTCTTCAATAATTTCTAAACCGTTTTGGCAAATGATTTCGTTCCAAAAACCACATGATAAATTTTTATTTAATGTTTTATGATGCACAAAATTTGTTTCAACTCATTCCAATTTGTAATTTTCCCTAATTAAATGTATTAGTGACGGCTTAAAATAATAATAAAATAATATTTTTTTTTTCAGAAAATTTGAAATTTCACCAGCGGCTCAATAAACACCAAATAATAGCAATTATATAGCTAGAATATGTATATTTAATTTTTATAATAAGATATTTGTATTTTGACTTTTTACAGAAAACCCCCTTACTTTACCGTTTTTTCGAAATTCCACCGAAACGATTTTCAAAACGTTACATCCAGGTTGCGGAAGATGTCACCTTTTGTATATTATTTACTTTTCCGCATTAGGATAGACCCAAGGAGGGGAGCACAAGTAGCCGGGTTCTAGGGTACAGTGGGAGACCATCTCGAGGAGTCGAGTCCGGGTCTCCTAACCCTAGAATTGGTAGGGTTGCTTGCCGCTCTCGTAGGGGTCTAGGGGTGTGGGATAGGCTATTCATCACGACCGTGGAATCCGTGTTTTATACTGGCTCGTATTGAAAACACGGACGTCCTAGTATATCCAATATTTCATATGTTTCTTCTGCTGTGATTTATCTATGATGTGATCATGTGATGTTCTGTGACAGATATTATATATAGTATTTATGATATATTATATAAACGTTGCTTATGTTTTACACCCGCGCTAGCCCTGCCCCGCTCTGCCGTTAGTTACCTAACCTAACGGTGCAGACGGGACATCAAGGCGAATGCGGATGGCATAAGCGTACGTTATATTTATCTGTGATGTTTAGGTGGACTTAAATGATGGGATATTCATTAATGAGATTAATGAAAGAAAAATAAACCTAATTGATGTTGTGGAATCGAATTTCAAAATAAAAACAGGTAGCTACAGTTCTTGCTTTGCATCACGGTGTTCATTATAGAACATCCTGCACCTTATTCGATGAGGAAAGGATCGAGATCCCTTCACCGGGAGTGACTCCTTTAGCAATAACTGGCAGATGCTACAACCCTCGGTTTGTCTTTGATTGCTTCTATAGTTTCCGCTTTGCACAGTGATATATATGATATATCCCGCACCTCATTCGACGAGGAAAGGGCCGATGATCCCTTCACCGGGAGTGACCCCTTTAGCAAAACTAGAAAAGCCTCGAAAACATTCCATTTAAAAACCATTTGATTCTGCAACGAGATCAAGTTCAAAGCGTTAACGGTTTTCATAAAAACCATTCGCAACCCTCCGTCATTTTAGGAAGTAGAGTACTTAGTATTCGTGCTGTGTTTGTTGACCATAGTCAAGGCACAGTGTACGGTAGCTAAGTGATGTCTTCCTACACCGCATATGATGCGATTAGTTAGGACAGTCGCGTGACTTTATTGACCTTAGTTAAGGGTCATGTGGGTGGGTCTAATTAATCACGAAATGACGGGTAGAACTTGACTAGTACATATGATTTGTTGACCTTAGCCAAGGTCATAGGTGCTAGGGGTAAAAACCATTATCGGGAGTTTCAAGTGTTGAAATTTACAATGAGATTGTATACCTTCTATGTGATAGTTGGATCCTGATACCCACTGCGAGTAATTGTTACTCCTGGGAGAGTTTTGCACTTTACAATTAGCCGATCAAGTAGGTGTCTAGAAAGGTGTCAACGGGGTTACGCCTCTGGGAAAACGAGGTTTACTGTAATTAGGTCCGTGCGAAAGCACGGGGAACCTCCCTCAAAGTACCGACACTGGCCTGGCTGAAAGATTGGCGAACTTGTAGAGTGCAATTAATCCCGGCTAGTCTTTCCTTTTAGGGTTTGAAGGAAGATTTGATAAAAACAGTGGGAGCCATCCTGATTAGATAAAATAATAACCAATCTATTCTTGCAAGAGCGCACGCTGAGTGTTTTCTTCTCTCTCTCTCCAGGTAGCGACCATATCACGCCTTAATCAAGATAATAATATGGATGTATTGACCGAACCCGCTTGTTATACTGAGCTGGGGAACGTTGGTCCCGCTCCAACTTATAATTGTTATAAGACAGAGCAGGAATTAGGGGAATACCAGGATTCCCATGCCGCCCAAACGAAGAAAGTGCATATGATGCATCTCCTTCGGGTGTGTTCATTACATAGAACTGTTTCTCAGTATCCTCTGCATCCTGGGTATATGATACCGGATCAGGATCCCAGATATGTAATCTGTTACATAGGGCTACAAAAGGGTAGAAAAACTGAGAACGGGTGATAAGTTTCATGAGACAGAAAACGGGGCAAGTGTTGCAGCCAAGTCTGTTGGTCACTATCACCCTGTATTACTAATACATTGATTCTGAACAAATGCTATTAGATACCGAACCTGATATACAAAATCATATCAGTCTCTTTATAAGTAAAGAATTGATAAAATTTTGTATTGATGGATAATGTTTTGAACATTTCCTATATCAAAAGTTGATCGGTTCAGGCACGTTATCTAAAAGCATTGACGTTCTAAATCAAACTACAGTTCCTCGTATACAGAACACACACAAGAGGATGAGTTCAGAAATAAACGAATCATTCTTGAGGCATTGTAGACTAGGTCATATCAATGCGACCCGACTGGCTGAAGTTACATTTTAGATGCATATTTAAATCAGTTTGAATTTACATCTTGTGAAACTTGCCAGTCATGTCACAAAGATTAAATGACCATAGCTCTGTTTATTGGAAACAAAGAAAGAGTTAGTGAACTCTTGGGATTGATACATGATGATGTATGTAAGGTCACCTGTCTACACATGCCAGGACTGGTTCTTTATACTTCATTATATTCTCTGATAATCTCTCAAGATTCAGACATATGTTCCTGTTGAAACACAAGTCTGAACCTTTTGAGATATTCACAGAATATAAGTTAGAAGTAGAGAACCAAAATACGGGTATAAGTATTATGTCCTATGATGAGATCAGGAAGGAGAATACTTGTCATGGAATCCTTGGACTATTCTAAAGGAAAATGAGATTCTCTCTCAATATTACTCCTCTGAATACACCACAGCACAACGGTGTATCGGAGCGGAGCAATCACACAATATTAGATATCGTGTGCTCTATGATGAGTATTACTGAGTTACCTATTTCCTTTTAGGGAGTTATGCACTTATGAAGTTGCATACCTATTGAATTAGGTTCGAATCAGATCAATGCCTACCATTCCATATGAGATATGGTATGGGAAGAGCCTATCTCTTAAGTAAGTTAAGATTTGGGATTGTCCGGCCTATGTCAAAAGCAAAATCCGGGCAAGATCGAGGCAAGGTCAGTTCTGTAGAACTGGAAAGGTTCCAGCTATACAAAACTGCAGCTGATGATTTGACAGAACCAAAGGATTCAATAGTTCCCGACGAACCTCAGCCTCTCCGCCGATCTGGTAGGGTTCCTCATCCGCCTGAGAGATACCTCGGTTTCTCGATGACAGTGGGAGCAAGGATTGCATCATGAGATGATGACCCAACCATTTTCGAGCAGGCCATCGAGAATAGTGACTCTGTAAGAATGGCTGGATGCTTAGCGATCTGAGATGGAATCCATGTACACTAGCAAAGTATGGACTTTGGTTGCGATAACTGAAGGGTTAAATCCCCATCAGGAGCAAGTATATCTTGAGAATATTACTTGGTGTAGATGGACAAGTTGAGACTTTCAAAGCTAGACTTGTTAAATGTTTTCGTCATCGACCAGGCACGAATAATGATGAAACCTTTTCCAGGGACTATGCTTAAGTCCATCCAGATCCTACTTGCCACTGCTACATACCATAACTGCGATATCTGGTGGTTGGGTGCCATGACTAATTTTCTAAATAATGATTTAGAAGAGAATGTCTATAAGAACACAGCCAGAGGGCTACGTAAACAGTGGGAGCAGCGGAAACGTGTGCAAGATGTTTTATGTGATGAAGCAGGCATCGCGGAGTTGGAAATCTGTTTTGATGAGTTAGTCAAACAGTTTGACATCATCAAAATGGTAGATGAACCTTGTATATACAAAACGGTAGTAGAGAGTAAGGTGGTCATCCTCGTATTGTACGTAGACAACATACTCTTGATAGGAAAAGAGTTTCCTATACTACGATCGGTCGATCTCCTCTTATCACATGGATTCTCCATATAGGATCAAAGTGATACCTCCTAAAATCTTGAGTTTTCATCCATGAGATAGATGTAATTGGATGCTGGGATTCTCACTAGATGTAGTGAGATGGTATCAATCGATCCTGGGGAGAATCACTGGAAAGGTTCCAGGGTGATAAAGACGACTGAATGTCAGTCACAGGCATTGTCTTTACCCTCGGTAAAGGGACGGTATGTTGGAAGAGTTCCAAGCTAGATACCGTGGCAAACTAGACGATAAAGGCTGGTAACATCGCTATTAAAGATACTACCAAAGAGGCAATTTGGGTGTATATTGGTTCATAAGATGAACTAGGTTCCTGCCATTGTATGACAATGGAAGTGTGGTTTTGGCCCTGGAACCCTGGTCCCATCAGTGACTCAGACATATTCTGAGGCAGCATCACCTGATCATGGAGATAGTTGATCTCCAGGATGATCGAGGTTAGGAGAGTAGACTCAGAGGACAACACGGCGGATCCACTCACGAAGGCCTTTTCCCAAAGAGAGACTTTTAGGGGATAGTTGAGTATTAGATACTACAACCGCTGCTACAGATGGCCCTAGTGCAAGTGGGAGATTGTTAGTTATATGTATGTCGTAGAGGCCATTACTGTACATTGGATGTATATTGTAGTGGATGCTGGGACATATATAGGTAGGACTTTCTTGCTCGACATGATAGTACGCTATCTGGTTGCTCAACATGTATACTTTCTGTCTCTCTGATTACATGTTGATAAAGCCCTTAGGATGTGTACTCGACTTCCAGGACTATGATGCAGATCATACTAGTGGGGCCTGGGTAGTCAATGAGTACATCCTTCATTGTTCCTAGTCGTAGGAATATCGAGACGGGGCATCGATATTCCAGAGTAGACTAGCGTATATCTTCTCGACCCATGTGATGGGCGATGGATGATCCCATATCCATTGGTGTTTGACATCAGAGATGGTATATGGGTGCTCAGTGGAGACTGGGTACACTGAACGGACTCGCCGAGAACTCCCAGATGGTATTATACCTCACGTCAGATGGCAGTTCTCTGGTGACATTGGTACAGCTTAGTCTGTTGACCCGAGATCGTCATAGAGTCTTGTGTGTCTCCCACTGTGCTTTGATTTCCACCCTACCACGGCTCTACTGAGTCGTGCAAACAGGTGGTTTTTGGGTACAGTCCCGATTCACATGGGGGCAATGAGCGATAGGAGGGGATTCGTCTCTCCCGGTATTGGGGGTTGATGTTGCGCAATGCACGACTGGCCATAACAGGAAATCCCTGGCCAGGGTTGCTGTGACATACTGGTAAGAGTTATCAGTAGTTTCACGAAAGTTATGGACCCTACGTCGACATGACTTATCAAGCTATTGGGGTCTGACGTTTACCACCCCTAGGCGAGATATGCGACATATCAGACGAACAGACCGGACTGTACGGTAAGTGTTACTGGTTGGATTCACAGGAGTGTGAGCGGGCTTGCTCGTCGTTCCTCTGATCGCTCGATACCCGGGTGGCCGTTACGTTTAGCAGACCGCTTGCGGCTTGTGGATGCTTGATATGATCATCATCTGCTGCCGGCGTATTGACGAGTCTTTAGAGTCCTACACAGAGGTTTCCTGGCTCAAGCGAAACGAAATAGGAGCGCATATGAGATACGTGCGGGACCGAGAATAATGCGTGTATGTGATACCGTATTCCATTCTCGCGATGAATGTATCGAATGGTTATATGCGATATAACCTAGATATCGAATCAAGGATTGATTCGATAAGCCGATACACAGGATACTAGTCGGTTATATACGATATGACCGGATCGTTAAATCAAGTATTGATTTAATGATTTAATGCATAATTATACATTTGATATATTACTTTGCATTAACTAGTATTGGTTCACTTTAAATGGATTTTCTCACTTGAATTGTGCAAGTTGTATATGTGATATACATTTGTGCACATGATTGTATCATGTTTGATGATACATGCTTACTTGGTTAAGTGTAAAGAATTAAACCATGGTTAAACTATTGATTAGGGTTTTGTTTTTTTTCATTTACTTATTTATCTATTTATTTATCTTTTTCATTTTGGAAAGGAGAATGACAAATGGTGGATTTTCTTTGTTTGCTAGTTGAAGGTTCTTGAAGCTTTGAACTAGTCCACCATTCTTGTCTTTTACTTAACCCTAACCATTCAAGTTAACCATGGTCCATTCTCTACAATTAACCAAGGGTTAATATATGATAAGTATTGATTTATTTATCTATTTATTCAACACTTATCATATCTTCTTCTTCTTCTTCATCTTCTTCTTCCATGAAGAAAAGCTTGCTACATCAATGGCAAGTGATGAAAACAAGTGAGAAATCCAATTCTAAAGTGAACCCACTTCCTATTTCTTCATCCTCTACCTCTTGCCAAGTAGTATAGGGTGTTTTCTTCACAAGTTTCATGACTTGGTCAAGTCGGAGTTTGATCTTGTGATGCCTCGACGTAGATCATCTTCGGCATCGAAGCCGACAATCAAGCTCGCCCATTTCTTCGATGAAGCCGATGCTAGAGTTCGGGATCCGACTTGGACAGCGGAGAGACATCGTCGCGGAGCTTAGTAAGTGGTGGACCGGATCTACAAAGGTTGTAGTCACTTTCCTTTAGCATTTAATTCGTTTACATGCTTGCATCGCCTATATATCTAGTTATCGATCCGTATTAGGGTTTGTAGGCACTTGTAAAATTTGAATTAGCCATGCTTGATCACTTGTGAGACTTAATTAGTGTACCTAGGAACCCTACAGTACTATCATGTCGAGCAAGAAAGTCCTCCCTATATATGTCCCAGCATCCACTACATTATACATCTCATGTACAGTAATGGACTCTAGGGCATACATATTACTAACAATCTTCCACTTGCACTAGGGCCATCTGTAGCAGTGGTTGCAGTATCTCAAACTCAACCATCCCATATAAGTCTCTCTCTGGGAAAAAGCCTTTATGAGTGGATCCGCCGTGTTGTCCTCTGAGTCTACTCTCCTAACCTCGTTCTCCCTGGAGATCAACTATCTCCATGATCAGGTGATACTGCCTAGGAATATGTCTGGGTCACTGATGGGACCGGGGTTCCTGGGCTAAAGCCTCACCTCCAATGTCATACAATGGTAGGAACCTAGTGTAAGCCCGCGGGGGCGCCCCGGCCGTCGATCCGACGCCGGAAACGCGGAAAACAAAAACTTTGCGAACTTTGCAAAACGGCACCGCCGCGGACTTTTCACCCGGATCGGGCCATTAACCTAGCTAGCTAGCAAAAGGAAAAGAGTAGAGATGCTATACCAAACGATCCGTGTCCTTCGGTCTTCGTCTCCGCTCCGATCTCCTGCGGAATCTCCGTCACTTCCTCGCTCGTCGGAAAGGGGCACCACGTAGCCGGAATCTTTTACGGGCTCCCGCCTCTTGACCGAGGCAACTCGGGCGCGAAGTTGGCTAGCCGACGCGTCCAAGGCTTGCTATAGAATAGTGTAGTGAGATGTCTCTTTAGGGTTCTTGAAGTTGCCTTGATGGAAGGATGTGAGGAGGAGAAGAAAGCAACTAAAGAAAATGGTGCTTTGGAATTTTGGTAGCATAAAATGATATGAAACTTTTTTCCTCACACAAAATGAAATCCCCTCTTCTCTCCCTCTCTTGAAGTGGCCGGCCCCCATATGCAAGAATGAGATTGGAGAGAGAAAAATGCAAGAAAGAATATATCATAATAGAATGGAAAAAACTTAAAGAAAATGGTCACAACCATTTCCTTTCACAAACCATCAAATGAAAAGCCAAGAAGAGACCAATAAGGAATCTCATGATGAAGCAAGTCTCATCATAAGCAACATATGCAAGAAAGCCCCTCACTACAAAGTTAATTGCAAACTTGCAATTAACCCCTCCACCACAAAAGTCCGGCCGAGAAGGAACAAAGGAAAACCGGCCGGAACGGAATGCAAACTGGCAACTTCAGAAAACCGATCCCGTAATAAATTACAGGAAAACCCCACTACTGCAAATACATGCCCGCATTTGTATTCCCACTGAACACAAATGCAAAGAGACAAAACTACACTATCTAATACTAAGATCCGGCTTAAGCCAAAGCCGGCTAGTAAAAAACCGTCCGATCACGATCCGTGCAATACCGCACGTATCAGATCGAACCCTGCCATATCTCCATACGGCCTCTACAGCGTTTCGCCCGAAACTTGAGTAACTGTCTGTGTGGTGGACTCTAAAGACTCGTCAATACTGTGGCTGTGGATTTAACCACTAGCACGTCAGAGGTATAAGCCAATACGTGACGGGCCACCAGGTATCGACCAAAAGGGACGTCGATGAGCGAACTCATCCTGACACCCTACTGAGCCTGTCAGTGACAATATCCGTACAGTCCGGTCCGTTCGTCTATGAGCATCGCATGGCGGGCCTAGGGGGTTGGTAAAAGTCAGACCCCCAAAAGCGGTACAAGTCGTGTCGGAGTGCAGCGCAGAACACCCTGAGATACTACTGGAATACCTACCAGCAAATCTCCTGCCTTGGCCAAGGACTTTTCATGTTCTGGCTCTCCTAGACACAGCACGACCTCACCCCCAATACCGGGAGAGACGAACCCCTGCAGATCCGCTCACTGCCTCCATGTGGCTCGGGACTGCACCCAACTAAAACCTGTTTGCACGACTCCTTTGAGCCGTGGTAGGGTAGTAATCAAAGTACAGTGGGAACTCACACGAGACAAATGACGATCCCAGGTCGATGAACTAACCTGTACACATGTCACCTGGGAACTGCTATCTGACGTCTGGTATATCCCAACTAGCAGGTTCCCGGCGAGTCCTGTCCGGTGTACTCATAACCCAATGAGCACCTGTATACATCTTAGGTGAACCAACTGACACCAGTGGCTTGTGAGACCGGCCACCGCCCCTCGTCGGGGTCTCGACTGTATACACTAGTCTACTCTGGAGAATCGATGCCCTGTCTCGAAACTCCCACGACTAGGGACCATTTAAGGATGTGCTTATAGACCCCAGCTCCCACTTATATGATCGCCCTCATACTGCTGGAAGTCAAGCAAGAATCCTAGGGGCTTTATCAATGTGTAATAGCGACTCGAAAGGTCACCTGAAGCAGTACACGATGATAAAGATAAACCAGATAGCATACTATCATTTCGAGTAAGACTGTCCTACCGGGATAGGTCCTCCCCTCAATCATTGCAATCACGTGCCTGTGACCCAATAATTGACTCTGAGGGCACTATCTCCAACAATCTCCCACTTGCACTCGAGGCTAATTATTGCGATGTCGCATACTCACAGCCCGTGTGATACCGAACACCCAACTCCTCTACTAGTCAGTCTCACAAAGCTCGTTTGCGAAACTATTGCGTTCGAGAAATAGCCTCAGTGAGTGGATCCGCTTTGATGTTTCTTTCTATGTCTCTCTATATCTCATGTTCGCTGAGAAAACTATCTCCCGAAATGAGCAATACCTGTCCTAGAATGTCTGGATGTCTGATGGGACCTAGCTCATAAGTGAACTCCAAATCCAAACTTCTTAGACTGTATCGACAACTGAACTTAATCAGTGTCCTGCGCCATGCCTTCCCTCAGTATCCACTTGGATCATCTGTCCAAAATACTGCCCCTCGTCAGAGGGAAAACTATAACTCTGACAGCCACTCTGCCATCCAGGTCACCTTGGAAGCCTGGAATGATAACCGTCTCCTAAAGGAGGCTGCCGTTATCAATTCCTTAGAACATCAACTTATGTTCTAAAACTGCTTCCGACTGTTTCTCCAAGATTGGATTAATATCAACTTTTTGCACCTACTGCAAGAACAATATCTGGTGTGGTACTTGACATCTCATGATTGACTCAGTTGCCTAAGCAAGTGATCTGTCAATCATGCGTGTCCCTCTCCCCTTTAGTCTGTAAGACACCTTTAGAGAGGGTGACTCCATTACCTGCAGGTACACTACCGTGCCAGGAGTCGTCCATTCTAAATACTCATAGAATGCGGTCAAAGTACCCAGATTGGGAAACCACCCAAATCTAGATCTAAAACCATAGATCTAGTAACCAGAATGTCTGATATAATATCCAAGTCCTATGTGGAGAAACCACCGTGTGACGACCAAAGTATAACCGATCGTAGTATAGGAATATCACTTCCTACTCTGTGTATGTCATCAAACACCAGGACATCACACCCTACTACCTTCTTAACAGATCCATCCCTTATTCTGATGAAGTCAAACCTCTGACTGTCACATCAGAAATAGATGATCTATCTCCGCTATATCTGCTTAAGTCTATAAATAGACATAAGCCTGATATCCACCAATGCTTCCGCTGCTCCCACTGACTACGACAACCCTCTGGCAGAGTCATATACACGTACGCTTCTAAAGCAAGTTTAGAACGACGCTATACTCATCCTCCCGCCGGGTCTCGCAGCCTGGAACAACAGCAATGGCAAGTCTGGGTAAACAAGAACCTCCCTGCCACCGTCCTTGAGCATACCGAAGTACCTCTCGGGTGCCTGAGGTTACCCACCTTATCTGCGGAGTGGCCAATGGAATGTCAAACCAGATTGAATCTTTAGGTTCTTATTAAATCTTCAGTAATCGTTTGTGGTTCTGGAATCACTTCCAGTTCTACCATACTCCCACTACTGTTTTCTGAAAAAATCCATTTTTGATAAAACTGTGGCGAGTCAAGAACAATATCACTATTGATCTTCCAGATGGTAGAAAGTCAACCCTCGTCATAGCCCGGGTCAACCCACAAACAGCCATTACTGAAACGTGCCTTGAGTTGTCCAGAGTCTGGTTTTAAGCATAAGCCGGACAACTCCCCGTATCTTAACAATGTCAAGATATGAACTGTTCTATATCCAAGAAACAGAGGCACTGATTTAATTGAACCAGATTCAAATCATGCAGCTGTCTCCAGTGCATGTCAACTAAATGGAAAGAGGCCGATCAGCGTTACTCAACTTAGGAATGCTTCCAATTATGAGTAACCTGAAAGAGAAGCTAGTTCTCATTACTATCAACTGAATACCAATCACAAGTATCTACATCTTCGATCACCTTGAAGAATCCCGATACTTGCAATGCTTGGTTCTCTACTTTACTCTTATACCTATAACTCCTCAAAACTTAGACCCTGTGTTTCTACGAAACACATGTCTAAGAACTAGAGAAGTCATAAGTAAACAGAATATAGTACGAGGACCAACCCCTCCGTCCTAATGGACACTGGACAATATACAATACTCTGTATAAGTCCGCTGAGTCTAACAACTCATTCACTGTGTGTCGTAGGTTGAAAACTGTACTTTTGGTTAAGAAGAATTACACCGCTGTTCAATGCTCCTTACCTAATCATCCACTGGTATAGGTAAATGTCATAGACATAATTTCAAAAAGTACATCTCACTCTATAAAAATAGACGTACAGATATATCAATTTGAAATTGGTGCACAACAACGGATATTCAAAACCAAATATTTGCCGACCGGCAAACAACCCAGGTGGCTTCCTCAAATATCACCAATTACAACGAATCCCGATATAATGAGGATGGTCACCTAATTCCCAATAACTTACTCCCACTCATCATCTGTAAAACCATACAGATGTGAGAATCCAACCTGGTAAATACATACCCTGGAGCAAGTGCCTAATTGGGAAATCAGTTTTCATTTAACAGTACACAGTGAAACTGAAACATTGAAATGTTTCGATGGGGTTTCCTGGTATTCTTAGTAATGCCTCTTCCATTATCCAGATTCACAACTATAACCGTATAATTCTTTGCCACCTCTCCAAATCCCTTTACATGTCTTTAGTCATTACCTTCTGTACACCCCTTTAGGCCAAATGGTTTTCTTCCTTCCCTACCGTTCGGCACCAGCCTATGGTTTGGAAGAAGACTATCCAATAAGCATAAAGGGTGTACTGTCCTAATCCGAGGAGCACTCGCAATGCGAGAGAAGGTAAGGATAAAAGACAACCGAATGTACTTAATTCATAGGTGATTTAGGATTGACAAAGAAGTACATGGTTTGGTCGTGAATAGCAGTCGCAATTTACTTTGCCCTCTTACTAATCCCTTGCTTTGTCTGAACTTAATACCTTCTGTACACCGTTTAGGCTAATTGGCTTTCTTCATTCCCCACCGTTCGGCACCAGCCTAAGGTTTGGAAGAAGACTATCCAATTTGCGTAATAGGTGTACTATCTCCTAAACCAAGGAGTACTCGCAACCTGAGAGAAGGTAAAAGGTAAAGACAACTGAATAGTCCTATTCGTTTTCTCCAGAACCTGAAACCATCCTCGAAGTCCTTCGAGTTCGTATATAACCATACGATGGTTTTGTCCAATGGAAGTGGACGTTCGTAGTAATACGGGGTGTCCCGGAGAAAAGAGTAAAAGTAGGAGTGGCAAAGAGGTCTGCAACTCTGACAATCCAAAAGCCAGTGTTAAGAAGGTTCGGACAACTTGGTCACTGAGTCATAGTCTAGGGTCGGGTCAATGGTCGCTGCCAGAGAGAGAGAGAAAAGAAACACTCAGCGTGCACTCTAACCTAGATCAGAATGGTTGTCACTTTATCTAATCTGGAAACCTCCCACTGTAACGTCAAATTCTTCCCCAAACCTGAAAGAAGAATTAGCCGGGATAACCCGAGGAGTAAACCAACTCATCAGTGGGAATCGGGATCCAACTCTCATCGCATGATAACATGACGGAATCCGCTCACGTTATCACACTCCAGAAGGTATGCGCATATCTGGCAAGTTTCAGTACTTTTGAAACTCCCGATGTGGATTTTTACCCCATGCTCTTATGACCTTGACTTTGGCCAACATATCATAAGTCACATGTCAAGTTCTACCCGTCATTTTCCTGGTTAATTTGAACCCACCCGTACATACCCTTGACTTTGGCCAAAATGGCAGTACGACTGTCCCAAACCAACGCATCTATCTATGCTGCATATGAATACCCAACAGCTACCAAACACTGTGCCTTGACTTTGGCCAACATACACAGCTTGAATACTATTGACCATCCATATGAAACGACGGAGGGCTACGAATGGTTTCTGGCGAAAACCTTTAACGTAATGAACTTGATATCGTTGAAGGAACTGATAGCTTTATAAAAATATAGTGACGACAACCTTTGCTAAAGAGGTCACTCCCGGTGAAGGGATCTCAGCTCTTTCCCCGTAGAATGAGGTGCAGGATATTCCAACTGAATACCACGGTGCAAAGCAAAAGCAATCGGCTATAGTGAAGTTAATGCCCTGACGCAAAATTTTGTCCAAGGGGTCACTCCCGGTGAAGGGATCTCGGCCCTTGCCTCGTCGACTGAGGAGCAGGATATTCCAAATGAATACCACTGTGCAAAACAAAAGAGAACGCCCTTGCAATAACAGCTTTTTGAAAAAGTGTTCCAACAACATCAGATTAGGTTTGTTTAACTTGCATTGATCCGAATCAATGCAGTCCCATCAATTGATCACACCACAAAGAACGAAAATATACTGATGTACGTATATGCCATCCGCATTCGCCACTGGGTCCCGTCATCACCCGTTAGGTTAGCTAACTAACGACAGAGCGGGGACTGGACTAGCGCGGATGAAAAACATATACAACATCTACTAATATATATACCAATATATAGTATTCGCTCAAGGCGTGATAAAAGCAACACAGAAATGTATAGCAACACAGATCAATACAGATATCTGGGATCCCCGGGTTTCACAGAGCCGCTGCTGAAACCCGACGTTCCCCTGGTCGTGTGGATAGCCTGTGCAATGAAAATCCTAGACCCCTACGGGCGCGGCAAGTCACCCGCCAAAACCTGAAGCGAGGCAGCCCCCTTCAGCTACGTGAATGGACCACCCAGCACTTCACGGAATCCGGCAACTTGGGCACCCCTCCTGGGTCAAACCTATACCCCCTACGAGTGCGGCGAATAGCCCGCCAATTCTAGAGTGAAGCCCCCTCCGTCTCAATGCCATGAGATGCGGGCTTGTTGCCCTCCAGAACCCGGCTATCCGTGCACCCCTCCTCGGGGTAATCCTAGTACAGAAAGTAAAATATACATACAACGGGTACATCGACCGCATCCTGGTCGTGCCCCAAAATAATAATACAAACTGGCAGTGACGGCAGTCCACATGTCGGACGCTCGCCCCGCAATATCAAATGTACATATAAAACAGAACTGTACTACCACTGCAACCAGGCTATCCCCCACGACCGATCCGCAACAACACAGTACAATCACAGAACATCAACGTGAAAGTCACGTTCGCAAATCCATCTAACCGGGCTATAGCAGTTAGACCGGATTTACCGATCGAGTGACATTCACGGTCGCAGATATAATGTAAAAACTGTGAACTAGCATGTTTAAAATATCCGATCGAACAAATTTATCAAAGTGGGCCCCAAATACTACTGTAGCACTTACAGAAAAACTGGGCCCAAATAAAATATCCCAAAAGCCCTATTTCCAACTGATAAGCTTACTGGGAAAATATGGTGCCATAATTCCCTATTTCCGCCGCGCAAGCGCGGCCAAACCAGGGGTTTGGCCGCGCTTCCGCGGTCGAAGTATGGAATGAGTGGATCGTATTTTCCCAGATTTCTTATAATTTGTTGTACATGTCTCTGCAATAACCTGAAAAATTTTAGGAGCTCAAAAAATTTCAACAGAGAACACATGTGCACAAAATACGGTTTTTGGGTTTTTGTTCGATCGAGTTCTAAACGCGCTAGAGCAAGCTAGGGAAGGTTAACGGCGTGGCTCTGATACCATTGTAAGCCCGCGGGGGCGCCCCGGCCGTCGATCCGACGCCGGAAACGCGGAAAACAAAAACTTTGCGAACTTTGCAAAACGGCACCGCCGCGGACTTTTCACCCGGATCGGGCCATTAACCTAGCTAGCTAGCAAAAGGAAAAGAGTAGAGATGCTATACCAAACGATCCGTGTCCTTCGGTCTTCGTCTCCGCTCCGATCTCCTGCGGAATCTCCGTCACTTCCTCGCTCGTCGGAAAGGGGCACCACGTAGCCGGAATCTTTTACGGGCTCCCGCCTCTTGACCGAGGCAACTCGGGCGCGAAGTTGGCTAGCCGACGCGTCCAAGGCTTGCTATAGAATAGTGTAGTGAGATGTCTCTTTAGGGTTCTTGAAGTTGCCTTGATGGAAGGATGTGAGGAGGAGAAGAAAGCAACTAAAGAAAATGGTGCTTTGGAATTTTGGTAGCATAAAATGATATGAAACTTTTTTCCTCACACAAAATGAAATCCCCTCTTCTCTCCCTCTCTTGAAGTGGCCGGCCCCCATATGCAAGAATGAGATTGGAGAGAGAAAAATGCAAGAAAGAATATATCATAATAGAATGGAAAAAACTTAAAGAAAATGGTCACAACCATTTCCTTTCACAAACCATCAAATGAAAAGCCAAGAAGAGACCAATAAGGAATCTCATGATGAAGCAAGTCTCATCATAAGCAACATATGCAAGAAAGCCCCTCACTACAAAGTTAATTGCAAACTTGCAATTAACCCCTCCACCACAAAAGTCCGGCCGAGAAGGAACAAAGGAAAACCGGCCGGAACGGAATGCAAACTGGCAACTTCAGAAAACCGATCCCGTAATAAATTACAGGAAAACCCCACTACTGCAAATACATGCCCGCATTTGTATTCCCACTGAACACAAATGCAAAGAGACAAAACTACACTATCTAATACTAAGATCCGGCTTAAGCCAAAGCCGGCTAGTAAAAAACCGTCCGATCACGATCCGTGCAATACCGCACGTATCAGATCGAACCCTGCCATATCTCCATACGGCCTCTACAGCGTTTCGCCCGAAACTTGAGTAACTGTCTGTGTGGTGGACTCTAAAGACTCGTCAATACTGTGGCTGTGGATTTAACCACTAGCACGTCAGAGGTATAAGCCAATACGTGACGGGCCACCAGGTATCGACCAAAAGGGACGTCGATGAGCGAACTCATCCTGACACCCTACTGAGCCTGTCAGTGACAATATCCGTACAGTCCGGTCCGTTCGTCTATGAGCATCGCATGGCGGGCCTAGGGGGTTGGTAAAAGTCAGACCCCCAAAAGCGGTACAAGTCGTGTCGGAGTGCAGCGCAGAACACCCTGAGATACTACTGGAATACCTACCAGCAAATCTCCTGCCTTGGCCAAGGACTTTTCATGTTCTGGCTCTCCTAGACACAGCACGACCTCACCCCCAATACCGGGAGAGACGAACCCCTGCAGATCCGCTCACTGCCTCCATGTGTCTCGGGACTGCACCCAACTAAAACCTGTTTGCACGACTCCTTTGAGCCGTGGTAGGGTAGTAATCAAAGTACAGTGGGAACTCACACGAGACAAATGACGATCCCAGGTCGATGAACTAACCTGTACACATGTCACCTGGGAACTGCTATCTGACGTCTGGTATATCCCAACTAGCAGGTTCCCGGCGAGTCCTGTCCGGTGTACTCATAACCCAATGAGCACCTGTATACATCTTAGGTGAACCAACTGACACCAGTGGCTTGTGAGACCGGCCACCGCCCCTCGTCGGGGTCTCGACTGTATACACTAGTCTACTCTGGAGAATCGATGCCCTGTCTCGAAACTCCCACGACTAGGGACCATTTAAGGATGTGCTTATAGACCCCAGCTCCCACTTATATGATCGCCCTCATACTGCTGGAAGTCAAGCAAGAATCCTAGGGGCTTTATCAATGTGTAATAGCGACTCGAAAGGTCACCTGAAGCAGTACACGATGATAAAGATAAACCAGATAGCATACTATCATTTCGAGTAAGACTGTCCTACCGGGATAGGTCCTCCCCTCAATCATTGCAATCACGTGCCTGTGACCCAATAATTGACTCTGAGGGCACTATCTCCAACACCTAGTTCATCTCATGAACTAATATACACCGAAACTGCCTCTTTGGTAGTATCTTTGATAGCGATGTCACCAGCCTTTATCGTCTAGTCTGCCACGGTATCTTGCTCGGAACTCTTCCAACATACCGTCCCTCCACTGAGGGTAAAGACAATGCCTGTGACTGACATTCAGTCAACCTTACCACCCTGGAAGCTGTCCAGTGATTCTCCCCAGGATCGATTGATACCATCTCACTACACCTAGTAAGAATCCTAATATTCATTTAGATCTATCTTATAGATCCAAAACCCAGGATTTAGGAGGTATCACCTTTATCCTATATGGAGAATCCTTGGGATAAGAGGAGATTGACCGTGCGTAGCATAGGAAACTCTTTTCCTATCAAGAGCATGTTGTCCACGTACAATACGAGGATGTTCACCTTACTCTCTACTACCTTTTTGTATATACAAGGTTCATCTACCACTTTGATGAAGTCAAACTCTTTGACTACCACATCAAAACAGATGTTCCAATTCCGCGATGCCTGCTTTATCCTGTAAAGCAACTTGCACACGTTTCTGCTGCTCCCACTGTTTACGAAGCCCTCTGGCTGTGTACTTATAGTCGTTCTCTTCTAAATCAATATTTAGAAAAGCAGTCATGACACCCAACCACCAGATATCGCGGTCATGGTATGCAGCAATGGCAAGTAGGATCTGGATGGACCTAAGCATAGCCACTGGAAAAGGTTTCATCATTATCCACGCCTGGTCGATGACGAAAACCTTTAACAAGTCTAGCTTTGAAAGTCTCAACTTTTCCATCTACACCAAGTAATCTTCTCAAGATATACTTGCTCCTGATGGGAATTTAACCCTTCAGATATAGCAACCAAAGTCCATACTTTGTTGGTGTACATGGATTCCATCTCAGATCGCTAAGCATCCAGCCATTCTTACAGAGTCCCTACTCTTGATGGCCTGCTCGAAACTAGTTGGGTCATCATCTCATGATGCAATCCTCGCTCCCACTGTCATCGAGAAACCGAAGTATCTCTCAGGCGGATGAGGAACCCTGCTAGATCGGCGGAGAGGCTGAAGTTCGTCGGAATTTATTGAATCCTTTAGTTCTACCAAATCATCTGCTGTAGTTTGTATAGCTGGAACACCATCCAGTTCTACCTCATGACCACTAATTTCTTCATAAGAAATTCCCTTTCACAAAGATGGTATGTTGAGGAACAAAACACATTTTGTTCCTCTGTTAGGTAGAAGATATTCCCTTGCAAATGCTTGGGATATCCAACAAACATCTACAGAACTGACTTTGCTTCGAGCTTGTCCGGATATTGCTTTTAGACATAGGCCGGACAACCCAAATCTCAACAAACTTAAGATATGGGCTCTTCCCATTCCATATCACATATGAAGTGGTAGGCAATGGATTTGATTGGAACCCTATTCAATAGGTATGCAGCTTCTCAAGTGCATAACTCCCAAAAAGAAATAGGTAACTCAGTAGTACTCATCATAGAGCGCACCATATCATATAGGGTGTGATTGCTCCGCCCCGATACACCGACGTACTGTGGTGTATACGGAGGAGTAATGCTGAGAGAGAATCTCATTCTCCTTTTAGAATAGTCCAGGAATCTCGTGCTCAAGTATTCTCCTCCCTGATCACATCAAAGGACATAATACTTTCTCTACTTCTGACTTACATTCTGAGAATATCTCAAAAGGTTCGGACTTGTGTTTCAACAGGAACATATGTCTGAATCTTGAGAGATCATCAGAAAATGTAATGAAGTACAAAGAACCGATCTTGGCATGTGTAGACAGGAGACTTTCATATATCAGCATGTATCAATCCCAAAGGTTCACTAACTCCTTCTCTGTTTCCAATAAACAGAGTTATGGTCATCTTGTCTTTGTGACATGACCGGCAAGTTTCACAAGATGTAAATTCAAACAGATTTACATATGCATCTAAATGTAATTTAGCTAGTCGGGTCGCATTGATATGACCTAGTCTACAATGTCTCAAGAAGGATTCGTTCATTTCAGAACTCTTCCCCTCGTGCGTGTTCTGTATACTAAGAACTGTAGTTTGATTTAGAACGTCAATGCTTTTAGATAACATGCCTGAACCGATCAACTCCTGATATAGGAAATGTTCAAAACATTATCCAACAATACAAAATTATAGCCTTTCTTTACTAATAAAGAGACTGATATGATATTGTATATCAGGTTCGGTATCTAATAACATTCATTTAGAATCAATGTATTCTGGTAATACAGGGTGATAGTGA
The DNA here is from genome assembly GCA_030015575.1 of Agapanthus africanus. Taxonomy (NCBI): domain Eukaryota; kingdom Viridiplantae; phylum Streptophyta; class Magnoliopsida; order Asparagales; family Amaryllidaceae; genus Agapanthus; species Agapanthus africanus. The sequence continues at coordinate 244,358,047 of CM057340.1, forward strand.
CCAACAGTCTTGGCTGCAACACTTGCACCGTTTTCTGTCTCATGAAACTTATCACCCATTCTCAGTTCTCTACCTTTCTGTAGCCCATGTAACAGATTACATATGCGGGATCCTGATCCGGTATTTAATACCCAGGACGTAGAGGATACTGAGAAATATTTCTTTGTATTGAACACACCCGAAGAAGATGCATCATCATGCACTTTCTTCGTTTGGGCGGCATGGGAATCCTGGTATTCCCCTAATTCCTGCTCGGTCTTATAACAATTATAAGTTGGAGCGGGACCAACGTTCCCCAGCTCAGTATAACAAGCGGGTTCGGTCAATACATCCATATTATTATCTTGATTAAGGCGTGACATGGTCGCTACCTAGAGAGAGAGAGAGAAGAAAACACTCTGCGTGCGCTCTTGCAAGATTAGATTGGTTATATATTTTATCTAATCAGGATGGCTCCCACTGTTTTTATTAAATCTTCCTTAAAACCCTAAAAGGAAAGACTAGCCGGGATTAATTACAATCTATAAGTTCGCCAATCTTTCAACCAGGCCAGTGCCGGTACTTTGAGGGAGGTTCCCCGTACTTTCGCACGGACCTAATTAAAATAAACCTCATTTTCCCAGGGGCGTAACCCCGTTGACACCTACTTGATCGGCTAATTGCAAAGTTCAAAACTCTCCCAGGAGTAACAATTACTCACAGTGGGTATCGGGATCCAACTATCTCATAGAAGGTATGCAATCTCATTGCAAATTTCAACACTTGAAACTCCCGATAAAGGTTTTTACCCCTAGCACTTATGATCTTAACTATGGTCAACAAATCAAAACCACTAGTCAAGCTCTACCCATCATTTCGTGATTAATTAGACCCACCCACATGACCCTTAACTAAGGTCAACAAAGTCACATGACTATCCTAACTAATCGCATCATATGCTGTGTAGGAAGATATCACTTAGCTACCGTACACTTTGCCTTGACTATGGTCAACAAACACAGCACGAATACGAAGTACTCTACTTCGTAAAATGATGGAGGGTTGCGGATGGTTTTTAAGAAAACCTTTAACGCTTTGAACTTGATCTCGTTGCGGAATCAAATGGTTTTAAATGAAGTGTTTTTGAGGCTTTCGCTAGTTTCGCTAAAGAGGTCACTCCCGGTGAAGGGATCTCGGCTCTTTCCTCGTCGAATGAGATGCAGGATATTCACAATACCACTATGCAAAGCAAGAACTAGAAAAGCAATCAAAAGACAAACCGAAGGTTGTAGCATCTGTTAGTTATTGCTAAAGAGGTCACTCCCGGTGAAGGGATCTCGGCGCTTTCCTTATCGAATAAGGTGCTGGATGTTCTATAAGGAACACCGCTATGCAAAGCAATAACTAGAGCTACCTAATTTTTGAAATTCGATTCCACAACATCTTTTAGGTTTATTTTCTTTCATTAATCTTATTAATGAATGTCCCATCATTTAAGTCCACCTAAACATCACAGATAAATACAACGTACACTTATGCCATCCGCATTCGCCTCGATGTCCCGTCTGCACCGTTAGGTTGGGTAACTAACGGCAGAGCGGGGCAGGGCTAGCGCGGGTGTAAAACATAAGCAACGTCTATATAATATATCATATATACTATATACAGTATCTATCTGAACATATGACATGATCACATCACAGATAACGCAGCAGAAAACAACATATGAAATATTGGATATACTAGGATGTCCGTATTTTATTTTGTGCCTGTATAAAACACGGATTCCACGGTCGTGATGAATAGCCAATCCCACACCCCTAGACCCCTACGAGAGTGGCAAGCAACCCTACCAATTCTAGAGTTAGGAGACCCGGACTCGACTCCTCGAGATGGTCTCCCACAGAACCCTAGAACCCAGTTACTTGTGCTCCCCTCCTTAGGTCTATCCTAATGCGGAAAAGTAAATAATATACAATGGTGACATCATCCTCAGCCCGGAAGTGCCCCAATAAAAGAATATTACATACAAGTTTTTACATGAATGAAAAATGAAAAACACTCATTCACATAAAAAAAAAACCGGCTATTCAAACACGACGATCCAATATAACATATCCAGCAACACAAAACATCACATGTCATCAACGAAACTGGCGATACTCCACATATTACACTTACGGTCGCAGAAAAAAGTATAAAACTACAACAGTTGGAATCCGCAACCTCCTTAGACATCGCATGCCTAACCAAATGAATTCCTTAGACATCGCATGCCTAACAATTATAAGCCCCGCATTTTAATCTCATTATCGAAAACTCTTTTCAATATCAAGTCGGGCAATTCAATAAGATTCCCGACATCCTGATCGAATGCTCGTCGCAAACTTTAGTAGACGGACGCACCCCCATATGCCGTCGACGAAGTGCACTAAGGCGGAATACCGCTACCGCGAGCACCCGAACGGATGCTTTTGGCTACGGGGTTCTCCTACAGTCACTTGGTCGGGGCTATGGGGCGTGGCTGTCTATTAAGTTTACCCGGCGAGTATCCATGTACACTACATGATTGCGACGGACTTTTGATCGCATCAAAATCCCGTGGCAACCGATCATTTGAGACTGAACTGCTAGATTTATAACATTCAAATTAGTTATCTCATAACTACTTGTGGATTCTAAATATTGTATCACATTCCAGATAAATAGACGATGTCAAACTTTCCGATCGAATAAACAAACACCCAAGATTTCCCAAATAGTTCTCAACACTTGAGATTAGTTTAAAAACATCCATCACATGCCACAGTACCAATGGTCCAGCCGTAGAAGGGTCAAGCCAACGCCTCATATGTGGCACGCCGTACTGCCCCAAACCCTAAGGTTCAAAAGGCAGTTCAAGACGGTCACATAATCGAGTTAAGGTTTGTTGTCTTCTAGAGGGTCTATCGCGTTACTTGCACGACATAGAACGTTCTTAAACTACGGAAAAATCCAACACTTGGAAATTTTCCGGCAGGGGAAAAAGTGAGTTATTGATATCCGGTCGAACATTTTAACACGGTCTAAAAATTACCCGGACAAACTAAACAAAGTTAAATTATCCGATCGAATCAACGAGTCCCCAATACAACCCTAAGAAAACTCAACACTTGAATGGAATTAAAAAATTCCCAGAAAAAATTGACAAGAAAGGATCTAAGAATAAATATATGAAGTATGAGGGACTTAGTCATAATTTGGGCCGCGAAATCGCCGCCAAACCCTTGGTTTAGCCGCGGTTCCGCGGTCATATAGACGAATCAGTGGGCCGTACTTCACAGTAATTCTTAGTTTTTCCTGCTTAATTTTCTGAGCATTTTTAATTCATAAAAAATGACAGTTTTGAAAATTGTCCAGAGAAGGGTATTCGTCGGGGTTTACGGGTTCGATCGGACTTTAAACTTCGCCTAGAATTCGCGTAAAGCTCTAGCTTGGCTCTGACACCACTGTAGGATTCCTAGGAACTCTAATAAAATTCTACAAGGCATCAACCATGCCCGATTAAAAAAAAAATAGCCGTGCTGAACAACCCTAACCAAGATCGTATACTAGAGATTATGCGAAAACTAGCAAGTTAAACACTTTAACTACAAGTGAAAGAGATTACAACCTTTGTAGATCCGGTCCTTCACTTCTAAAGCTCCGTGTTGACGTCCCTTCGCTGCGATCATCGGGATCCCGGACTCTGGCGATGGTTTCTTCGGAGAAATGAGTGGGCTAGGTCGTTGACTTCGAGGCCGAAGATGATCTACGTCGAGGAGACTCAAACTCAAGCTCCATCTTCACTAGGTCAAGAACTTTGTGAAGAGAACATCCTAAACTAATTGGCAAGTAGTAGAGGATGATGAAATAGGATGTGGGTTCACTTTAGATTTGGATTTCTCACTCTAAATCTTCACTTGAAAATTTTTCTAGCAAGCTTTCTTCTTCTTGAAGAAGAAGAAGAAGAAGAAAAGAATAAAAAATGAATAATGAATTATGATTAATGAATAATCAAGTGAAGTCTATCATATTGCAACCATGCATGAGTTTACCTTTGTAGAGACTAAACCATAGTTTGAGGTAATGGTTAGGTTAATGAAAATCTTATGCAAAACAAAATTAGTGGACTTTGTCAAATATGCTTGAAAGCTTCATGAAGCTTCAAGCAAAGACAAAGAAAGCCACCATTTTGTTTTACCAAAATAAATAAAAACCCAAAACCATTATCATAAATATGGTGTAAGTCATACACACACCCAAGTTTGCATGTATCATCAAACATGATACAATCTAGTGCACAAAAATATATCACATATATAACTTGTGCACATCAAGTGAGAAAATCAATCTTAAGTGAACCAATACTGGTTAATGTAAAGTAATATATCAAATACATAATTATATATTAAATCATTAAATCAACACTTGATTTAATGATCCGGTCATATCGCATATAACCGACTAATATCTAGTGTATCAATGTATCGAATCAACACTTGATTCGGTAACCCGGCTATATCTCATACAACTGTCCGATGATACAAATAGCGAGAATAGAATACAGTATCACATACTGGTATTATTCTCGGTCCCGCACATATCTCATATGCGCTCCTATTTTGTTTCGCTTGAGCCAGGAAATCTCTATGTAGGACTCTAAAGACTCGTCAATACGCCGGCAGTAGGTGGTGATCATATCAATCACCCACAAGCCGCAAGCGGTCTGCTAAACGTAATGGCCACCCGGGTATTGAGCGATCAGAAGATCAACGAGCAAGCCTGCTCACACTCCTGCGAATCCAATCAGTAACACTTACCGCACAGTCCGGTCTGTTCGTCTGATATGTCGCATATCTCGCCTAGGGGTGGTAAACGTCAGACCCCAGCAGCTTAATAAGTTATGCCGATGTAAGGTCCACAAAAAGCGTGAAACTACTGATAACACTTACCAGTAAATCACTGCAACCCTGGCCAGGGATTTCCAGTTAGGGCCAGTCGAGCATAGCGCAACATCAACACCCAATACCGGGAGAGACGAATCCCCTCCTATCGCTCATTGCCTCCATGTGAATCGGGACTGTACCCAAAAACCACCTGTTTGCACGACTTAGTAGAGCCGTGGTAGGATGGAAATCAAAGCACAGTGGGAGACACACAAGACTCTATGACGATCTCGGGTCAACAGACTAAGCTGTACCAGTGTCACCAGAGAACTGCCATCTGACGTGAGGTATAATACCATCTGGGAGTTCTCGGTGAGTCTGTTCAGTATACCCAGCCACCACTGAGCACCCGCATACCATCTCTGATTTCAAACACCAATGGATATGGGGTCATCCATCGCCCATCACATGGGTCGAGAAGATATACTCTAGTCTACTCTGGAATATCGATGCCCCGTCTCGATATTCCCATGACTAGGAACATTGAAGGATGTACTCATGGACTACCCAGGCCCCACTAGTATGATCTACATCATAGTCCTGGAAGTCGAGTACACATCCTAAGGGCTTTATCAACATGTAACAGAGAGACAATAAGTATACATGTTAATATAAAGAGCAACCAGATAGCGTACTATCTTGTCGAGCAAGAAAGTCCTCCCTATATATGTCCCAGCATCCACTACATTATACATCTCATGTACAATAATGGCCTCTAGGGCATGCATATAACTAACAAAGTCTATAGGACCCCATCTAATTCAAGTAAGCCAAAAATCCCAGAAATCTAAACCATTTAAAAGAAGAAAGAAGGAAAAGTTTAGTTTTAAAGCAAGTTGTTTAGCAACATAAGCCGAAGTATGCATTTTTAAAACATCAAGTCTTTTCTGAAAATTTCGGCAGAGTTTCCTTTGTAAATACTGGCCCCAAACGGGTACAAACATGCATAATATGAATAAAGTCATTCCCAAGCAGGAGCTAGCTTTTCGCCAATTGGCGGTCACAACCACGCAAGCAATAAAATATACAACACCGAAAGGCGAGGATCAAAACTCAATGGAAACCAATAACATCAAGAAAATTATAATAATACAGCATGACTCTAAGGTCGAAATAATATACACTGGTCTTCTAAGTCAAATAAATATACAAGTCTGGGTGATGGAGTTACTAGATACAACTGAATATAAATAAAATACAATTATGGTCACGATGTAAGTGAACCCACCTACCAAGGCAATCACCCGGAAAGTAGCAGTGTGCCAGCAAAGCCGCAACGAAACCTGTACGGCAAAACCTGCAAGAAACTGTGGCACAACGGGGTGAGTTGCCAACTCGTGAGTAGAAAACATCACCGAGCAGAAATCGTATGTATGACTCAATCCTAGGTCAATACGATCAAATATATAAAACCTCAAAATGATAAAGCCTGAAGCATGATAAAGTGGCAAGGGTAAACATCTATACATAAGTGTAATACCAAGTGCTCGTGTCAGTGCCTCATATAGCAACATATCATAAATGTCACGACACGAAAGTACGGAACGTGACTGGCACTTAGATTACGAAACGTCTAAAGGCGTACCGTAACCTAAGTCAGCCAAAGCCCAGAAAAATCTAAACCAAAATCAAAAGAGAGTGAAGGAAAACCTTACATGAATACAATTTTTAAATTCAATTAAGTTGTATCAAACCCTTTTTAAAAAAAACATCAAAAATTTCCGAAAATTTCGGCAGAGTTTCCCTTGTAAATTCTATCCCCTAAAATGGGTACAACAATATATATATAACCTGTAATCATAAAATGGCATCCCCAAGCGGGAGCTAGCTCTTCGCCCAAGGCGGATCACAACCACACGCAATATATAAGTAATATCAAGAAAAAGAGCATAAAGAAATGCAAAATGTCAGAAAACACAACGTCGGCTCTAGTGAGCTCGACCCAAAAGAAACCACATATATACAAATCTCTCAGTCTCATCACTAGGTCGCATATACAAATAGAAAGTGGTAGATGGAGAATACTAGATACAAAAATAGTACAAAAGAAAAGAGATAAAGGCACTCTCGCAACCCACCTATGAGCAGTGTCGCGAGTCTGAGCAAAAGAAGTCACTAACAAGATAAGCCGCCGCTGCTAGACTGATGAGTCCGACCTGCAAGACACTGTGGCACAACGGGGGTGAGTTGCCAGCTCATGAGTAGAATATAACATCTAGTAAGGCAATCGTAAGAATGCACGCAAATGGGTCACAGCATGTATGTCCAGATGTGATGTAATACCTCTAGTATGCATGCACATGTATGCAATGTCAATACTAAATCTTTATGTATTTTAAATGCTAAGAGTTCTGCATTCTCAACTTTAGAAAAAGAATATCTGTATAATAGCTGAGTACCATCAAGAAAACATCTGAAAACCCGTGTCAAGCATCGACACCAAATATGAAATCACATCTGTCCCAATGTCTCACTGTATCAATGTCTCAAAATATCGGGCTCCGTCAGTCCGGATCGGCCCATATCATCAAATCTCACGACAACGGTCGGTATCCTCCGGATATCCGCCACGCCAGACATCACCGGTAGGTAGTCTTCCCCTGCCAGGCTCATCGTCTACAACTCGATCTTCTTGCCCCGGGGTACCATACCGGGCACACCATGTACCCGAGACGGTTCATCCACTCCTCGAATCGGGTCTCGAAATCCAACAGAAAACATGAAAACTCATGGTGGACGACACATACATCACGAGAAAACCACAACTTTATTTTAAAAATGAAAAATATAAGTTTTTGTTAAATTCTTGCGGTTTTCCCCAAAAATCCAGAAATCGCAGCAATACTGAAATCCTCAAGAAAATCAAAATGTCCAACATATTGTACATGATAAATGTCTATGATATCAAGGTATGCGATGTGAATTGTGGCTAGAAATCTATGTAAGTATGATGATGATGCAAGGTATATACATGCTATGCGATTTCATATATCATGTATGATGCAAGTGGTGACACTAAGCTAAACAGGTTCTATGGTGCTCGTGGCATGGCAATTACCAAAGGCGTGTGTGTCACATGAATAGTGCGCGTGCAATAGAAGCCAATGGTAATGGTGTTCGTGTCCTACGAAGTGGTATCGCATATGTGTATATGAATATCCATGCAATCTAGCATACTATTAGCTATAAGGGTATGCAATATAAATGAAGGGGTAAGCTAACTAACAATACAAATCATGCAAGAATAAGGTAATCCTAACTAGGGGGCGCCTCGCGCCATCCAGACGATTCCCCCATAGATGAATACATCTACTCACCTGAAAGTCTCGCTAATCCGATCCGACCATCGCCTTGCCTTTGCGCGCCGCGTCCGATGTTTCCGCGACCGATCCTATATTTGCACAACACCAAGCATAAGATTACATATCCTAAAATGACACCAAGTCAATATAAAAAGATCAACGCTCACAAGTTAGGCACAACATGCACAAGGTGTGCGGAACACACACGAAAATCACTAAATCTTAACTTGAATCGTCATTTCGGGGCAATCGACAAAACTAAAACCCGACTAGACAAAACCCCGCATTCGCGCACAATAAAAGTCGTATATGATGCTAATTACATCGTCCATATATCGCAATTAGATCACCTCCTAATTTACATACAAACCTAGTAAGCATTTGCATACCGATTTCGATGCAAATATCGCAAATTATCGATCTAGCGAGCGCAACATCGCACAATTAGCCATTCTAACCAATTAGATAACCAAAACCCTAACTTTAATCCATTAACCATGCTACAAACCCTAATTCAAAATCAAATCCCTTTCTTGAATTTCATAAACAAGCAATTACTACTAAATTAATACTTCAAAGTTCTATTTTAGCATAATTAAGCTACAATTTAACAACTAGTTTTGAATTTTCACCTCACAAGTTGAACCCTAGCTTGCTCAAGCCACCAAAGATGCCTCCTTTCTTCAAGTTTTTAAACTAATTTGGGTTGGAAAGAGGTGGACAAGGATTGTGGTTTGAATTTATGAAGAAAATGGTGTATTTTTGTGGATTTTTCTTGATTTTGCCATGATTTTTGAAGCAAGAATTGAGGTGAAAAGGGGGGGGGAGCTGCTGCTTAGGTCTCGGCCAGAGGTGAAGAGGAAGGGAGAGTGAGGAGAAGTGTGGAAAATTCTACACAAAATGTCACTTACAAGCTCATTTAATGCTCTCACATCAACTTTTTCACAAAAAACCCCATTTTAATTCATTTTTTTGATTAATTTCAAACCATAAAGCTACTATCTTGCAAAGTCATGATACAATTTATAAACACTATAATTTAGTTTATAATATTTCCTAAGTGTGTAATTTACCTAATTAAATTTGTATTTATCACTAATTTAATGTATTTTTAAAAGCTTAAAATAATATTAAAAATAATTAATTACGAAAAAAAATTTATTTAACTAGAAAATTTTAAGTGACATTTTAGTGACCAAATTATAGTAATATCTTATCTAAATTTTGTATAATTAGGTCTATAATGAAAAATACCTATTTTGACTTTTTACGGAAAAAGCTGAAAAATTAGCCGATTACCGAAAAACTGCCTAAACGGTTTTCGAAGAGTTACAATCTTCCCCCCTTAAAGAAATTCAGTCCCCGAATTTAGAATTTAACTACGCGTACCTTCGAAAAGATGGGGATATCTCTTCCTCATCTCGACCTCGGTCTCCCAGGTGACCTCCTCGCTGTTCGAGCCACGCCAAAGGACCTTGACGGACGGTATAACCTTCGACCTCAATTTCTTCACCTGCCGATCCAGAATGACCACCGGCTGCTCGGTGAATGAAAGATCACGCTCTAGCTGGATCGTCTGGTGCTGAATCGCATGGGAAGGATCATGAAGGTACTTGCGGAGCATCGAGACATGGAATACGGGGTGAACATCGGGGAAGCTAGGCGGAAGAGCTAACCGATAAGCAACTGGACCAACACGCTCTAGGATCTCGAAAGGACCAACATATCTAGGACTCAGCTTCCCTTTCTGCCCAAATCTCATCACACCTTTCATCGGAGAGACCTTCAGGAAATCATGATCGCCAACAGCGAACTCGAGTCGGCGACGGTGCCTGTCAGCATATGATTTCTGCCTGCTCTGTGCCGCTCTCATCCTGTCCCGAATCAGCTGTATCTTCTCGGTCGTCTCCTGTACAATCTGCGGCCCCAAAACACTGCTCTCCCTGAGCTCTGTCCAGCATACAGGCGATCGACATCTCCTCCCATATAAAGCCTCAAAAGGTGCCATCTGAATCGTCTCCTGGAAGCTATTATTGTAGGAAAACTCGATCAAAGGCAAATGACGATCCCAGCTACCACCGAAATCTAAAACACAAGCTCTAAGCATGTCCTCAAGAGTCTGAATAGTACGCTCGGACTGACCGTCAGTCTGCGGATGAAAGGCTGTGCTAAAACTCAATCGGGTGCCCAATGCTTCCTGAAGTTTCTGCCACAATTGGCTGGTAAACTGGGTGCCCCGGTCGGACACGATGCAAGTCGGGACACCATGCAGTCGCACTATCTCATCAATATAAACCTGGGCGTACTGAGAAAATCCAAAAGTGGTCTTCATTGGCAGGAAGTGAGCCGCTTTCATCAGTCGATCCACAATCACCCAAATAGAGTCGTACCCTCGACTGGTCCTGGGTAGACCCATAATGAAGTCCATGGAGACCTGCTCCCACTTCCACTCAGGGATGGGCAAAGGCTGTAACTCGCCGGCTGGCCTCTGGTGCTCGGCCTTAACTTGCTGACAAGTCAGGCATCTCGACACAAAGTCTGTAATATCCTTCTTCATCCCATCCCACCAGTAAACCTCTCTCAAATCACGGTACATCTTGGTGGAACCTGGGTGAACACTGTATACTGATCTATGTGCCTCCTCAAGAATATCACGCCTCGGTCCCTCTGAATCTGGCACGCACAGTCGAGTCCCAAATCGAAGTATCCCCTGATCATCAATCACGAACTCGGAAACTTTGCCCTGCCGAATCTGCTCAATAATCTCTAAAATATGGGCATCGCCGGACTGTGCCTTGCGGATACGGTCAAGTAACTGTGGGCGTGCTCTGAAATGGGCCAGCTGTCCCCCTGTAGGAGTAAACTCGAACTGCACTCTGCTGTCACATAACACCTGCCAATCCGCCGTCGACTGCATCTGCACTGCGCTCAAACAAGATAAGCTACCTCCGGGCCTTCTACTCAAAGCATTTGCCACCACATTCGCCTTTCCCGGATGGTATAGAATCTCGCAGTCATAATCCTTCACTAACTCCATCCAACGGCGCTGTCTCAGGTTCAGATCTCGCTGCTGGAAGATATACTTCAAACTCTTGTGGTCAGTAAATATCTGGCACGACTCACCGTATTGGTAATGTCTCCAGATCTTAAGTGCAAATACCACTGCAGCCATCTCTAAATCATGGGTGGGGTAGTTCTGTTCGTGTTTCCTCAGCTGCCGAGAAGCATACGCGATAACTCTGTCGTGCTGCATCAATACACAGCCTAGCCCCACTCGAGAAACATCACAATATACCACAAACCCGCCTGATCCTGAAGGTAATGCTAACACTGGTGCAGTAGTCAGACGAGTCTTCAATTGCTGGAAACTATCCTCACATGCCTGGGTCCAATCAAAAGGAACTCCCTTCCGGGTCAATCCGTTCAACGGTGCAGCAATGCGGGAGAAATCCTGGACAAAACGTCGATAATAGCTGGCCAGACCTAGAAAACTGCGAACCTCTGTAACTGATACTGGTCTAGGCCAACGCTGAACTGCCTCGATCTTCTTCGGGTCCACACAAATACCGTCTCTCGTCACCACATGACCCAAGAAGTCGACACTGTCTAACCAAAATGCGCACTTGGAAAATTTGGCGAACAGCTGATGCTCTCTCAAAGTCTGCAATGTGATACGTAAGTGCTGCTCATGCTCCTCCCAGCTCCGAGAATAAACCAAGATGTCGTCAATGAACACAATGATGAACTGATCGAGATACGGCCTGAATACACGGTTCATCAAATCCATAAATGCTGCCGGGGCATTGGTGAGCCCGAACGACATCACCAAGAACTCATAATGACCATATCGAGTACGGAAGGCGGTCTTCGGAATATCCTCCTTCCGAACCCGCAACTGGTGATAACCTGACCGTAAATCAACCTTCGAGAAAAACCCTGCACCCTGGAGCTGATCGAATAAGTCATCAATGCGGGGTAGGGGATACCTATTCCGCACAGTAACCCGGTTCAGCTGACGATAATCAATGCATAAGCGCATACTTCCGTCCTTCTTCTTAACAAACAGGACGGGAGCACCCCAAGGTGACACACTCGATCGGATAAGCCCTTTGTCCAGCAAGTCCTGTAACTGATCCTTTAGCTCTCTCAGCTCCGCCTGGGCCATCCGATAAGGCGGTATAGAGATAGGCCCCGTGCCGGGGATCAGGTCGATGCAGAACTCAATCTCGCGCTCTGGTGGCAGACCAGGCAGCTCGTCAGGGAATACATCAGGAAACTCTCTCACAACAGGGACCTGGTCGAACGGAACCTCTGTGGAGCTAGTATCACAAACATAGGCTAAGAATCCCGGACACCCTTTTCTTAAGAGCTGACCAGCGCGAAGAGAATAAATCAAGCTGGGAAGGGTAGCGCTACGATCTCCCTGAATCACAAGAACCGGCTCACCAGGAAAACTGAATCTGACTGCTTTCTCACGGCAGTCCACGGATGCATAGCAGGTGGCTAGCCAGTCCATACCAAGAAGAACGTCAAAGTCTAGCATATCGAGGAGAATCAAATCAACTGAAGAATCTCTCTCCCCGATACGAACGGAACATGATCGGTACACGAAACGGGCAACAAATGACTCGCCTACTGGTGTAATAACGACAAGCGGCTGATCTAACAGAGAAGACTCTCGACCCAACCTCGGTGCAAAGTACGTGGATATATAGGAATGTGTGGAGCCAGGATCAAATAATACCCGTGCATCAAAGGAACATACTGGCAGAGTACCTGTCATGACGGCATTGGATGCCTGTGCATCCTGAGGAGTCAACGCGAACACTCGGGCCTGTCCACCACTAATAGCTGGCTGTCCTCTGCCTCTACCTCAGCCTCTGCCTCTGCCTCTGTCGCCTCGTCCTCTCTGAACCGGACCACCACGCCCACGACCTCTAGAAGCATCTGGCTGGCGTGGAGCATCATCAGGAGTAGGAAGTAGAGCTCTATGAGGAGGTGGTGTGGGTGGTAAGGTCACATGTGGGATTGTCGCCGCGCCCTGGCATCCCATGGTAAAGTCTCTGACACGGTGGTACTAACTCCCATACCGAAAACATCCTGGAGACGACTGCTGGGTCTGTGGATATGAACCAAATAACTGACCTCGTCTCAATCCTCTGCCTCCACCATCTCCCGGAAATAATCTATCGCGGTGTCTACCCATCTGCCGCTGAGTTGGCGTATCAGTACGGATCCTCTTCGGCCCAGAAACGACCGGAGTCTCAGAAATACGCTCCTCCAAAAGTAAGGCTGCATCCATCGCGGCTGCGTATGTATCAAAGTGCTGGGTGCCGATGGCAAGGAATAGCTGTGTATCAAGCCATCGCAAAAACCTCTTAATTCTCTTCTCTTCTGTGTCTACTAGGTACGGAGCATATCGAGACAACTGGGTAAACTGTATATCATACTCCGACACCGTCATCCCAGGAGTCTTGCGCAAAGACTCAAAACTAGGGGCTCGAGCATCCCGGACACTCTCCGGAAGGAAACGGGCAAGAAATGCAGCTGTAAACTCGTCCCAGGTCATAGAAGGTAGACCTGCAGCTCGGCCTCTCTCTACTGAATCGTACCATGTCTGGGCAAGACCCTCCAGACGAAAACTCACAAACTCCACCAATCTATCATCAGAACACCTCAACGAACGGCAAATCCGAGCCATCCTATCAAGAAATGCCTGTGGGTCCTCTATCGCATCTGTGCCGGTAAAAGCTGGAGGTCTCAATCTCATGAACTCCTGTAGTGAAACAGGGATAGTCTCCGTAGTAGCAGCAGGAGTGACCATCTGTGCAGCAGGTACAATCGTGGTCTGTGCGGTGGAAGGAACGTCCTCGGATCTCTGTGCCCGACTGGACTCAACTAAAGATCCCATCATCTGTCGCAACTCTTGCATGCCGTCCTCTAATCTGGCAATACGATCTGGATAAGGCGGATCAGTATGACCCTGAGGGGTAGGCGTATCCTCCCGCTCGATCCTCGCCTCAGACGAGCCCGCTCGAATCTCATCCCTAGCGGCAGCCCGCTGAGTTCTCGTAGTCTTTGGCGGCATCAAAGCTGGAATAAGAAACAGGACTGATAAGAACATTCCAATTGAATCACGGAATGCAAGGAATCAAGAAAGGAAATATAAGCAATTATGTCCTAAGGTCACTTAGACGGAGTACCGTATCGTAAGTATCCCGCGGATCATACCCACGCTACGTCACTCTGCTTAAGTCACCTACTCCATCTACCAAGGTCGTCCTACACTCAGAAAGGTAAAACCTACGCTCCGATACCAACTTTGTCACGACCCGAAAGTACGGAACGTGACTGGCACTTAGATTACGAGATGTCTAAAGGCGTACCGTAACCTAAGTCAGCCAAAGCCCAGAAAAATCTAAACCAAAATCAAAAGAGAGTTAAGGAAAACCTTACATGAATACAATTTTTAAATTCAATTAAGCTGTATCAAACCCCTTTTAAAAAAACATCAAAAATTTCCGAAAATTTCGGCAGAGTTTCCCTTGTAAATTCTATCCCCCAAAATGGGTACAACAATATATATATAACCTGTAATCATAAAATGGCATCCCCAAGCGGGAGCTAGCTCTTCGCCTAAGGCGGATCACAACCACACGCAATATATAAGTAATATCAAGAAAAAGAGCATAAAGAAATGCAAAATGTCAGAAAACACAACGTCGGCTCAAGTGAGCTCGACCCAAAAGAAACCACATATATACAAATCTCTCAGTCTCATCACTAGGTCGCATATACAAATAGAAAGTTGTAGATGGAGAATACTAGATACAAAAATAGTACAAAAGAAAAGAGATAAAGGCACTCTCGCAACCCACCTACGAGCAGTGTCGCGAGTCTGAGTAAAAGAAGTCACTAACAAGATAAGCCGTCGCCACTAGACTGATGAGTCCGACCTGCAAGACACTGTGGCACAACGGGGGTGAGTTGCCAGCTCGTGAGTAGAATATAACATCTAGTAAGGCAATCGTAAGAATGCACGCAAATGGGTCACAGCATGTATGTCCAGATGTGATGTAATACCTCTAGTATGCATGCACATGTATGCAATGTCAATACTAAATCTTTAAGTATTTTAAATGCTAAGAGTTCTGCATTCTCAACTTTAGAAAAAGAATATCTGTATAATAGCTGAGTACCATCAAGAAAACATCTGAAAACCCGTGTCAAGCATCGACACCAAATATGAAATCACATCTGTCCCAATGTCTCACTGTATCAATGTCTCAAAATATCGGGCTCCGTCAGTCCGGATCGGCCCATATCATCAAATCCCACGACAATGGTCGGTATCCTCAGGATATCCGCCGCGCCAGACATCACCGGTAGGTAGTCTTCCCCTGCCAGGCTCATCGTCTACAACTCGATCTTCTTGCCCCGGGGTACCATACCGGGCCCACCATGTACCCGAGACGGTTCATCCACTCCTCGAATCGGGTCTCAAAATCCAACAGAAAACATGAAAACTCATGGTGGACGACACATACATCACGAGAAAACCGCAACTTTATTTTAAAAATGATAAATATAAGCTTTTGTTAAATTCTTGCGGTTTTCCCCAAAAATCCAGAAATCGCAGCAATACTGAAATCCTCAAGAAAATCATAATGTCCAACATGTTGTACATGATAAATGTCTATGATATCAAGGTATGAGATGTGAATTGTGGCTAGAAATCTATCTAAGTATGATGATGATGCAAGGTATATACATGCTATGCGATTTCATATATCATGTATGATGCAAGTGGTGACACTAAGCTAAAAGGGTTCTATGGTGCTCGTGGCATGGAAATTACCAAAGGCGTGTGTTTCACATGAATAGTGCGTGTGCAATAGAATCCAATGGTAATGGTGTTCGTGTCCTACGAAGTGGTATTGCATATGTGTATATGAATATCCATGCAATCTAGCATACTATTAGCTATAAGGGTATGCAATATAAATGAAGGGGTAAGCTAACTAACAATACAAATCTTGCAAGAATAAGGTAATCCTAACTAGGGGGCACCTCACGCCATCCAGACGATTCCCCCATAGATGAATACATCTACTCACCTGAAAGTCTCGCTAATCCGATCCGACCATCGCCTTACCTTTGCGCGCCGCGTCCGATGTTTCCGCGACCGATCCTATATTTGCACAACACCAAGCATAAGATTACATATCCTAAAATGACACCAAGTCAATATAAAAAGATCAACGCTCACAAGTTAGGCACAACATGCACAGGTGTGCGGAACACACACGAAAATCACTAAATCTTAACTTGAATCGTCATTTCGGGGCAATCGACAAAACTAAAACCCGACTAGACAAAACCCCGCATTCGCGCACAATAAAAGTCATATATGATGCTAATTACATCGTCCATATATCGCAATTAGATCACCTCCTAATTTACATACAAACCTAGTATGCATTTGCATACCGATTTCGATGCAAATATCGCAAATTATCGATCTAGCGAGCGCAACATCGCACAATTAGCCATTCTAACCAATTAGATAACCCAAACCCTAACTTTAATCCATCAACCATGCTACAAACCCTAATTCAAAATCAAATCCCTTTCTTGAATTTCATAAACAAGCAATTACTACTAAATTAATACTTCAAAGTTCTATTTTAGCACAATTAAGCTACAATTTAACAACTAGTTTTGAATTTTCACCTCACAAGTTGAACCCTAGCTTGCTCAAGACACCAAAGATGCCTCTTTTCTTCAAGTTTTTAAACTAATTTGGGTTGGAAAGAGGTGGACAAGGATTGTGGTTTGAATTTATGAAGAAAATGGTGTATTTTTCTTGATTTTGCCATGATTTTTGAAGCAAGAATTGAGGTGAAAAGGGAGGGAGCTGCTGCTTAGGTCTCGGCCAGAGGTGAAGAGGAAGGGAGAGTGAGGAGAAGTGTGGAAAATTCTACACAAAATGTCACTTACAAGCTCATTTAATGCTCTCACATCAACTTTTTCACAAAAAACCCCATTTTAATTCATTTTTTTGATTAATTTCAAACCATAAAGCTACTATCTTGCAAAGTCATGATACAATTTATTAACACTATAATTTAGTTTATAATATTTCCTAAGTGTGTAATTTACCTAATTAAATTTGTATTTATCACTAATTTAATGTATTTTTAAAATCTTAAAATAATATTAAAAATAATTAATTACGAATTTTTTTTTATTTAACTAGAAAATTTTAAGTGACATTTTAGTGACCAAATTATAGTAATATCTTATCTAAATTTTTTATAATTAGGTCTATAATGAAAAATACCTATTTTGACTTCTTACGGAAAAAGCTGAAAAATTAGCCGATTACCGAAAAACTGCCTAAACGGTTTTCGAAGAGTTACAATAAATATGAGGTATGAATGCAATATAATGAAAACAGAATACATCATGAACGAGAAAACAGTTTTCATAGTTTAGTGAGATTTCTGTATGTATAAAACGAGGTATCATCAATGAAATCAACAGGGAATCAATGTCTGGCATCGACACAAAATATATATAAATCCCAATATATCAATATCTCAGGCTCCGGCAATCCGGACTGGCCTGTATCCTCGAATCTCAATATCTAGGTCTCCGGCTATCCGGATTGGCCCGTATCATCAAATCTCAATATCTAGGGCTCCGGCTATCCAGACTGGCCCATACTCCGATCAGTATCCTCCGGATATCCGTCGAGTCACAAAACAATCACCATTCAGAAGTGCTCCCCTGCCAGGCTCAACGCCATCATCTGCGACCATCTTGCCCCAGGGTACCACACCGGGTCCACAATGCACCCACAGACGGTTCCTCCTCCTCCTCCTCGAATCGGGTGTATGATATCGCTCAAGAGCCGAGAAAACTCATGGTGGACATATCTCAATTCATATCATGAGAAAACCGCAGTTTCTATTTTTGGAAATGATAATCAATTTATAAATCCTTACGATTTCTCCAAATCCAGAAATCTCATGGAAAAATCCGAAATCCAAAAATGAAGGGTAAATAACAGTGAATACTAGGCTCCGGCAAATCCGGACTGGCCCAAAATATCGCATGGTAAATGAATATATAAATATGCATGGAATATCACAGTAATAAATGCAATATCTAAATTAGCATATAAAGGCATGCGCACTAGTACTATGTCGAAACTATCAGCTATCAATTTATACTAATGAAGTAGTATTTCTAATGTGTACGTGACATAACAATTACCGATCATGTTGTGTGTGAATCGGCAAGCAGGTGTATGTGTAGCATACGCATCATCGGTAATGGTGCTGGTGTCCTGACAGCATGGTTTATAATCACTAAAGTACACATTAACTATGCAATGCGATGATAACAACATGAATGAACGGAATATGAATAGTAAACACGACAATAAGGAAAATACAATTCTATATACGAGTCATACAGTTTGACATTTGAAATAACGCGAATCGTGTGTTTATAAAATAGGGCTACGGTGTTTTTAAGAAAAGGTACGTCCTTTGAAATATCCGTAGTCTCCCTTGGCCTGTCTTTAAAATACTCACGATTCGTTAGTTTTGAAATAGGTATGACTCGAGTCTAGTCTAACATCTACAAGTAAACTACAGGACTAAACTAACAGACTAATCGAAAGGGTAAGGAAATCCACCTAAGTCTGAGTCGATATTTATATATATCTAGTAGTCGGTGATCCCGCCTCAATAGTATCACATACGATACACTATATATAATATGACATCCTCGAGTCAAGAGTGCGGATCAATCATCATAATTATATCTCGTACGGTAAATCCATCCTACGGCATCCCAAATCTGGGTACGGGTCAAATATCATATTATCTCATTATTCATCTAGTATCCTTATCATCATATCATGTATTAGGGGTACTTATCTAAAATCTAGTACATGCTGATACCATCTACATATATATATGCGTGTGTGTGAAAACACATCGCCTAAAGACCCGCTGTAATATCATGTCGTATCTCATAATACGAACCAAATCATATCACCGATCTCGTGGCACCATGCCCAATCTCATCGAATCATCTCCAAGTACCTTGTACTATCCTCATTATCCATGTATATGTAAACATATATATATACATACTCACAAACATATATGCATATATATATATATATATATATATATATCCCCATATACGCACAAGTAAAATAAAACGTATCTGTGTGTGTGTGTGTGCGCGCGTGTATGCAAACTATACTCTAAGGTTTCGCGACTAAAGACTATCTAACGACACTATCATCCAAATACACTAAAATTTAACCCATGTTCTCCTAAAGCCTTTCTAGCTAAAAAGTAATGTTTCACATAACACACACACACACACACACACACACACACACACACACATATATATATATATAATGTATCATAGGTTACACTACGAACTGCGGGGGTGCTATACGCCATCCACCCGACTTCCCCCGTAGATATATATCTACTCACCTTGATCCTTGCTTGCCGAAGTCGATGTCCTCATCCTCTTCTTCACTGTCCGAAGTCCACGTGAGGGCACCTACATAGCATATCATATCGTATCGCATTAAAATCTGATTCAATCCAAAACGGCACACGAATCGTACATAGGTTAAAACCTATGTCTACGCATGCAAGAAAGGCTAAACGAATCCTCGATGTCGATGTACAAACGTCAAACCATCGAGATAAAACACAAATACCAAAATTCAAGTTCACAGAATTCATAATTTGAAATCAGAAATCATGAAAAACACTTCCAGAATTTACTCTAGATGAAATTAGCCAATTTTGCATATGTGGAGTGTCTAGTTTACTGAAGATGGAGACATGAACCAAACACGAACCCAAAACCCCTACCCTGGCTGCAAATTGAGGCAGATGGAATTAATCTGCGGCCTGAAGGAATGGTTAGGGTCTCGGGTCTTGGGGTTAGCTCCCAGGTGGCCTTCTTGTCTCACTGTGTTTGCTAAATATTTTTCAGGTGTCCCGGGTGATAGCAGATACCAATATATCCTCACAGAATCCACAAAATACGATATCACTAAAGGGGTTTTGGTCTCAGGTTTAGTCAAATATATTATCACTAAATGGTTTGAGGTCACTATTAATCCTCAATTACACTTCACTACTTAAGATTTCATCAAATCCTTAATTTGGAATTTTCAAGGTTCGCTAAACAACACTTAATTGATTCTAAACTAATATAGGTGCCAAAGTGAATGAAATTCTACACTAAAGATGAAAGAATTATCTCATTTGGCAACTCAAGAATTTTCTTGAGTTGCCCCAAGTTTTCAAAACCTAATTTTTCTTAGTCCAAAGTGTTTGTAGTGGGCTTGTGCATATTTTTATTGAAATAGAGATGATGTTTTGAGATGGAAATGTGGGTGTTTGTGAGGAGGTGAAGGAGGTGGGAGAAGAGGCAGCCATGGTGAAGAAGAGGAGGGGAAAATGATGAAGGGAAAATGAGAGAG
This sequence comes from Agapanthus africanus, assembly GCA_030015575.1. Classification (NCBI taxonomy): domain Eukaryota; kingdom Viridiplantae; phylum Streptophyta; class Magnoliopsida; order Asparagales; family Amaryllidaceae; genus Agapanthus; species Agapanthus africanus. The sequence goes on from CM057340.1 coordinate 244,378,833, forward strand.
GAAATAAGACCAAGTCAAGGGAACCCCTCACCTCACTCTCTCTCATGCCCATCCCTATTTGTTTATTCCCTTTCCTTTTCTTTTCTTTTCTCTTCTCATTTAATTTTTAAAAAAAATCCAAGCAAAAGAAAAAGAAAAGCCATGGTAGAAAAATGTAAAAAGTGTAATATGACATGGTGCATGTCATGTGCACAAATCAAGCTTAATGCACGATTAGTGATATTTAATCACGATTAGCATTAAAATAGAATATAATTAATTATATAAAATCTATGAATACTCTATTCTTATAATTTCTTTCAAATTCAATAATTAACGTAATTTCCAAATATTTCCCAATTTATCGATATTTAATTATACCGCATCATCAAATATTCATAATATTTATTATTTTATTTTATAAACTCCCAAAAATAATATTTTATTTTTCTGAAATGTTACAGCAAATACCTTCATGACCCTTCTCACATGATTCAGCATCAGACCGTTCAGCTAGAGCGTGATCATTCGTTCACCAAGCAGCCAGTAGTGATATTGGATCGGCTGGTGAAGAAACTTCGGTAAAAGGTCTTGCCATCTGTGAAAGTTCTTTGGCGTAGCCCGAATGGTGAAGAGGTCACTTAGGAGGCCGAGATGCAGAAAAAATTCCCTCAGCTCTTTAAAGGTACGCATAGTAAATTTTTTAAATTCGGGGATGAATTTCTTTAAGGGGGGAAGATTGTAACACCTTAGATTTTCGATTAGTGTTAATTAAACGATAATGCGGGTTTTTAGTAAAAAGTTTACCAAAATAGTTTTCAAATATTTTATAAAAATTAATGAATATTTTATTAATATTTATTTCGGGCATGCACACACATGTGCATGTTAACGTAGGGTTAATTGGGGGGGTTAACCATGCTTAAGTAGCCATGGCACCTTAACCCCATTTTAATTAAGTTTTATGTATTTAATTAAATCATTTACTTTAAATTTAAAAGGGTTTTATATTATGTTGACTTGAGAGAGAGAAGGGGGGCATCATGAGGCATGGCAAGCATGTCATGCATTAAATGAAGAGAGAGAAGGAGGCATGGCTCCTCTAAACTTACCCCTCTTTCCCAAACCCCTCACCCTCATGCATACACCCTCATTCCCTCACTCTCACTCTCATTCATTTTTCACTCTCATATTTTTCTCTTCATCTCACCCTCACTCCTCAAACAGAAACACTTCTTTGTTTTTCACTAAACCCTTAACCAAATCCTCATAAATCCTTACTACACTTCACAAAACTCACCACTCCCTTCATTAAACTTGATCCTAAACCCCAATTGATCACTTGGAACAAGGAAAGCTTGGATTTTAAGCAAATGTGGATAGGTATAAATCCCTAACTGTTAATTAGGTTCTTATTATGTGGTGTTGCTAATTAGTTTCAGTCTAGAACACTTAAAGTATAGTTTTGTGCACTATATCGTAGTTTTAGTGCCGTTTTAGGATATTTGTAACCTGCTGTAACCCCGAGTGTTCACTGTGAAAACAAGCAGTGTCGTAGCATAGTGCCAGAGACCCCAAGTTTTTACCTGAGACCCCGACCCCATTGACCGGTTTTGGCCGGCGACGAGAGGAGATTTTGCGGCGAGCTCGGCCGTACGGTGGCCTAGGGTGTTGTAACTTTTGGGGTAGCTGTCTGCTGTTGTTCAGGGATGTTTGGTACTGCTAGATTTTTAAGTTGTGACAGTGGGTAAAATATGGGATCGTTTAGCTAGTTTTTAGTGTTACGTCGACGCGCGACACGGTGTCGGACTCGGTTTTTGTGCTTCACGTGATTTCTGCACGTGAGTTTTTTTTAGTAGTGTTGCCACACACGTTAGCCACTAAGCGAACACTTTAGAGGGTGTTGGAGTCGGTGCGTCGATTTGAGCGTAATTGTATATATTATTGGTCGATTCTGAGATGCACTTGCTATGTTTTATGTTAATAGGATCGCAAGCGGGGACTTCGGACGCTGCGAAGAAAGGGAAGCAGGTGGTCGGATATACCTATCTCGAGATCACGGTGAGTAGATTTAATATCTACGGGAAAATCGCCCATATGGCGTTATGCGTCTGGGCTTGATAAGATATTATAGCCGCATGTTTATATTCATATATATTGATTGTGCATGAGCATCATACATACCATTATTTGTTGTGCCTTGACTTAGTATCTAGTGGACACTGCACCATTACTGACGGTTCATATTGAACGAGCACTAATTGTATGCTGCACACACACCGTCGGTAATTGCCATGACACGCACAACCTATACACATATGACGTATTTAATTGTTATTGATATTGACACATGGATTATTGTTCTATTGCGCATATGAGATACATCATGCATACATACTTACGTGTATACACCCATACTTTCTATAACTACATGTGCATCTTTAGATGATTTTGGAGAAATTGGGAACCGCATGATATATTTAAAAACGTGATTCATTTAAAAAGAGCGGTTTTCCCTTGATCTGCTCATATTATGATTTTATGTTGCATATATCACATTTGGATTTACGCATTGAGATATGGATTTCATGTGATTTCTGGATTTGAGAACCGTGGTATTATTTCAAGAAAGTATGCATTGTTTTGAAAACCCGGTTCTCTTGATATAATATTTTAATGCGTCCACCATGTGTCTTCTCGGTTCTGAGATGTGTGATAGAAAGCCGATTTGAGGGCTGGATGATCCGTATGCGGGTTCATGGTGGAGCAGGAACGGTTCCATGAGGCGAGAATGGATGGTTGTGCAGTAGACGATGAGCCAGGCAAAGGGACTACTACCTACCGGTGATTGGTTGGACCTGGCGATTATCCGGAGGATACCGACCGGAGTCGAGAGGTGGATAGGGGCTGACCCGTACTGCCGGAGCCCGAGGACCTATCCGGACAGAGGGAGCCCGATATATGTGGATTTGCGTGTCGATGCTGGACACGAGTATTTCATGATGTTTTCAAGTGCCGATGTTGGGCACTCAGGTTCCATGAGATTCACAGGATATAAGGGCCGATTAGAGTGACGGCGCCTCAGGTATTGGGATTTGGGGTGTATTTGATGGACACCGGGTTTTTTCCACGATGATGATTCGTGATGATGATATGTTTTATCCCATACTCAGCATTTATTGATATGCATTGCATCATGTATTTGTAGTACCTGATAGTGTACCTTTCATGATTGTTGCATATCCATATTTCCATATTGATACTATCAGATTGCATGTGATAGGGTATCGCAGTACGTGCATACTTACGATTACATGTATGATGTTACTTAATATTCACGAGTTGGCAACTCACCCCCGTTGTGCCATAGTGTTTTGGAGGTTGACCCTTAGAGTAGTCGCAGCAGGGGCAATCTTATTGTATCTTTTTGCAGCGGATACCGCTACGGTTGGCTGTGAGCCGTTTTGCTGGAGGTGGGTTGTGGTTATCCGACTTATTATTTCATTGTACATCTATTATTGTATCTAGTACTCTCCATCTACCATTTCATATATTGACTTAGAGTCAAGTTATGAGGACGATATTGTATATTTTTGTGACTCTGGGTGTCGAGCTCGTGTGAGCCGGTTTTTATTATGCAGTTTTATCTTTTATGCTGTTTTTCACTTATACTATCTATTTCTTCACTATGGCTTCGTATATTATACTTGTGGTGGTTGTTTCCGCCGTTGGGCGTGATTGCTCCCGTTTGGGGATGCTTTATATATATCATATGTTGCTTTACTTATATCTTATGTTGTACCCGTTTAGTGGCTAGTTTTTACAAAGGAGGTGCTGCCGAAATTTTTAAGAAAATAATTTAAACTTTAAGGACTTTACTTAGGATTTCCAAATGTTTTTAACAAATTTTTTTATCACTTACTACTTTTGATGGTTTAGATTTCTGGGTTTCGGCTTACTTAAATTACGCTACGCCTGTAGACGTCGCGTGGTTTAAGTGCCGGTCACGTGCCAAATTTTGGGTCGTGACATATACCGGTAGAACAGTCTTACTCGAAATGATATTATGTGATCGCACGCTTTTGGCGTGTCGGATGTTCAAAGTTCTAAAGTTATAACCGCGATCAGGACGGTGTCGCTATGCAGCTAGCCGGTTGAGCACGGGTCGATCCACAGGGAGATGGTTGTATGTCCGTTCGAGTTTTAGACGAGTCAATAAAGAATGTGTATATGTTTGTTCAATTCTATCCTAAGTGTTATATGCAAGTATAAAGTTGTTAAGAAAAAGATACGAAAGTATAAGCTAAAGAAATCCGCACTCAAAACCTTTGAGCCGAGTCTTGACCAATTAAAGCTAGAGCAATCGGCAACAACGTGGATTAGGGTACTTAAGCATGGTATTCATGGAATCCGGCTTATTGACCCTTGTCCTTCCGTTCTTGTCTCTTGCTTTCTCCTCCGGCCAAACCGAACTCAACCGGTCGCGGTTAGGAATCACCGTTACCTTGGTAGGGTAGGGTGCCTAACGGAGCGCTTGCGTAACGTTTGGGCGGAGTTCAAAGGAAAATAACGGAAAAAGGAAATGAGGAATGAAACCTTAACTTACAATATTGTATTTATTCTTAACAACAACATATTACAACCATTCACAAAACGAACCAAAAAGAGCAAAAGAAAAGATAAACAAAGAAAAGAAAAGATTACATGCAAGTAATTAAAAGTGCATGGAATTTAAGTGTCACGACCCGAAAGTACGGAACATGACCGGCACTTAGGCTACGAACGTCTCAAGGCCTACGTGCTCTAAGTAAGCCGAGCCCAGAAATCCAAACCAAGAAAAGTAGTGGAAAACATATGTAAATCAACCAGTTTGCAACATAATATAAAACGCCTAAAGGCGAGGATCACAACAGGAAAGGAAACTCAACAGCATAAAACCCAGAGAAATATAACGTGCGATTCTAAGGTCGAAAAAATAAACACCACTGGTCTCTATCTCAAATAAGTACATGTTTGGTTGATGGAACTTCTAGATACAACTGAAATATAATATACAATGTATAATGATGGGTACGATACAAATAACCCACCTACTAGCAAGTCACCCAAAAGAAGTAGTGCCCGCAAACCGTAATGTAACCCGTACGGCAACACCTGCAAGAAACTGGGGCACAACGGGGGTGAGTTGCCAACTCGTGGGTAGAAAAAGATTTACGAACAGAAAATCGCATGTATGACGCAATCCTAGGTCATACGATAATAATATATAATCCACAAATATATAACCAGCAGTCTATAACAATGACTAGGGTAAATATCTAACCCAAGTGTAATCCCATATGCCCGTGTCAGTGCCTCAGGTAGCAATATATCATATGAATGATGTATGAATGCATGAAAAGTATGATCAATGTAATCAAAGTCTGTATGTGATCAATGTCTGTATATAGGTGGATCTCGTCCACGTGTCACCCAATGACAATAAGCATCATGCATGTAAATATGAAGATATGGTCAAAATCATGGAAAACCATCATGAAACCTGTGCCCAGCATCGGTAAAAAACATAGCCTCAATCTCAATATCTCAATGTCTCTGATAAGTCTCACTATTTAGGGCGCCATCAATCCAGACCGGCCCCTACCATCAATCTCAAGACCACGACGGTATCCTCCGGATATCCGACACGTCGGGTAAAATCACCGGTCGGTAGTGCTCCCCTGCCAGGCTCAATGCCATCTCCTACGATCTTCTTGTCCCGGGGTACCGGACTGGGCCCACCATGTACCCGCAATCGGCCTCATCCGCCTCCTCGAATCGGGTTACACATGTCGCTCTGAGCACCGAGAAAACACATGGTGGACGCACTGAAATATCATATCAAGGGTAACCGGTTTTTAAAACAATTACATAATCTCTTTGAAATACCCACGGTTCCCAAAGCCAGAATATCATAGAAGCAACATATCTCAATGCGCATAATCAGAAAACATGATGTATGTGACATATCAATGAAGTGCAAGTATAACAGTATATCATGCAACATGGAATAATAGTATGCACATACAAGGGTCATATCCTGCTGCAATAATACTACTGTGTAGTGACATGGCAATTACCGATGAAGATGTGTGTGAGCTGGCAAATAAGTGTACGTGGTACATACGCATCATCGGTAATGGTGCTGGTGGTCTAACATCATGTTATCAATAATGGAATATGAATCACAACAGTATGCAATGCGGAGCAACAACAATAATGTGCGGGAGCTGAATACTAAACACAATGATCGCTAAACTGCATCTAATGTCATAAGAGTCGTATAGCTACACCACTATAAGGCTGAGCTAAAGCTAACAGTAGGTAAGGGAAACCGCCTAACCTCTGAGTCGATACATATAAATATATATAGTCGGTGATCCCGCCTCGATAATATCACACCCGGTACCATATTCCTATAATCGGTTATTCCCAAGTCAAGAGTGCGGATCAAACATCAAAATATAGCTCGTACGTAAATCCGTCGTACGGCATCCATAAATCGGGTACGGGTCAATATCACATTCGTCATATCACTCATCGGGTATTCTCTATATCAAATATCATAATCTAGGTACTGACCTACGTCTAGTACAAGCTAACATCATCACTATCATCATGATCTAACTGTAGGGTTCCTAGGCACGCTAATGAAGTCTCACAAGGCATCAACCATGCCAATTTCAAATTTTACGGGTGCCGAGAAACCCTAATACGGATCGTTGACTAGAAGTTTAGGCGAAAAACGAATCTAGTTAACAACTTAACTAAAGATAAGAAGCTACAACCTTTGTAGATCCGGATATCCACTTCCTTGGCTCCACGTAGGCGTCCTCTCGCTGTCCATCTCGAATCCCGGACTCAATCATCGGCTTGATCGGAGAAATGGGCGGACTAGGTCGTCGGCTTCGTGCCGAAGATGATCTACGTCGAGGCATTACGAGTTCAAGCTCCGACTTCATAAATTTGTGAAACTTGTGAAGAAAACACCCAAAACAACTTGGCAAGAGGTAGAGGGTGAAGAAATAGGAGGTGGGTTCACTTTGGAATTGGATTTCTCACTTTAGAACTCAAGTTGCCATTGATGGCATCAAGCTTTCTTTCTTAAAGAAGAAGATCAAGAAGAAGGAAATATTATGATAAGTGTTGAATTAAAATGAAAATAAATCAATACTTATCATAAGCTAACTAAGGTTAAGTGTAGAGAATAGACCATGGTAAGTGGGAATGGTTAGGGTTAAGCATGAAGACAAATGGTCTCTTTAGTCAAAGCTTCATGAAGCTTCAACAAGCTTCATGATAAAAAGAAACCATTTTCTTTTCTTTTATCTATTTAAATAAATAAAGAATGGATAAATAAATAGATGAATAACACAAAACCCTAACCATTATCATAACCATGGTTTAATTCTTTGCACAAACCCAAGTAAGTATGTATCATCAAACATGATACAATCAAGTGCACACAAAAGCATATCATATATACAATGTGCACTTCAAGTGAGAAAATCCTTTTAAAATGAACCAATACTAGTTAATGCAAATTAATATATCAAATATACAATTTTACATTAAATCATTAAATCAACACTTGATTCAATGATCCGGTCATGTCGCACATAACCGACTAGTATACAATGTATTGATTTATCGAATCAATGATTCGATAACTAGGTTATATCGCATACAACCAATCGAAACATTCATCGCGAGAATGAAATACGGTATCACATACACGCATTATTCTCGGTCCCGCACATATCTCATATGCGCTCCTATTTCGTTTCGCTTGAGCCAGGAAACCTCTGTGTAGGACTCTAAAGACTCGTCAATACGCCGGTAGCAGATGATGATCATATCAAGCACGCACAAGCCGCAAGCGGTCTGCTAAACGTAACGGCCATCCGGGTATTGAGCGATCAGAAGATCGACGAGCTAGCCCGCTCACACTCCTGTGAATCCAACCAGTAACACTTACCGTACAGTCCGGTCTGTTCGTCTGATATGTCGCATAGCAAGTCTAGGGGTGGTAAACGTCAGACCCCAATAACCGATAAGTCGTGCCGATATGAGGCTCATAACGGGTCGAGAAACTACTGGTAACACTTACCAGCAAATCTATGATCAGCCCTGGCCAGGGACTTCCCTGTTACGGCCAATCGAGCACTGCGCAACATCAACCCCCAATACCGGGAGAGACGAAACCCCTCCTATCGCTCATTGCCTCCATGTGACTCGGGACTGTACCCAAAGACCACCATTTTGCACGCCGTCATGGACATGGTAAGGTGGAGATCAAAGCACAGTGGGAATCATACAAGACTCTATGACGATCTCGGGTCTACAGACTAACCTGCACAAGTGTCACCTGAGAACTGCCATCTGACGTGAGGTAAAATACCATCTGGGAGTTCTCGGCGAGTCCGTCCGGTGTACCCAGTCTCCACTGAGCACCCGTATACCATCTCGGATGTCAAACACTAATGGATATGGGATCATCCATCGCCCATCTCATGGGTCGAGAAGCGTATACACTAGTCTACACTGGTATATCGATGCCCTGTCTCGATACACCCACGACTAGGGACCTTGAAGGATGTACTTATAGACTACCATGTCCCCACTAGTATGATCTGCATCATAGTCCAGGTAGTCAAGTACACATCCTAAGGGCTTTACCCACATGTAACTATAAGACAGTTTAAAGAGACTAGTGTACATGTTAAGATAAAGAGCAACCAGATAGCATACAATCATATCGAGCAAGAAAGTCATCTCTATATATGTCCAAGCATCCAATATAATATACATCATCTGTACAATACTGGCCTCTAGGGCATACATACAACTAACAATCTCCCACTTGCACTAGGGCCAGCTGCTGTAGTATCGCATACCGAGCATCCCGAAGAGTCTCTCAAACTGTATCTGGGGAATGGCCTTCGTGAGTGGATCCGCCGTGTTGTTCTTCGTGTCAACCCTCCTGACCTCGATCTCCCGGCGATCAACTATCTCCCGGATCAGGTGATACCGCCTCAGAATGTGCCTGGATCGCTGATGGGACCTAGGTTCCTTGGCCAAAGCCACCGCTCCATTGTTATCGCAATACAAAGGTATTGGATGCTCAATGGATGGAACCACTCCAAGTTCAATAATGAACTTCTTGATCCAGACAGCCTCTTTAGCAGCATCGTTGGCAGCGATGTATTCATCCTCCATCGTCGAGTCTGCCACGGTTTCCTGCTTGGAACTCTTCCAGCTAACCGCCCCTCCGTAAAGGGTAAAGACAAATCCCGACTGCGACTTAGAGTCGTCCTTATCACTCTGGAAGCTCGAATCGGTAAAGGACTCCACTTGGAGTTCTTCGTTACCATACACCAAGAGCATCTCTTTAGTCCTTCGTAAGTACTTGAGAATGCTCTTCACAGCTGTCCAGTGACTCTCTCCAGGATCAGCTTGATACCTGCTCACTACACTTAGTGAGTATGCAACATCGGGTCTGGTACATAGCATCGCGTACATGATAGAGCCTACTGCCGAAGCATAGGGTATCCCTTGCATGCGAGCTCTCTCCAAATCAGTCTTGGGAGACATCTCTTTGGAGAGAGTGACTCCAAAGATCGTGGGCAAGTTCCCACGCTTGGATTCTTCCATACTAAACCTCTTTAGTATGGTGTCAATGTACCTGGATTGGGACAATCCCAAAATCCGTTTGGATCTATCTCTATAAATCCTAATTCCCAATATGCAGGAGGCATCACCAAGATCTTTCATTGAGAATCTTTGTGATAAGAAGAGCTTGACCGATTGCAGCATAGGAATATCATTTCCTATCAAGAGTATGTCGTCCACGTACAATACGAGGAAGACAACCTTACTCTCTGCCACCTTCTTGTAAATACAAGGTTCATCTGGGTTTTTGACGAAATCAAACTCTTTGATAACGACGTCAAAGCAGATGTTCCAACTCCGCGATGCTTGCTTAAATCCATAAATGGATTTAAGCAGCTTGCACACCTTCCCGCTGCTCCCACTGTCTACGAAGCCCTCTGGCTGAGTCATGTACACGCACTCTTCTAAATCACCATTTAGAAACGCGGTCTTAACATCCATTTGCCAGATTTTGTAGTCATGATACACAGCGATGGCAAGCATGATTCGGATGGATTTAAGCATAGCCACTGGAGAAAAGGTTTCGTCATAGTCCACACCTGGTATTTGACGAAAACCCTTTGCTACAAGTCTAGCTTTGAAAGTCTCCACTTTCCCATCTACACCAAGTTTTTTCTTGAAGATCCACTTGCTCCCAATGGGTTTTACCCCTTCAGGAGCAACTTCCAAAGTCCATACTTTGTTGGGTGTACATGGATTCCATCTCAGACCGCATAGCATCCAGCCATTTCACTGAGTCCCCACTCGTGATGGCTTGCTCGAAGCTAGTTGGGTCATCATCCTCCATGATGCAATCCTCACTACCACCATCAATGAGAAAACCGTAGTATCTCTCAGGTGGACGAGAAACCCTACCAGATCGCCGGAGAGGCTGGGGTTCGTCGGGTACTACCGAATCTTCTGCTTCCACTAAATCTTCAGTTATAGTTTGTGTTTCTGGAACTTCTTCCAGTTCTACCTCAGAGCCACTAATCTCTTTTGCAAGAAATTCCTTTTCTAAAAAGGTGGCATGTTGAGCAATAAACACTTTTTGTTGTTCACTGTGGTAGAAAATATCCATTTGAATGTTTAGGATATCCCACAAACTTACATAGAACTGACCGTGCCTCGAGTTTGTCTGGACTTTGCCTTTTGACATAGGCCAGACAACCCCATATCTTAACTCGTTTAAGACATGGTCTCTTCCCACTCCATATCTCATATGGTGTGGTAGGTACAGATTTAGTTGGAACTTGATTCAATAGGTATGCTGCTGTCTCAAGCGCATACCCCCAGAAGGAAATAGGTAACTCAGCTATACTCATCATAGAGCGCACCATATCTAATAGGGTGCGATTCCTCCGCTCCGATACACCATTGTGCTGTGGTGTATAAGGAGGAGTAAGCTGAGAGAGAATCCCATTCTCTTTTAGATAATCTAGGAACTCATTGCTTAAGTATTCTCCTCCTCGATCAGATCGAAGGATCTTAATACTTTTGCCTGTTTGTTTTTCTACTTCGTGCTTATATTCTCTGAATTTCTCAAAAGCTTCAGACTTGTGTTTCATCAGGAACACATGTCCGAATCTAGAGAGATCGTCAGTGAATGTAATGAAGTAGGAAGAACCGTTCCTGGCATGCGTAGACATGGGACCGCATACATCACTATGTATCAGTCTTAAGAGTTCATTAACTCTTTCTCCGTGTCCACTAAACGGAGCTTTGGTCATTTTTCCTTTGAGACATGAATGGCAAGTATCATAAGATGATAATTCAAAAGAATTCAAATAACCATCCTTATGTAACTTAGCCAGTCGTGTCGCATTGATATGACCAAGTCTACAGTGCCACAAGTAGGATTCGTTCATTTCTGAACTTTTCCTCTTTTGTGTGTTTTGTATATTGAGGACTGTATTCTGATTTAGAATGAATATGCCATTATGTAACGAGCCAGATGCAATCAGCTTTTGATCTTGGAATATGTTCATAACATTATCCTTTACTACAAAATTATATCCTTCTTTACTTAATAAAGAAACTGATATAATGTTGCACATCATGTTCGGTATATAATAGCACTCATTTAGAATCAGTGTATTACGACTTGGCAATACAAGGTGATATTCGCCAACAGCTTTGGCTGCAATACTTGCACCGTTCCCTACTTGAACGGAATGATCACCTTTTCCCAGTTCTCTACCTTTACGTAGCCCATGTAACATTTTACATATATGGGATCCTGATCCGGTATCCAATACCCAGGACGTAGGGTGAACTGAGAAACAGTTCTCAATAACTAACACACCTGAAGAAGATGCATCAACATGCATGTTCTTTTGGGCGGCGTGAGTATCCAGATATGCTCCTGTTTCCTGTTCAGTCTTATAACTCTTATAAGAAAGAACGGGTCCAACGTTCCCCTGCACAGTATAACATGCGGGTTCGGTCAATACATCCATATTATTATCTTGATTAAGGCATGAACTGGTCGCTACCTGGAGAGAGAGAGAAGAAAACACTTTAGCGTATGCTCTTGCAAGATCAGATTGGTTATTATCTTATCTAATCAGGATGGCTCCCACTGGTTTTTATCAAATCTTCCTTCAAACCCTAAAAGGAAAGACTAGCCGGGATTAATTACACACTACAAGTTCGCCAATCTTTCATCCAGGCCAGTGTCGGTACTTTGAAGGAGGTCCCCCGTGCTTTCGCACGAACCTAATTAATGTAAACCTCGTTTTCACAGAGGCGTAACCCCGTTGACACCTTTCTAGACACCTACTTGATCGGCTAATTGTAATGTGTAAAACTCTCCCAGGAGTAACTCTTACTCGCAGCGGGTATCGGGATCCAACTATCTCATAGAAGGTATGCAATCTCATTGCAAATTTCAACACTTGAAATTCCCGATAATATTTTGCCCCTAGTGTGCCATGACCTTGACAGAGGTCAACAAACCATAGTGCACTAGTCAAGTTCAACCCGTCATTTCTTGATTGAAACAAACCCACTCGCATGACCCTTGACAGAGGTCAACAAGGTCGTACGAATACCCTAATCCAATCTGCATCATATGCATAAGCAGATAAATACTAGTTAGCTACCGCACACTACGCCTTGACAGAGGTCAACAAACGCAGCACGAATACTAAATAGTCTTTATCTGAAATGACGGAGGGCTACGACAGGTTTTTCTGAAAACCTATTGCGTAATGAACTTGATATCGGTGTAGAATCAAATGAAGTTTTGAAATGGAATGATTTTGAGGCTTTTCTAGTTTTGCTAAAGGGGTCACTCCCGGTGAAGGGATCGTCGGCCCTTTCCTCGTCGAATGAGGTGCGGGATATATCATATATATCACTGTGCAAAGCAGAAACTATAGAAGCAATCAAAAGCAAACCGAGTGTGTAGCATCTGCCAGTTATCGCTAAAGGAGTCACTCCCGGTGAAGGGATCTCGGTCCTTTCCTCATCGAATAAGGTGCAGGGTATATCATATATACCGCTATGCAAAGCAAGAACTGTAGCTACCTGTTTTATTTAAAATTTGATTCTACAACATCATTTGGTTTCTTTTATTTCATTAATCACATTAATGAAGTCCCATCATTTAATTCACCTAAGCATCACAGATAAATACGACGTACACTTATGCCATCCGCATTCGCCTGGATGTCCCCTCGTGCACCGTTAGGTTAGGTAACTAACGACAGAGCAAAGCAGGGCTAGTGCGGGTGCAAAACATAAGTAACGTCTATATAATATATCATATATACTATATACTGTATCTATCACAGAACATCACATGATCACATCACAGATATCGCAGCAGAAGAAACACATGAAACATTGGATATACTAGGACGTCCGTGTTTTCAATACGAGCCAGTATAAAACACGGATTCCACGGTCGTGATGAATAGCCAATTCCACACCCTCAGACCCCTATGAGAGCGGCAAGCAACCCTACCAATTCTAGAGTTAGGAGACCCGGACTCGACTCCTCGAGATGGTCTCCCACTGGACCCTAGAACCCGGTTACCTGTGATCCCCTCCTTAGGTCTATCCTAGTGCAGAAAAGTAAATAATATACAAAAGGTGACATCTTCCGCAACCTGGAAGTGCCCCAAATAAAAGAATATTACATACAAGTTTTTACATGAATGAAAATGAAAAACACTCATCTCACATAAAAACCCCCGGCTATTCAAACACGACAATCCAATATAACATATCCAGCAACACATAACATCACATGTCATCAACGTAAGTAAATATGCGCATCCCAATTGTCGTTGACATATAGCAACGAAACCGGCGATATCACATATTACACTTACGGTCACAGAAAAGAAAGTATAAAACTACAACAGTTGGAATCCGCAACCTCTTTAGACATCGCATGCCTAATCTAATGAAATACTTAGACATCACATGCCTAACAGTTATAAACCCCACATTTTAGTCTCATTATCGAAAACTCTTTTCAATATCAAATGAAACTAAACCGCTAGATTTATAACATTCATTCAGTTATCTCATAACTGTTTGTGAATTCCAATTATTGTATCCCATTCCGGATAAATAGAATATATTAAACTTTCCGATCGAACATTCGAACACCCAAGTTTTCCCGAAACCGTTCAACACATGAAATTAGTTCAAAGACGTTCACTTCATGCCTCAGTACCAACGGTCCAGCCGTAGAAGGGTCAAGCCAACGCCTCACATGTGGCACGCCGTACTGCCCCAAACCCGAAGGTTCAAAGGGCAGTTCAAGACGGTCACATAATCGAGTTAAGGTTTGTTGTCTTCTAGAGGGACAATCGCGTTACTTGCACTACTCAGAACGTCCTTAAACCATAGAAAAATCCAACACTTGGAAATTTTTTCGGCAGGGGAAAAGTTGGGTATTTATATCTGGTTGAAATTTTTAACATATTCTAAAGTTATCCGAAAAAACACATAGACGAAGTTTAACAATCCGATCGAATCTACGATTCCCAATGCAACCCCAGAATACTCAACTCTTGAGTCAATTTAAAAATTCCCAGAAAACTCAGCATAATTAAATAGGAGTTACTGTGCAAACGAGGAGGGCTGACATCATCATCAGGCCGCGGAACCGCCGCATAAGCCATGCTTATGCCGCGGTTCCGCCGCACTCTATACTGTTCATATGAAAAAATTTGCACCGTAATTCTTATAATTCCCAGCTGAATTTTTTAAGCATTTTTAATCTGGAAAAATCCCAGTTTTTGGAAAAAGTCCAGAGAGCATGAAAAAGTTAGGGTTTCGGGTTCGATCGGGTTTCAAACATCGTCTAAGCATCGCCTAAGGCTCTAGCTAGGCTCTGATACCACTGTAGGGTTCCTAGGCACGCTAATGAAGTCTCACAAGGAATCAACCATGCCAATTTCAAATTTTACGAGTGCCGAGAAACCCTAATACGGATCGTTGACTAGAAGTTTAGGCGATAAACGAATCTAGTTAACAACTTAACTAAAGATAAGAAGCTACAACCTTTGTAGATCTGGATATCCACTTCCTTGGCTCCACGTAGGCGTCCCTTCGCTGTCCATCTCGAATCCCGGACTCAATCGTCGGCTTGATAGGAGAAATGGGCGGACTAGGTCGTCGGCTTCGTGCCGAAGATGATCTACGTCGAGGCATTACGAGTTCAAGCTCCGACTTCACAAATTTATGAAACTTGTGAAGAAAACACCCAAAACAACTTGGCAAGAGGTAGAGGGTGAAGAAATAGGAGGTGGGTTCACTTTGGAATTGGATTTCTCACTTTAGAACTCAAGTTGCCATTGATGGCATCAAGCTTTCTTTCTTGAAGAAGAAGATCAAGAAGAAGGAAATATTATGATAAGTGTTGAATTAAAATGAAAATAAATCAATACTTATCATAAGCTAACTAAGGTTAAGTGTAGAGAATAGACCATGGTAAGTGGGAATGGTTAGGGTTAAGCATGAAGACAAATGGTCTCTTTAGTCAAAGCTTCATGAAGCTTCAACAAGCTTTATGATAAAAAGAAACCATTTTCTTTTCTTTTATCTATTTAAATAAATAAAGAATGGATAAATAAATAGATGAATAACACAAAACCCTAACCATTATCATAACCATGGTTTAATTCTTTGCACAAACCCAAGTAAGTATGTATCATCAAACATGATACAATCAAGTGCACACAAAAGCATATCATATATATAATGTGCACTTCAAGTGAGAAAATCCTTTTAAAATGAACCAATACTAGTTAATGCAAATTAATATATCAAATATACAATTATACATTAAATCATTAAATCAACACTTGATTCAATGATCCGGTCATGTCGCACATAACCGACTAGTATACAATGTATTGATTTATCGAATCAATGATTCGATAACTAGGTTATATCGCATACAACCAATCGAAACATTCATCGCGAGAATGAAATACGGTATCACATACACGCATTATTCTCGGTCCCGCACATATCTCATATGCGCTTCTATTTCGTTTCGCTTGAGCCAGGAAACCTCTGTGTAGGACTCTAAAGACTCGTCAATACGCCGGTAGCAGATGATGATCATATCAAGCACCCACAAGCCGCAAGCGGTCTGCTAAACGTAACGGCCATCCGGGTATTGAGCGATCAGAAGATCGACGAGCTAGCCCGCTCACACTCCTGTGAATCCAACCAGTAACACTTACCGTACAGTCCGGTCTGTTCGTCTGATATGTCGCATATCAAGTCTAGGGGTGGTAAATGTCAGACCCCAATAACCGATAAGTCGTGCCGATATGAGGCTCATAACGGGTCGAGAAACTTCTGGTAACACTTACCAGCAAATCTCTGATCAGCCCTGGCCAGGGACTTCCCTGTTACGGCCAATCGAGCACTGCGCAACATCAACCCCCAATACCGGGTGAGACGAAACCCCTCCTATCGCTCATTGCCTCCATGTGACTCGGGACTGTACCCAAAGACCACCGTTTTGCACGCCCTCATGGACATGGTAAGGTGGAGATCAAAGCACAGTGGGAATCACACAAGACTCTATGACGATCTCGGGTCTACAGACTAACCTGCACAAGTGTCACCTGAGAACTGCCATCTGACGTGAGGTATAATACCATCTGGGAGTTCTCGGCGAGTCCGTCCGGTGTACCCAGTCTCCACTGAGCACCCGTATACCATCTCGGATGTCAAACACCAATGGATATGGGATCATCCATCGCCCATCTCATGGGTCGAGAAGCGTATACGCTAGTCTACACTGGTATATCGATGCCCTGTCTCGATACACCCACGACTAGGGACCTTGAAGGATGTACTTATAGACTACCATGTCCCCACTAGTATGATCTGCATCATAGTCCAGGTAGTCAAGTACACATCCTAAGGGCTTTACCCACATGTAACTATAAGACAGTTTAAAGAGACTAGTGTACATGTTAAGATAAAGAGCAACCAGATAGCATACTATCATATCGAGCAAGAAAGTCATCTCTATATATGTCCAAGCATCCAATATAATATACATCATCTGTACAATACTGGCCTCTAGGGCATACATACAACTAACAATCTCCCACTTGCACTAGGGCCAGCTGCTGTAGTATCGCATACCGAGCATCCCGAAGAGTCTCTCAAACTGTATCTGGGGAATGGCCTTCGTGAGTGGATCCGCCGTGTTGTTCTTCGTGTCAACCCTCCTGACCTCGATCTCCCGGCGATCAACTATCTCCCGGATCAGGTGATACCGCCTCAGAATGTGCCTGGATCGCTGATGGGACCTAGGTTTCTTGGCCAAAGCCACCGCTCCATTGTTATCGCAATACAAAGGTATTGGATGCTCAATGGATGGAACCACTCCAAGTTCAATAATGAACTTCTTGATCCAGACAGCCTCTTTAGCAGCATCGTTGGCAGCGATGTATTCAGCCTCCATCGTCGAGTCTGCCATGGTTTCCTGCTTGGAACTCTTCCAGCTAACCGCCCCTCCGTAAAGGGTAAAGACAAATCCCGACTGCGACTTAGAGTCGTCCTTATCACTCTGGAAGCTCGAATCGGTAAAGGACTCCACTTGGAGTTCTCCGTTACCATACACCAAGAGCATCTCTTTAGTCCTTCGTAAGTACTTGAGAATGCTCTTCACAGCTGTCTAGTGACTCTCTCCAGGATCAGCTTGATACCTGCTCACTACACTTAGTGAGTATGCAACATCGGGTCTGGTACATAGCATCGCGTACATGATAGAGCCTACTGCCGAAGCATAGGGTATCCCTTGCATGCGAGCTCTCTCCAAATCAGTCTTGGGAGACATCTCTTTGGAGAGAGTGACTCCAAAGATCGTGGGCAAGTTCCTACGCTTGGATTCTTCCATACTAAACCTCTTTAGTATGGTGTCAATGTACTTGGATTGGGATAATCCCAAAATCCGTTTGGATCTATCTCTATAGATCCTAATTCCCAATATGCAGGAGGCATCACCAAGATCTTTCATTGAGAATCTTTGTGATAAAAAGAGCTTGACCGATTGCAGCATAGGAATATCATTTCCTATCAAGAGTATGTCGTCCACGTACAATACGAGGAAGACAACCTTACTCTCTGCCACCTTCTTGTAAATACAAGGTTCATCTGGGTTTTTGACGAAATCAAACTCTTTGATAACGACGTCAAAGCAGATGTTCCAACTCCGCGATGCTTGCTTTAATCCATAAATGGATTTAAGCAGCTTGCACACCTTCCCGCTGCTCCCACTGTCTACGAAGCCCTCTGGCTGAGTCATGTACATGCACTCTTCTAAATCACCATTTAGAAACGCGGTCTTAACATCCATTTGCCAGATTTCGTAGTCATGATACACAGCGATGGCAAGCATGATTCGGATGGATTTAAGCATAGCCACTGGAGAAAAGGTTTCGTCATAGTCCACACCTGGTCTTTGACGAAAACCCTTTGCTACAAGTCTAGCTTTGAAAGTCTCCACTTTCCCATCTACACCAAGTTTTTTCTTGAATATCCACTTGCTCCCAATGGGTTTTACCCCTAAAGGAGCAACTTCCAAAGTCCATACTTTGTTGGTGTACATGGATTCCATCTCGGACCGCATAGCATCCAGCCATTTCACTGAGTCCCCACTCGTGATGGCTTGCTCGAAGCTAGTTGGGTCATCATCCTCCATGATGCAATCCTCACTACCACCATCAATGAGAAAACCGTAGTATCTCTCAGGTGGACGAGAAACCCTACTAGATCGCCGGAGAGGCTGGGGTTCGTCGGGTACTACCGAATCTTCTGCTTCCACTAAATCTTCAGTTATAGTTTGTGTTTCTGGAACTTCTTCCAGTTCTACCTCAGAGCCACTAATCTCTTTTGCAAGAAATTCCTTTTCTAAAAAGGTGGCATGTTTAGCAATAAACACTTTTTGTTGTTCACTATGGTAGAAAAAATATCCATTTGAATGTTTAGGATATCCCACAAACTTACATAGAACTGACCGTGCCTCGAGTTTGTCTGGATTTTGCCTTTTGACATAGGCCAGACAACCCCATATCTTAACTCGTTTAAGACATGGTCTCTTCCCACTCCATATCTCATATGGTGTGGTAGGTACAGATTTAGTTGGAACTTGATTCAATAGGTATGCTGCTGTCTCAAGCGCATACCCCCAGAAGGAAATAGGTAACTCAGCTGTACTTATCATAGAGCGCACCATATCTAATAGGGTGCGATTCCTCCGCTCCGATACACCGTTGTGCTGTGGTGTATAAGGAGGAGTAAGCTGAGAGAGAATCCCATTCTCTTTTAGATAATCTAGGAACTCATTGCTTAAGTATTCTCCCGCTTGGACAATTCGCGTGGTTGTGTCCGCCAATTGGCGAAGAGCTAGCTCCCGCTTGGGGATGCCTTTATCCATTATCTGTATTATAATTGGTTGTACCCATTTTGGGCCAGTATTTACAAAGGAGACTCTGCCAAAATTTTCGGGAAAATATGACGTTGCTTTTAAATGTTTGATACCACTTAATTATTAAAACCACTTGCTTTAAAACAAGTTTTCTTCAATTCTTCTTTAAAAAGGTTTAGATTTCTGGGATTTTGTCTTTCTTGAATTAGATGGGGTCCCATAGACTTTATATGATTCATGTGCCAGTCACGTGCCATTTCGGATCGTGACTAAGTTGGTATCAGAGCGCTATGTTAACCTTGGTTCGAGTCTATATTTGACTATGCGGAGTCTAGGGCGTATATTTATTCGGAACCTAGGCTTGACCTTATGGAACTTAGACTTGGTCGAGAGGGTATTAGACCCAAACTTTTGTCGCGTAGGTTGACCTTGGTTGATGGAGTAAGTGACCTAAGGAGAGTGACGTACCGTGTGTATGTTCCGTGGCATAGTTACGATACGCTACTCCTCTTAAGAAGCCTTAGGATGTACATTTCCTTGCACAGTATTATATTCATTCCTATGATCTATCCTCATCGATACCGGTTGGTGGTTTTGTTACCACGATTGCATAGACAGAGAGAGATGCGGCTAGAGTTGCGGTCAGCATGAGCTCTTCTTGGACGGGGACCGACCAGGGCATAATTCCGGTGACACACGATTGTATAGATGTGTCATTTTATTGTGTTTTTCGCTCCATGAGCATTTGATGGTTTGCTTTTACAAAGATTTCCCAAACGCGCAAATCAGCACCAGAGGATTGGGCCACTGATAGAGGCCGGCTAGAATGTGATGACCGTTAATGCACCGTTATTCTTGATGATTGAGGCACTGCTTAGCGTGCAGACGAATGAGCCGGTTGCTGCTGCAAATGAAAAGATATCGCCCCAGATGTTTGGAGCTATGCAGCACGAGTTGTATTTGGAGATATGATAGAAGATCTCCAGTCACCCAAGGAGGAATGACTAGGACACGTGGTTCGTTGCATACCCCGATACGAGGTTATCAGATTGATTGATTCCAGCTTGAGAAGACTTCACGCAGGTACGTTGAGAGTCGATAGAAGACGATCGAATGTCAGAAACCCATTTTTCCAAGTTTAAAGTATTCGGAAAAACATGCAAGTAATTATGTGGACCCTCTAGAAGAATGAAACCCTAACTCGATGTAATGACCATGGGAACGCCTTTGAACCTAAGGGTTTGCGGCAGTTCCGCGGTGCCATTAATGAGGCTTGAGTTGGCCCTTCTACGGCTGGTCCATAGGTACTGTGGTATGTACTAGATATTATTAAACTGCTCTCAAGAGCTGAGCTCTTGGGGGATTATGGAATTTTGACGAATCGATCGAAAAGTTCGACGTCGTCCAGATATCATGTGATGGGATACATTACTTGGGAGACTCCAGATATGAGTATAGCCATTTGTAGCGCAGTCCTTACAGCTACGAAGAGATGAGACCGAATCAGTCGACATTAAAGAAAAGTGGAGTAAGAGGTTCGTACGAGATTTTGATGAGATGACGTTCCACTCCGTTGACATCAGAGATGTGAAACGCATGTAAAGGCGTTCGATATGGATATATCTTCCAGAAGGAGTCGTGATGAGTATGCAGCCGTTCCGGAAGAAGAAATAGATTTAGTAAAGGGTGATAACTTCCGGGCAGTTCGGCAGAAACGAGATTTGGGGGGGACTTCGACAAAACCTTTCTGGAATACTATACGAGAAGACTTGGATCCAGGATCAGTCTGTTAGTGTATATGCCCTAGAGGCCATTACTGTATCATACTAGTTTGTATATTACTTAATGGAAGCTTGGGATATTCACCTTGTATAAACAATCTTGCTCAATATAGTAGTATGCTACTTGGTTTGTTTCTACTTCAATGTGTACATGTGTTTATTTTGCGATATCACCTATACGCATTAGTGGAGCCCTTAGGATCTTTGCTTGATTACCAGCGTTGTGATGGCAGTCACACTAGTGGGGGCTGGGTAATCTATAAGCACATCCTTATACAGGTCCCTAGTCGCAGGACTATCGAGACAGGGCATCGATACTCCGGAGTAGACTAGCGTATGCGCTTCTCATCCCAGTGTGGGAGATGGTCTGTCCCACAGCCATCAGTACGTCGTACTGGAGATAGTATACGGGTGCTCGTTAGGTTACGAGTACACTGGACAGGACTCGTCGGGAACTGACAGGTTGGTATTATACCTATCGTCAGTTATCAGTTCCCAGGTGACATGAGTACAGCTTAGTCCGCTGACTTGACACTGGAACTTCGCCTCAAGTGTGTTCCCACTGCACTTTGATCACTACCCTACCACGGCTCAAAGGAGTCGTGCAAACAGGTAGTGGTTGGGTGCAGTCCCGAAGCACTTGGAGGCAGTGACGGTTAGACAGGATTCGTCTCTCCCGGTATTGGGGGTTGACATCGCGCTGTGTCTAGGAGAGCCATTACACAAGTAGTCCCTGGCCAGGGCAAGCGAGATATACTGGTAGGCTTCCAGTGTTATCTCAGGGTGTTTTGGGCTTCACTCCGACACGACTTGTACCGTTATTGGGGGACTGACGTTTTACCGCCCCCTAGGCCCAACATGCGATTTATCAGACGAACAGACCGGACTGTACGGATAATGTCACATTCAGACTCAGTAGGAGTTCAGATGGGGTTCACCTCGTCAGCCTTCTTGTCGGCATCTACCTGGGGACCGTTACGCACAGCTAGTGCCGCTTGCGGTCTGTGGTTAAACCCACTGCCAGCGTAGTGTCGAGTCTTTAGAGTCCCACACAGAGGGTATTAGCCTCTGGGCAAAACAGAGTAGAGGTCGCATGGTTTTGCAATTGGGTTCGTTCTCATCCGCGCACTTGTGCACGTTTGGAGTCCGGACGGATATTGCCAGCAGGCTCTGGTTTGAGCCAGATGCTGGTATATGTTTTGGGGGTTGCTTTTATATCTCGGTATTCTTGTTCCTCGGAACGAGAATGCAGGTGTGTATGCACAGTTGCTTGAGGCGGAGGATGAGGTATTTCATTAGGGTTTCGGAACGGGTGCGTATGCACAGTTGACAGTCGTCATTTTCCAAACCCTAATAGATTTATGAAATATCAATTAATAATAGTAATTAAATGAAATATTGTTATGGTTGATTTTGTTGACTTGTTGACCATGGTTGACTTGTTGACCATGGTTGAATGTTGACCACCATCATGCTTTGTAAGGATTCTCCTTGATTCTTGCTTACACTCATTTATTGAAAGTATGATAGTGGTCATTCCAAAACAACCATCAACTATTCTCATTTCAATTATTATTATTAATTAGATAATTCCTTTTCTTTTAGTTATGGTTGCAAAAGAAAAGAGCTCATTCTATCATAATCATTCTCTCTCCTCACTTCATCTTCTTCTTCCTCTAGCCAAAGGAGAATCCTTCTCATGTGTTGAGAATCCCTCTCCTTAAAAGAAAAGCACCCCTTAGACACTCTCTACTCACTCTAGGATCAAGGGTTTGGCAAGCCGGAGATTCTAGTTCACTCAAAGTTCGAGAAAGAGCCCGAAGGTTGAACCCTCAGGTGGATCCATCTTCGACGGAAGAAGGCGACGAGAAGAGAACCATCAACCTCTACAAAGTTTGAAGAAGAAGGAGTTCAAGTTTAGGTATAACCATTTTTCCGAGTAGCTAACTCTCTTTAGCAAGTTTGCTAGTTTTAGTTTAGGAAAAGATCCCGACTTTGTTAGTCCATGTTGCCCCTTGCGCTAAAAATTTGATTTTTATACCGTTTCCGCCTCCCCGTAAGAACCGGGGGTCGCAACGTGGACTTACAGTGGTATCAGAGCCTAACTAAACTTAAACTAGCTTGGTAGTGAAGTGTAACGAAGTTCGGAACCGGAAAAATCCAAAAACCAAACTTTTACAAAACCCTAGTTTCTGTTAAAAAAATTTCTGGTCAAAACAAGATTTGTTATACACCTAAATTCGGCTCAGGGTTTTGTGTGAACACCCAAGAAAAACGATCCCCTAATTCGTTCAAACCGCCGCGGATCCGCGGCCTCACCTATTCTTCAAGCCGCGGATCCGCCGCCGTTTATTGTCTTCTGGTGATCGGGTTTCGTGCAGTGTGTCTCTGTGTTGGTTTTGGGATTTTTAAAATATGTTATATGTGCCCAGATTTTCCAGAGCAGAAATTTTCTTTTGGGGTCCTATAATTCCGTATTTTTTTCCGAACTTCACTGCACTTTGACTATGATGGTTATATCTGTGATGTTTGTATGTATTGAACGTCAGCTAATCGCTATAAGTCGATTAGTCGGGGTTATACATCTCTGTGATCTGTGTTTGATGTTGGAATGTGTATATGAATGTGTTGGACTGTCGCGGGTGAATAGCCGGGGTGGATGTGAGATGAGCTTTTGTTTTTCTTTCATTCATTTGTAAATGTAAATTGATGTAATAATATTATTTGTATGGCCGCACAACCGGGTCGGGGTTGTAGCCGTCATTGTATAATTCTTTTTACTGTTTTTGCTCCTAGGATAGACCCATGGAGGGGTGCACAAACTACCGGGTTCTTGGCGGGTAGTTTGCCGCACCCGTAGGGGTCTTGGGTGGGGTATTTGCTATTCACCACGACCGTGTAATCCGCTTTTCGTTGCAGGCTCGAACGGATTGCGGATTGCTAGTATATCCAATGTATTCATCTGTGATCTGTAATGTCTATCATTGCTTTATATTTAGGCGTTGCTTATGTTTTACAGCCGCGCTAGCCCAGCCCCCGCTCTGTCGTTAGTTAAGTAACCTAACGAGTGATGACGGGACCCCGTGGCGAATGCGAATGGCATAAGCGTACGTCATATTTTGGTTGTTTTCTGCAATGGTAGGATTAAATGATGGGACGCATTAAAAGAACTAATGCAAGAATATCATGCATTAAAAGAACTAATGCAAGATAATAAACCAAACTAAAGTCGTTGGAACACTTTCGAAAAACCACTCGGTTCTTTTCAAAATTAACTTTTAAATGCGGAGCTTGAGCCACTCCTTCTAAAAGCTATCTCGTTCCATCGATTATATCAAGTTCACTACGTTCACGGTTTCGCCAAAACCATTCGTAGCCCTCCGTCGTTTCGTATGAATATTCAATAGTATTCAAGCTATGTTTGTTGACCTTCGTCAAGACATAGAGATTGGTAGCTGTTGGGTGTTCATATGTAGCATAGATAGATGCGTTGGTTTGGGACAATCGTATTGCCTTGTTGACCTTCGTCAAGGGTATATACGGGTGGGTTCAAATTAACCTGGATAATGACGGGCAGAACTTGACATGTGACTTATGATTTGTTGACCTTCGTCAAGGTCATAAGAGCATGGGGCAAAAATCCACATCGGGAGTTTCATAAGTACTGAAACTTGCTAGATTTGCATACCATTTGGAGTGTGATGATTATGGTAGGATTCCTTCATTTTCGTCACGCGATGATATTTGGATCCCGATCCTACTGTGAGTATATGCTACTCCTCGGGAAATTTCTCACTAAACGATCAATGCTATAAACCTAGTAGGTGCCTAGAAAGGTGTTAGCGGGGCTACGCCCCCAGGGAAAAGAGGTTCTTAAATTAAGGAACTTCACGAAAGCGTTGGAAAACCTCCCTCGAAGTACCGACACTGGCCTGGCTGAACGGTTAAGCAAGTATTGTGCGGTGGGATTGATCCCGGCTAATTCTTCCTTTGTGGTTTGAGGAGGGATTCGAGAGACAGTGGGAGCCATCCTGTTTAGACAAATTAAAAACCATTCTAAACTTGCAAGAGCATCATGCTAAGTGTTTCTTCTCTCCCCCTGCAGCGACCAAATCGAAATGACTGGACTTAAGTTACTTCTAGATAAAAACATACTGACAGGGCCAAACTACAGAGATTGGCTCAGGAATGTCAAATTGGCAATCGCTTACGACAAGCTGGGGTATCTTCTTACCACCAAAGCTCCCCCCGTCCCAGGTCCCACCTCCAGCGTCGCGGATAAGGAAATCCGTAAGACTTGGGAGATTGATTGCGCGAAGGCCAGGTGCCTCGTGCTTGCCTCTATGGACAACGAACATCAGAGGAGGCATGAGAATATGGACCTTGAGTCCATATTTCTCCATACAAAAGAACTGTATGGAGAGCAGTCTCGTATCGCAAGATACGAAGTGTCGAAGAAGTTATTTTCGACTAAGTTGGCCGTCGGATCATCGGTAGCGGACCACATGCTTAAGATGATTGGCTACACTGAGGAGCTCGTGGAACTTGGGACCACGTTGGACAGTGAACTCTATACGGATTTAATTCTCCAGTCCCTTCCATCCACTTACGCCCAGTTTATACTGAACTTCAACTTACAAGAAAAGGAAGTTGAACTTTCAGAACTCCTCAACCTGCTGAGGAGCGCAGAGGGCACCCTATAGAAGGGTAGGGAAACACCCGCTTTGTTTGTAGGAGGATCTTCTTCCTCTAGGTCCAAGGCGAAAGCCAAGGGAAAGAGGAAGAAAGCCCCCGCCAAACCAAGAGGCGGTGTTAGTAAAGTGGGTACGAAGGGAAAGGAAAAGGCAACAAAGATTGCGGTGAAGCTTGTTGGAAAGGAAGAATGCTTCTATTGTCATAAGAGTGAACACTGGAAGAAAGATTGCAGGGCTTGGAAGGCCAGGACACAGGAACTGAAGCAGGTTGCGGCTTCAGCTTCAGGTGTGTATGTTATTGAAAACTGTCTTTCTATAAACTCTACTTCCTGGGTATTGGATACCGGATCAGGATCTCATATCTGTAATTCTTTGCAGGCGTTGAGAAACCGTAGGTTTTTGAAGGAAGGTGGCATGACCCTCAGAGTTGCGAACGGAGCTAGCATGGATGCTAAAGCCGTGGGGGACTATCACCTAGGAATGTCAGATGGGCATGTTTTGGTTTTGCGTAATTGTTTTTTTGTACCCAACGCAACTTGTAATATCATTTCTGTATCTTTGGTTTCTAAAGAAGGTTATGAATTTGCGTTTGTAAGTAATGTTGTAAACATTCACCTTAATCAAGTTCTGATTGGGTCAGGTACATTGAGCAATGGTATATACGTATTAAACCAACCACAGATTTTCAATGTCCAGAATACACACAAAAGAAAGTCTCCAGATATCAATCAGGCTTTCTTATGGCATTGTAGACTGGGTCACATCAATGAGACACGGTTGACTAAGTTACATAAAGAAGGATACTTGGATCCGTTCGAGTATCAGTATTATGCCACTTGTGAATCTTGTCTCATGGGAAAGATGACAAAGACTCCGTTCACTGGACACGGAGAAAGAGCGAGCGAGCTCTTGGGACTCATACACAGTGACGTGTGTGGTCCAATGTCTACACATGCGCGAAGCGGTTATTCATACTTCATTACTTTCACAGACGATTTCTCTAGGTATGGACATGTCTTCTTAATGAAGCACAAATCCGAGGCCTTTGAGAAATTTCGGGATTACAAGAATGAAGTTGAAAAACAAACAGGCAAAAGTATTAAGATTCTAAGATCGGATCGAGGTGGTGAATACTTGAGTGCCGAGTTCCTGAACTATTTAAAAGAGAATAGAATTCTCTCTCAGCGTACTCCTCCATACACTCCGCAACATAACGGTGTATCGGAAAGGAGGAATCGAACCCTATTGGATATGGTTCGTTCCATGATGAGTAAGGCTGAGTTACCGCGATCTTTCTGGGGCTATGCACTAGAAGCAGCTGCATATCTCTTGAACAAGGCTCCTACCAAGACTGTGCCTACCACTCCATATCAGATGTGGAGTGGGAAGAAACCCTGTCTTAAGTACCTTAAGATATGGGGATGTCCAGCTTTTGTAAAAAAGCAGCATGCGGACAAACTCGAGGCACGTTCAGTACAATGTAAGTTTATGGGATACCCAAAGAACTCCAGGGGGTATCTGTTCTATTCCGCTGAGGAACAAAAGGTTTTTGTTTCTCAACATGCCCGCTTCTTGGAAACTGAGTTTTTGGAAACCCAGATAAGTGGGAACGCAATAGAACTGGAAGAGATTCCAGAACCACAAGCTATTACTGAAGACTTGGAAGAGCCAGTATGTTCAAAAGAACAGGACATTCCTATGCCGCTCCGCAGAAGTAGTAGGCAGTCTCATCCGCCCGAGAGATACTACGGTTTTCTCATAGACGGGGATAGAGAGGATTGCATCATAGACTATGATGAGCCTACTAGCTTCCATCAGGCCGTTCAGAGCGTTGACTCGGTAAAATGGCTGGATGCAATGCGGACCGAAATGGAGTCCATGTACACCAACAAAGTATGGACGTTGGACATTGCTCCAGACGGGGTAAAACCCGTAGGATGCAAGTGGATCTTCAAAAGGAAGATTGGTGTAGATGGAAAGGTTGAGACCTATAAAGCTAGACTTGTAGCAAAGGGTTTCCGTCAGAGACCTGGTTTGGACTATGACGAAACCTTTTTCTCCAGTGGCTATGCTGAAATCCATTCGGATCCTTCTTGCTATTGCTGCCTTCCACGATTATGAGATTTGGCAGATGGACGTAAAAACCGCTTTTCTAAATAGAAATTTAGAGGAGTGTGTCTATATGGATCAGCCAGAGGGTTTCATTCAGAGTGGGAGCAGCGGAAAGGTGTGCAAGTTGCTTAAGTCCATCTATGGACTAAAGCAGGCATCGCGGAGTTGGAACATCTGTTTTGATGAGACGGTCAAGGAATTTGGCTTTATCAAAAATCCAGATGAACCATGCATCTATAGTAGATTTGTAGCGAGAACTGTAGTATTCCTCGTTTTGTACGTGGATGACATTCTCTTAATAGGAAATGACATTCCTATGCTACAATCTGTCAAGGGATTCTTGTCACAAAGCTTCTCCATGAAAGACCTGGGTGATGCTTCGTGTAAGTGCACGGCGGCGCCCCGGCCGTCAACCCGACGCCGGAATGCGGAAGCGGTGATAAACTTAAATTTTGCGGACTTAGCAAACCGGCACCACCGCGCACTAAACACCCGGATCGAAACCATTAACAAGTCCAAGCTAACTAGAAGATGGGTTAGAGATATACCGACGATCCAAGTCCTCCGGTCTTCTCGTCATGGTCCCGATCTCCTGCGGAAAAGTCCCGTCTCCTCCTCGTCGCCGGAAGTGCACCACATCGCCTACTTTGTTTACGGGCTCCCACCTCAATGCCGAGGCAACTCGGGCACGAAGCCGGCTACTCGACGTGCCCATGGTTTGCTGTAGAATGTGTAGTAGAGGATTGTGTCTCATTTGGGGTTCATGGAGGTGCCTTTTGGTGGAGGAAAAAGATCTTAGAGAGAGGTGAGGAAAAATGTAGCATACAAAGGGAATGAGAGTAACATTTTTCTCCACCCAAAAGAAATGAATCCCATTCCCTTCTCAAAAGTGGCCGGCCCTCTTTGTGAATGGGGAGAGAGTGTGAAGTGAGGAGAGAGCCAAGGATTAATCAATCACAACCATAATGCAAGGGAGAGAGAAAAACTCATGATATCAAGAAATGATTGCAAGTAAACTCACTCCAACTACCAAATCATCAACAACCATCATGTCCCTCCATCATCATACAAAAGTCAAGCCATGATGAGGTTATGAAGTCAAATGATGGGACAAGTATCATGACATGATAATATGCAAGGACCCCCTCCACAAAAGCCTATTTGCAACAATGCAAATAAGCCCTCCTCCACCAAACTTCGGCCAATGAACGGAACAATGGAAATTGGCCGAAACGGAAAGCAAACTGGCAACTCCATAAAACTGGTCCCGTAATAAATTACAGGAAAACCCCGATACTGTGCATACACACCCGCATCTGTATTCCGACCGAAATACAAATGCAATGAGACAAAGTCTACACTGTACTATACTAGGATCCGGCTTAAACCAAAGCCGGCTAGTAATATCTGTTCGATCCTGATCCGTGCAATACCGCACGTATCTGATCGAACCCTGCCATATACCAATACGGCCTATAGTACAAACTGTCCGATCCTGATCCGTGCAATACCGCACGTATCTGATCGGACCTTGCCATATCTCCATACGGTCTCTACAACCTTTCGCCCGAAAGCTGAGTAACTGAAATGTGGGGGACTCTAAAGACTCGTCAACACCTTGGTTGTGGATTTAACCACTAGCACGTTAGAGGTATAAGCCAATACATAACGGGCTACCAGGTATTGACCTAAAGGGACGTCTGTGAGCGAACTCAGCCTGACACCCTACTGAGCCTGTCAGTGACAATATCCGTGCAGTCCGGTCCGTTCGTCTATGAGTGTCGCATGGCGGGCCTAGGGGGTTGGTAAAAGTCAGACCCCCAAAAGCGGTACAAGTCGTGTCGGAGTGTAGCCCAGAACACCCTGAGATACTACTGGAATACCTACCAGTAAATCTCCTTGCCTTGGCCAAGGACTTTGTGTAATGGCTCTCCTAGACACAGCACGACCTCACCCCCAATACCGGGAGAGACGAACCCCTGAAGATACGCTCACTGCCTCCATGTGGCTCGGGACTGTACCCAACTAAAACCTGTTTGCACGACTCCTTTGAGCCGTGGTAGGGTAGTAATCAAAATACAGAGGGAACTCACACGAGACAAATGACGATCCCCAAGTCGATGAACTAACCTGCACACATGTCACCAGGGAACTGCCATCTGACGTCTGGTATATGACCAACTAGCATGTTCCCGGCGAGTCCTGTCCGGTGTACTCATAACCCAATGAGCACCTGTATACATCTTAGGTGATCCAACTGACACCAGTGGCTTGTGAGACCGGCCACCGCCCCTCGTCGGGGTCTCGACTGTATACACTAGTCTACTAATGGAGTATCGATGCCCGGTCTCGAAACTCCTACGACTAGGGACCTTTTAAGGATATGCTTGTAGACCCCCAGCTCCCACTTATATGATCGTCCTCATACTGCTGGTGGTCAAGCAAGAATCCTAGGGGCTCTATCAACGTGTAATAGCGACGTGTCAGGTCACCTAAAACAGTACACGATGATAAAGGTAAACCAGATAGATACTATCATCTCGAGTAAGACTGTCCTACCGGGATAGGTCCTCCCTCAATCATTACAATCACGTACCTGTGACCTAATAATTGACTCTGAGGGCACTATCTCCAACAATCTCCCACTTGCACTCAAGGATAATTATTGCGATGTCGCATACTCACAGCCCGTGTGATACCGAACATCCAACTCCTCTACTAGTCAATCTCACAAAGCTCGTTTGCGAAACTATTGCGTTCGAGGAATAGCCTCAGTGAGTGGATCCGCTTTGATGTTCCTTTCTATGTCTCTCTATATCTCAAGTTCGCGGAGAAACCCATCTCCCGAAATGAGCAATACGTGTCTCAGAATATGTCTGGATGTCTGATGGGACCTAGCTCATAAATGAACTCCAAATCCAAACTTCTTAGACTGTATCGTCAACTGAACTTAATCAGTATCCTGCGCGCCATGCCTCCCTCAGTATTGCCTTGGACCACCTGTCCAAAATACTGCCCCTCATCAGAAGGAAAACTATAACTCTGACAACCTCCTTGTCGTCCATGTCACCTTGGAAGCCTGGAATGATAATCGTCTCCTGCAGGAGGCTATCATTATCATATCCCTAGAACATCCACTTATGTTCTATAACTGCTTCCGACTGTTTCTCCAGGATTGGATCAATGTCAACTTATTGCATCTAGTGCAAGAACAATATCTGGTGTGGTACTTGACATCTCACGATTGACTCAATTGCCTGAGCAAGTGATCTGCCAATCATGCCCGTCCCTCTCCCCTTTAGTCTGTAAGACACCTTTGGAGAGGGTGACTCCATTACCTGCAGGTACACTACCGTGCCAGGAGTCGTCCATCCTAAATACTCTTAGAATGCTGTCAAGTACCCTGATTGGGAAACCACCCAAATCTAGATCTAAAACCATAGATCTAGTAACCAGTATGTCAGATATAAAATCCATTTCCTTTGTGGAGAAACCACTGTGTGACGACCAAAGTATAACCGATTGTAGTATTGGAGTTTCTTTTCCTATTCTGTGTATGTCATCCAAATACCAGGATATCACACCCTACTACCTTCTCAACAGATCCATCCCCTATTCTGATGAAGTCAAACCCATGACTGTCACGTCAGAAATAGATGATCTATCTCCGCTACATCTGCTCTAGTCTATAAATAGACATAAGCAACCTGTTCACCAATGCTTCTGCTGCTCCCACTGACTACGACAACCCTCTGGCAGAGTCATATACACGTACACTTCTAAAACTAGTTTAGAACGACGCTATACTCATCCTCCCGCCGGGTCTCGCACCCTGGAACAACAGCAATGGTAATTGTGGGTAAACAAGAACTTCCCTGTCACCGTCCTTGAGGCTACCGTAGTACCTCTCGGGTGCCTGAAGTTACCCACCTTATCTGCGGAGTGGCCAATGGAATGTCAATGCAGATTGAATCTTTAGGTTCCTTATCAAATCTTCAGTAATCGTTTGTGGTTCTGGAATCACTTCCAGTTCTACCATACTCCCACTACTGTTTTCCTGTAAAAATCCATTTTTAATTTAAAACTGTGGCGAGTCAAGAACAATATTGCTATTGATCTTCCAGATGGTAGAAAGTCAACCCTCGTCATAGCCTGGGTCAACCCACAAACAGCCATTACAGAAACGTGCCTTGAGTTGTCCAGTGTCTGGTTTTAATCATAAACCAGACAACTCCCCGTACCTTAACATCGTTAAGATATGAACTGTTCTATATCCAATATAGAAACAGAGGCACCGATTTAATTGAACCAGATTCAAATCATGCAGCTGTCCCCAGCGCATGTCAACTAAATGGAAGGAGGCCGATCAGCGTTACTCAACTTAGGAATACTTCCAATTATGAGTAACCTGAAAGAGAAGCAAGATCTCTTTGTCATTACTATCAACTGAATACCATACACAAGTATCTACATCTTCGATCTCTTTGAAGAATCCCGACACTTGCTATACCTGGTTCTCTACTCTATTCAAATACCTATAACTTCTCAAAATTTGGACCCTGTGTTTCCGCGAAACACCTGTCTAAAAACTAGAGAAGTCATAAGTAAACCGAATATAGTACGAGGACCAACCCCTCTGTCCTGATGGACCCTGGACAACATACAATCCTTTGTATAAGTCCCTTGAGTCTGATAACTCATTCACTGTGTGTCGTAGGTTGAAAACTGTACTTATGGTTAAGAAGAATTACACCGCTGTTTAATGCTCCTTACCTAACCATCCACTGATATAGGTAAATGTCGTAGACATAATTTCAGAAAGGTATATCTCACTCTATGAAAATAGACGTACAGATATATCAATTTGAAATTGGTGCATAACAGCGGATATTCAAAACCAAATATTTGCCGACCGGCAAACAGCCCAGGTGATTTCCTCAAATATCACCGATTACAACGAATCCCGATATAATGAGGATGATCACCCAATTCCCAATAACTTACTCCCACTCACCATCTGAAAAACCATACAGATGTGAGAATCGTACCTGGTAAATACATACCCTGGAGTAAGTATCTAATCGGGAAATCAGTTTTCTTTTAAACTTACACAGTGAAACTGAAACATTGAAATGTTTCGATGGGGTATCCTGGTATTCCTAGTAATGCCTCTTCCAGATTCACGACTGTAACCGTATAATTCTTTGCCACCTCTCCAAATCCCTTCATATGTCTTCAGTCATTACCTTCTGTACACCCCTTTAGGCCAAATGGTTTTCTTCCTTCCCTACCGTTCGGCACCAGCCTACGGTTTGGAAGAAGACTATCCAATAAGCATAATGGGTGTACTGTCCTAATCCTAGGAACACTCGCAATGCGAGAGAAGGTGAAGATAAAAGACAACCGAATAAACCTTATTCCTATTTCTCCTGAACCAGAATCCATCCCCGAACTGGAACCAGTTCCATTCGAGTTCGTATATAACCATACGATGGAGTATCCAAATAAACTGTGGATCTTCGTAGTGATACGGAGTGTCCTGGAGAAATACAAAGGTGATGTGGGAGTGGTAACGAAATATTTGGTTTGGTCGTGAATATCTGTTGCAATTTACTTTGCCCTCCTACTAATCCCTTGCTTTGTCTGAACTTAATACCTTCTGCACACCATCGTTATGCTAATTGGTTTTCTTCATTCCCTACCGGTCGGCACCAGCCTAAGGTTTGGAAGAAGACAATCCAATTTGCGTAATAGGTGTACTACCCCTAAACCAAGGAGTACTCGTAACCTGAGAGAGGGTAAAAGGAAAAGACAACTGAATAATCCTATCCGTTTTCTCCAGAACCGGAAACCATCCTCGAATAAATCCCTTCGAGTTCGTATCTAACCATACGATGGTTTTGTCCAATGGAAGTGGACGTTCGTAGTAATACGTGGTGTCCTGGAGAAAAGGGTAAAAGTAGGAGTGGCAATGAGGTTCGCAACTCTGACAATCCAAAAGCCGGTGTTTAAGAAGGTTCGGTCAACTTGGTCACTGAGTCAAAGTCTTAGGGTCGGGTCAATGGTCGCTGCCAAAGAGAGAGAGAAAAGAAAACACTCAGCGTGCACTCTAACCTAGATCAGAATGGTCACCATTTTATCTAATCTGGAATCCTCCCACTGTATCTCAAATTCTCCTCCAAACCTAAAAGAAGAATTAGTCGGGAACACCCGAGGAGTAAACTAACTCATCAGTGGGAATCGGGATCCAACTATCATCGCATGATAACGTGACGGAATCCGCTCACGCTACCACACTCCAGAAGGTATGCGCATATCTGGCAAGTTTCAGTTCTTTTGAAACTCCCGATGAGATTTCTGCCCCATGCTCTTATGACCTTGGCGTGAGGTCAAAATATCATAAGTCACATGTCAAGTTCTGCCCGTCATTATCCAGGTTAATCTGAACCCACCCGTACATACCCTTGACGTAGGCCAAAATAGTAGTACGACTGTCCCAAACCAACGCATCTATCTATGCAACAGATAAATACCCGGCAGCTACCAATCACTATGCCTTGGCGTGAGGTCAAAATACATAGCTTGAATACTACCGAATATTTAACTGAAATGACGGAGGGCTACGAATGGTTTCTGGCGAAAACCTTTAACGTAATGAACTTGATATCGTTGAAGGAACTGATAGCCTTTTAAAATATAGTGACGAAAACCGTTGCTAAAGAGGTCACTCCCGGTGAAGGGATCTCGGCTCTTTCCCCGTAGAATGAGGTGCAGGATATTCTAAATGAATACCGCGATGCAAAGCAAAAGTAATCGGCTATAGTGAAGTTAATGCCCTGACGCAAACTTCTGTCCAAGGGGTCACTCCCGGTGAAGGGATCTCGGCCCTTGCCTCGTCGACTGAGGAGCAGGATATTCTAACTGAATACCACGATGCAAAACAAAAGTGAACGTCCTTGCAATAACAGCTTTTTGAAAAGTGTTCCAACAACATCAGATTAGGTTTGTTTTTAAACTTGCATTGATCCGAATCAATGCAGTCCCATCAATTGATCACACCAAAAAGAACGAAAATATACTGATGTACGTATATGCCATCCGCATTCGCCACTGGGTCCCGTCATTACCCGTTAGGTTAGCTTACTAACGACAGAGCGGGGACTGGACTAGCGCGGATGCAAAACATATACAACATCTACTAATATATATACCAATATATTATATTCGCTCAAGGCGTGAATAAAATGCAACATCACAGAGAATGAACAGCATCACAGAAACAATACAGATATCTGGGATCCCCGGGTTTCACAGAGCCACTACTGAAACCCGACGTTCCCCTGGTCGTGTGGATAGCCTGTGCAATGAAAACCTAGACCCCTACGGGCGCGGCAAGTCACCCGCCAAAACCTGAAGCGAGGCAGCCCCCTTCAGCTCCGTGAATGGACCACCCAGCACTCCACGGAATCCGGCAACTTGGGCACCCCTCCTGGGTCAACCTGTACCCCCTACGAGTGCGGCGAATAGCCCGCCAATCCCAGAGTGAAGCCTGTTGGAGATAGTGCCCTCAGAGTCAATTATTAGGTCACAGGTACGTGATTGTAATGATTGAGGGAGGACCTATCCCGGTAGGACAGTCTTACTCGAGATGATAGTATGCTATCTGGTTTACCTTTATCATCGTGTACTGCTTTAGGTGACCTGACACGTCGCTATTACACGTTGATAGAGCCCCTAGGATTCTTGCTTGACCACCAGCAGTATGAGGGCGATCATATAAGTAGGAGCTGGGGGTCTATAAGCTTATCCTTAAAAGGTCCCTAGTCGTGGGAGTTTCGAGACTGGGCATCGATACTCCATTAGTAGACTAGTGTATACAGTCGAGACCCCGACGAGGGGCGGTGGCCGGTCTCACAAGCCACTGGTGTCAGTTGGATCACCTAAGATGTATACAGGTGCTCATTGGGTTATGAGTACACCGGACAGGACTCGCCGGGAACATGCTAGTTGGTCATATACCAGACGTCAGATGGCAGTTCCCTGGTGACATGTGTGCAGGTTAGTTCATCGACCTGGGGATCGTCATTTGTCTCGTGTGAGTTCCCACTGTACTTTGATTACTACCCTACCATGGCTCAAAGGAGTCGTGCAAACAGGTTTTAGTTGGGTACAGTCCCGAGCCACATGGAGGCAGTGAGCGTATCTTCAGGGGTTCGTCTCTCCCGGTATTGGGGGTGAGGTCGTGCTGTGTCTAGGAGAGCCATTACACAAAGTCCTTGGCCAAGGCAAGGAGATTTACTGGTAGGTATTCCAGTAGTATCTCAGGGTGTTCTGGGCTACACTCCGACACGACTTGTACCGCTTTTGGGGGTCTGACTTTTATCAACCCCCTAGGCCCGCCATGCGATACTCATAGACGAACGGACCGGACTGTACGGATATTGTCACTGACAGGCTCAGTAGGGTTGTCAGGCTGAGTTCGCTCACAGACATCCCTTTTAGTCAGTACCTGGTAGCCCGTTACGTATTGGCTTATACCTCTGACGTGCTAGTGGTTAAATCCACAACCAAGGTGTTGATGAGTCTTTAGAGTCCCCCACATTCAGTTACTCAGCTTTCGGGCGAAAGGTTGTAGAGGCCGTATGGAGATATGGCAAGGTCCGACCAGATACGTGCAGTATTGCACGGATCGGGATCGGACAGTTTGTACTATAGGCGGTATGGATATATGGCAGGGTTCGATCAGATACGTGCGGTATTGCACGGATCAGGATCGAACGGATATTACTGGCCGGCTTTGGTATAAGCCGGATCCTAGTATAGTACAGTGTAGATTTTGTCTCATTGCATTTGTATTTCAGTCGGAATACAAATGCGGGTGTGTATGCACAGTATCGGGGTTTTCCTGTAATTTATTACGGGACCAGTTTTCTGGAGTTGCCAGTTTGCTTTCCGTTTCGGCCAATTTCCATTGTTCCGTTCATTGGCCGAAGATTGGTGGAGGAGGGCTTATTTGCATTGTTGCAAATAAGTATTTGTGGAGGGGTTCTTTGCATCTTGTTGCATCATGATGGCTTTCATGATGTGCACCATCCTTTGACTTGATTTCTTCATGATGGCATGACTTTTTGAGTCATCATGGTTCATGATGGTTGGACTTTGTGAGGTGATGATGGTGGTGTTGAGTGTTGAGTTTACCCCTTGCTATCATTTCTTTTGTATGATAGCTTTCCTCTCTCTCTCTCTTTGGTATTAGAGGAGAATGGCTCCCATTTTGATTTACTCTCCCACTCACTCCATTCTCTCCATTGATCTAGAGATGGCCGGCCATGTATAGGAGGGGCTGTCCAAATTTTTGCATGTGGAATTTTAGCTCTTTCGCCTTTGTAAATCCCACAAGTCCCTCCACATTGTTCTTGTATCATCCCTCCACCTAAAATGGCATCTCCATGAACCCAAAGTGAGACTTGAGGACTACATATTCTACAGCGAACCTTGGGCACGTCGAGTAGCCGGCTTCGTGCCCGAGTTCCCTCGGCATTGAGGTGGGAGCCCGTAAAAGAAGTAGGCGATGTGGTGCGCTTCCGGCGACGAGGAGGAGACGGGACTTTTCCGCAGGAGATCGGGACCATGACGAGAAGACCGGAGGACTTGGATCGTCGGTATATCTCTATTCCCTTTCTTGTAGATAGCTAGGACTAGTTAATGGTTCGATCCGGGTTATAGTGCGCGGCGGTTTGCCAGTTCAAGAAAATTTAAGTTTATCACCGCTTCCGCATTTGGCCGTCGGATTGACGGCCGGGGCGCCGCCGTGCACTTACAGTGGTATCAGAGCCTCCCCATTAACTTAGTCTAGCTTTGTGTAATGTGTTTTTCAGTTCCGATCGATCGAAATGTTCAAAAACTCGTATTTGCCCACATCAGTTTTCTGTTGAAACTTTTTGGTCCCCAAAAATTTTTCAGGTTGTAAAATATTGATGTACTGGAAAATCTAAGAGCTCTGTAAAAATTCGACGAAGTAACTCCACAGTGGGAGCGCGGAACCGCCGCGAAAACCCCCTTCCCGCCGCCCTTCCGCCGCACACTGTGGAGATCACTTCACCAATTTTTTACAGAGGCCTTCTGGGCTTAAAATATGGGTTTTGGAATATTAAAATTGGGCCTAGGTTTTCTGTGAGTGCTACAGTTTTGATTGGGGGCCCACTTGTTAATTTTTGATCGATCGGATATTTTAAACACATTTTTCACAGTATTTACATTATATCTGCGACCGTGAATGTCACTTGATCGGTAAATCCGGTCTAACTGCTATAGCCCGGTTAGACGGATTTGCGAACGTGATTTTCACGTTGATGTTTTGTTTTTGCTGTGATGTTGCGGATCGGTCGTGGGGGATAGCCTGGATGCAATGCTAGTACAGTTTTGTTGTATTATGTACATTTGATATTGCGGGGCGAGCGTCCGACATGTGGACTGCCGTCACTGCCTGTTTGTATTATTATTTTGGGGCACGACCTGGTTGCGGTCGATGTACCCGGTGTATGTATATTTTACTTTCTGTACTAGGATTGCCCCGCGGAGGGGTGCACGGATAGCCGGGTTCTGGAGGGCAACAAGCCCGCATCTCATGGCATTGAGACGGAGGGGGCTTCACTCTAGGATTGGCGGGCTATTCGCCGCACTCGTAGGGGGTACAGGTTGACCCAGGAGGGGTGCCCAAGTTACCGGATTCCGTGAAGTGCTGGGTGGTCCATTCACGTTGCTGAAGGGGGCTGCCTCGCTTCAGGTTTTGGCGGGTAACTTGCCGCGCCCGTAGGGGTCTAGGATTTCATTGCACAGGCTATCCACACGACCAGGGGAACGTCGGGTTTCAGCAGTGGCTCTGTGAAACCCGGGGATCCCAGATATCTGTATTGTTTCTGTGATGCTGTTCATTCTCTGTGATGTTGCATTCTATTCACGCCTTGAGCGAAATATAATATATTGGTATATATATTAGTAGATGTTGTATATGTTTTACATCCGCGCTAGTCCAGTCCCCACTCTGTCGTTAGTTAGCTAACCTAACGGGTAATGACGGGACCCAGTGGCGAATGCGGATGGCATATACGTACATCAGTATATTTTCGTTCTTTTGGTGTGATCAATTGATGGGACTGCATTGATTCGGATCAATGCAAGTTAAAAACAAACCTAATCTGATGTTGTTGGAACACTTTTCAAAAAGCTGTTATTGCAAGGACGTTCACTTTTGTTTTGCATCGCGGTATTCATTTAGAATATCCTGCTCCTCAGTCGACGAGGCAAGGGCCGAGATCCCTTCACCGGGAGTGACCCCTTGGACAAAAAGTTTGCGTCAGGGCAATGACTTCACTATAGCCGATTACTTTTGCTTTGCACCGTGGTATTCAGTTAGAATATCCTGCACCCCATTCTACGGGGAAAGATCCGAGATCCCTTCACCGGGAGTGACCTCTTTAGCAACGGTTTTCGTCACTATATTTTCAAAAAAAAAAGCTATCAGTTCCTTCAACGATATCAAGTTCTTTACGTTAAAGGTTTTCGCCAGAAACCATTCGTAGCCCTCCGTCGTTTCAGACGGGTAGCACGTAGTATTCATGCTATGTTTGTTGGCCTTCGTCAAGGCATAGTGTATGGTAGCTGCTTGTTGCCTTTCTGCAGCATAGATAGATGCGTTGGTTTGGGACAGTCGTATAGCCTTGTTGGCCTTCGTCAAGGGCTTGTGCGGGTGGGTTCAAATCAACCTGGAGAATGACGGGTAGAACTTGACATGTGACTTATGATTTGTTGGCCTTCGTCAAGGTCATAAGAGCATGGGGCAGAAATCACATCGGGAGTTTCAAAAGAACTGAAACTTGCCAGATATGCGCATACCTTCTGGAGTGTGATACCGTGAGCGGATTCCGTCACGTTGTCATGCGATGATAGTTGGATCCCGATTCCCACTGATGAGTTAGTTTACTCCTCGGGTAACCCCGACTAATTCTTCTTTCAGGTTTGGAGGAGAATTTGAGGTACAGTGGGAGGTTTCCAGATTAGATAAATTGGTGACCATTCTGATCTAGGTTAGAGTGCACGCTGAGTGTTTCTTTTCTCTCTCTCTTTGGCAGCGACCATTTGACCCGACCCTAAGACTATGACTCAGTGACCAAGTTGACCGAACCTTCTTAACACCGGCTTTTGGATTGTCAGAGTTGCAAACCTCATTGCCACTCCTACTTTTACCCTTTTCTCCAGGACACCCCGTTTTACTACGAACGTCCACTTCCATTGGACAAAACCATCGTATGGTTAGATACGAACTCGAAAGAATTTATTCGAGGATGGTTTCCGGTTCTGGAGAAAACGGATAGGATTATTCAGTTGTCTTTTCCTTTTACCCTCTCTCAGGTTACGAGTACTCCTTGGTTTAGGGGTAGTACACCTATTACGAAAATTGGATTGTCTTCTTCCAAACCTTAGGCTGGTGCCGACCGGTAGGGAATGAAGAAAACCAATTAGCATAACGATGGTGTGCAGAAGGTATTAAGTTCAGACAAAGCAAGGGATTAGTAAGAGGGCAAAGTAAATTGCGACAGATATTCACGACCAAACCAAATATTTCGTTACCACTCCCACGTCACCTTTGTATTTCTCCAGGACACTCCGTATCACTACGAAGATCCACAGTTTATTTGGATACTCCATCGTATGGTTATATACGAACTCGAATGGAACTGGTTCCAGTTCGGGGATGGATTCTGGTTCAGGAGAAATAGGAATAAGGTTTATTCGGGTGTCTTTTATCTTCACCTTCTCTCGCATTGCGAGTGTTCCTAGGATTGGGACAGTACACCCATTATGCTTATTGGATAGTCTTCTTCCAAACCATAGGCTGGTGCCGAACGGTAGGGAAGGAAGAAAACCATTTGGCCTAAAGGGGTGTGCAGAAGGTAATGACTAAAGACATATGAAGGGATTTGGAGAGGTGGCAAAGAATTATACGGTTACAGTTGTGAATCTGGATAATGGAAAGGGCATTACTAGGAATACCAAGATACCCCATCGAAACATTTCAATGTTTCAGTTTCACTGTGTACTGTTAAAGGAAAACTGATTTCCCAGTTAGGCACTTGCTCCAGGGTATGTATTTACCAGGTACGATTCTCACATCTGTATGGTTTTACAGATGATGAGTGGGAGTAAGTTATTGGGAATTGGGTAATTATCCTCATTATATCGGGATTCGTTGTAATCGGTGATATTTGAGGAAATCACCTGGGCTGTTTGCCGGTTGGCAAATATTTGGTTTTGAATATCCGCAGTTATGCACCAATTTCAAATTGATATATCTGTACGTCTATTTTCATAGAGTGAGATATACCTTTCTGAAATTATGTCTACGACATTTACCTATATCAGTGGATGGTTAGGTAAGGAGCATTAAACAGCGGTGTAATTCTTCTTAACCATAAGTACAGTTTTCAACCTACGACACACAGTAAATGAGTTATCAGACTCAAGGGACTTATGCAGAGTATTGTATGTTGTCCAGGGTCCATCAGGACAGAGGGGTTGGTCCTCGTACTATATTCGGTTTACTTATGACTTCTCTAGTTTTTAGACAGGTGTTTCGCGGAAACACAGGGTCTGAATTTTGAGAAGTTATAGGTATTTGAATAGAGTAGAGAACCAGGTGTAGCAAGTATCGGGATTCTTCAAAGTGATCGAAGATGTAGATACTTGTCAATGGTATTCAGTTGATAGTAATGATTAAGAGAAATTGCTTCTCTTTCAGGTTACTCATAATTGGAAGCATTCCTAAGTTGAGTAACGCTGATCGGCCTCTTTCCATTTAGTTGACATGCACTGGAGAAGTTGCATGATTTGGATCTGGTTCAGTTAAATCAGTGCCTCTGGTCCTATATGGGATATAGAACAGTTCATATCTTAACGTTGTTAAGGTACGGGGAGTTGTCCAGCTTATGATTAAAACCAGACTCTGGATAACTCAAGGCACGATTCTGTAATGGCTGTTTGTGGGTTGACCCAGGCTATGACGAGGGTTGACTTTCTACCATCTGTATGAACAATAGCAATATTGTTGTAGACTCGCCACAGTTTTATTAAAAATGGATTTTTTCAGAAAACAGTAGTGGGAGTATGGTAGAACTGGAAGTGATTCCAGAACCACAAACGATTACTGAAGATTTGATAAGGAACCTAAAGATTCAATCTGGATTGACATTCCATTGGCCACTCCGCAGATAAGGTGGGTAACTTCAGGCACCCGAGAGGCACTACGGTAGCCTCAAGGACGGTGACAGGGAAGTTCTTGTTTACCCACAATTGCCATTGCTGTTGTTCCAGGTTACGAGACCCGGCGGGAGGATGAGTATAGCGTCGTTCTAAACCAGTTTTAGAAGTGTACGTCTATATGACTCTGCCAGAGGGTTGTCGTAGTCAGTGGGAGCAGCGGAAGCATTGGTGGACAGGTAGCTTATGTCTATTTGTAGACTAAAGCAGATATAGCGGAGATAGATCATCTATTTCTGACGTGACAGTCATGGGTTTGACTTCATCAGAATAGGGGATGGATCTGTTGAGAAGGTAGTAGGGTGTGATATCCTGGTATTTGGATGATATACACAGAGTAGGAAAAGAAACTCCTACACTACGATCGGTTATACTTTGGTCGTCACACAGTGGTTTCTCCACACAGGACTTGGACATTATATCAGACATACTGGTTACTGGATCTATGGTATTAGATCTAGATTTGGGTGGTTTCCCAATCAGGATACTTGACAGCATTCTAAGAGTATTTAGGATGGACGACTCCTGGCACGGTAGTGTACCTGCAGGTGATGGAGTCACCCTCTCTGAAACTGTCTTACAGACTAAAGGGGAGAGGGATGTGCATGATTGGCAGATCACTTGCTCAGGCAATTGAGTCAATCATGAGATGTCAAGTACCACACCAGATGTTGTTCTTGCACTAGATGCAATAAGTTGACCTTAATCCAATCCTGGAGAAACCGTAGGAAGCAGTTTTAGAACATAAATGGATGTTCTAGGGAGATGATAACGACAGCCTCATTCAGGAGACAGTTATCATTCCAGGCTTCCAAGGTGACATGGACGACAAGGAGGTTGTCAGAGTTATAGTTTTCCTTCTGGTGAGGGGCAGTTTTTTGGACAGGTGGTCCAAGGCAATACTGAGGGTGGCATGGCGCAGGATACTGATTAAGTTCAGTTAACGATACGGTCTAAGAAGTTTGGATTTGGAGTTCATTTATGAGCTATGTCCCATCAGACATCCAGACACATTCTAAGACAGGTATTGCTCATTTCGGGAGATGGTTTTCTCCGCGAACTTGAGATATAGAGAGACATAGAAAGAAACAACTAAGTGGATCCACTCACTGAGGCTATTCCTCGAACGCAATAGTTCCGCAAACGAGCTTTGTGAGACTGACTAGTAGAGGAGTTGGATGTTCGGTATCACACGGGCTGTGAGTATGCGACATCGCAAT
Source organism: Agapanthus africanus (assembly GCA_030015575.1). Lineage (NCBI taxonomy): Eukaryota > Viridiplantae > Streptophyta > Magnoliopsida > Asparagales > Amaryllidaceae > Agapanthus > Agapanthus africanus. Next base: position 244,422,544 of record CM057340.1, read on the forward strand.
AATTAGCCTTGAGTGCAAGTGGGAGATTGTTGGAGATAGTGCCCTCAGAGTCAATTATTAGGTCACAGGTACGTGATTGTAATGATTGAGGGAGGACCTATCCCGGTAGGACAGTCTTACTCGAGATGATAGTATGCTATCTGGTTTACCTTTATCATCGTGTACTGCTTTAGGTGACCTGACACGTCGCTATTACACGTTGATAGAGCCCCTAGGATTCTTGCTTGACCACCAGCAGTATGAGGGCGATCATATAAGTGGGAGCTGGGGGTCTATAAGCTTATCCTTAAAAGGTCCCTAGTCGTGGGAGTTTCGAGACTGGGCATCGATACTCCATTAGTAGACTAGTGTATACAGTCGAGACCCCGACGAGGGGCGGTGGCCGGTCTCACAAGCCACTGGTGTCAGTTGGATCACCTAAGATGTATACAGGTGCTCATTGGGTTATGAGTACACCGGACAGGACTCGCCGGGAACATGCTAGTTGGTCATATACCAGACGTCAGATAGCAGTTCCCTGGTGACATGTGTGCAGGTTAGTTCATCGACCTGGGGATCGTCATTTGTCTCGTGTGAGTTCCCACTGTACTTTGATTACTACCCTACCATGGCTCAAATGAGTCGTGCAAACAGGTTTTAGTTGGGTACAGTCCCGAGCCACATGGAGGCAGTGAGCGTATCTTCAAGGGTTCGTCTCTCCCGGTATTGGGGGTGAGGTCGTGCTGTGTCTAGGAGAGCCATTACACAAAGTCCTTGGCCAAGGCAAGGAGATTTACTGGTAGGTATTCCAGTAGTATCTCAGGGTGTTCTGGGCTACACTCCGACACGACTTGTACCGCTTTTGGGGGTCTGACTTTTACCAACCCCCTAGGCCCGCCATGCGATACTCATAGACGAACGGACCGGACTGTACGGATATTGTCACTGACAGGCTCAGTAGGGTTGTCAGGCTGAGTTCGCTCACAGACATCCCTTTTAGTCAGTACCTGGTAGCCCGTTACGTATTGGCTTATACCTCTGACGTGCTAGTGGTTAAATCCACAACCAAGGTGTTGATGAGTCTTTAGAGTCCCCCACATTCAGTTACTCAGCTTTCGGGCGAAAGGTTGTAGAGGCCGTATGGAGATATGGCAAGGTCCGACCAGATACGTGCGGTATTGCACGGATCGGGATCGGACAGTTTGTACTATAGGCCGTATGGATATATGGCAGGGTTCGATCAGATACGTGCGGTATTGCACGGATCAGGATCGAACGGATATTACTGGCCGGCTTTGGTATAAGCCGGATCCTAGTATAGTACAGTGTAGATTTTGTCTCATTGCATTTGTATTTCAGTCGGAATACTAATGCGGGTGTGTATGCACAGTATCGGGGTTTTCCTGTAATTTATTACGGTTCCAGTTTTCTGGAGTTGCCAGTTTGCTTTCCGTTTCGGCCAATTTCCATTGTTCCGTTCATTGGCCGAAGATTGGTGGAGGAGGGCTTATTTGCATTGTTGCAAATAAGTATTTGTGGAGGGGTTCTTTGCATCTTGTTGCATCATGATGGCTTTCATGATGTGCACCATCCTTTGACTTGATTTCTTCATGATGGCATGACTTTTTGAGTCATCATGGTTCATGATGGTTGGACTTTGTGAGGTGATGATGGTGGTGTTGAGTGTTGAGTTTACCTTGCTATCATTTCTTTTGTATGATAGCTTTCCTCTCTCTCTCTCTTTGGTATTAGAGGAGAATGGCTCCCATTTTGATTTACTCTCCCACTCACTCCATTCTCTCCATTGATCTAGAGATGGCCGGCCATGTATAGGAGGGGCTGTCCAAATTTTTGCATGTGGGATTTTAGCTCTTTCGCCTTTGTAAAATCCCACAAGTCCCTCCACATTGTTCTTGTATCATCCCTCCACCTAAAATGGCATCTCCATGAACCCCAAAGTGAGACTTGAGGACTACATATTCTACAGCGAACCTTGGGCACGTCGAGTAGCCGGCTTCGTGCCCGAGTTCCCTCGGCATTGAGGTGGGAGCCCGTAAAAGAAGTAGGCGATGTGGTGCGCTTCCGGCGACGAGGAGGAGACGGGACTTTTCCGCAGGAGATCGGGACCATGACGAGAAGACCGGAGGACTTGGATCGTCGGTATATCTCTATTCCCTTTCTTGTAGATAGCTAGGACTAGTTAATGGTTCGATCCGGGTTATAGTGCGCGGCGGTTTGCCAGTTCAAGAAAATTTAAGTTTATCACCGCTTCCGCATTTGGCCGTCGGATTGACGGCCGGGGCGCCGCCGTGCACTTACAAAGCCCCCTCCGTCTCAATGCCATGAGATGCGGGCTTGTTGCCCTCCAGAACCCGGCTATCCATGCACCCCTCCGCGGGGCAATCCTAGTACAGAAATTAAAATATACATACAACGGGTACATCGACCGCAACCAGGTCGTGCCCCAAAATAATAATACAAACAGGCAGTGACGGCAGTCCACATGTCGGACGCTCGCCCCACAATATCAAATGTACATAATACAACAGCACTGTACTAGCATTGCATCCAGGCTATCCCCCACGACCGATCCGCAACAACACAGCAAATACATAGAACATCAACGTGAAAGTCACGTTCGCAAATCCGTCTAACCGGACTATAGCAGTTAGACAGGATTTACCGATCGAGTGACATTCACGGTCGCAGATATAATGTAAATACTGTGAAAAATGTGTTTAAAATTTTCCGATTGATCAAACAATTAACAAGTGGGCCCCAAAGAAAACTGTAGCAGTTAAAGAAATTCTGGGCCCAAATTTAATATTCCAAAACCCCTGAAATAAGCCCATAAGCCCACTGCAAAAACATAAACACACGAGCCCACAAACTTGCGGCGGAAGCGCGGCCAGAAGAGGGTTTTGGCCGCCCTTCCGCGGTCGTACGGAGGGATCGTGCTACGAAATTTTTCCAGTGTTCTTACATCTCCCTGCACATCATTCTGAGACCAACAGAAAAAATTTTCGAGACCAAAAATTTTCAACAGAAACTGATGCGAAGGTAATACGGGTTTTGGAACTTTTTGATCAATCGGAAATGCAAACACATTACACAAAGCTAGACGAAGTTAATGGCGAGGCTCTGATACCACTGTAAGTGCACGGCGGCGCCCCGGCCGTCAACCCGACGCCGGAATGCGGAAGCGGTGATAAACTTAAATTTTGCGGACTTAGCAAACCGGCACCACCGCGCACTAAACACCCGGATCGAAACCATTAACAAGTCCAAGCTAACTAGAAGATGGGTTAGAGATATACCGACGATCCAAGTCCTCCGGTCTTCTCGTCATGGTCCCGATCTCCTGCGGAAAAGTCCCGTCTCCTCCTCGTCGCCGGAAGTGCACCACATCGCCTACTTTGTTTACGGGCTCCCACCTCAATGCCGAGGCAACTCGGGCACGAAGCCGGCTACTCGACGTGCCCAAGGTTTGCTGTAGAATGTGTAGTAGAGGATTGTGTCTCATTTGGGGTTCATGGAGGTGCCTTTTGGTGGAGGAAAAAGATCTTAGAGAGAGGTGAGGAAAAATGTAGCATACAAAGGGAATGAGAGTAACATTTTTCTCCACCCAAAAGAAATGAATCCCATTCCCTTCTCAAAAGTGGCCGGCCCTCTTTGTGAATGGGGAGAGAGTGTGAAGTGAGGAGAGAGCCAAGGATTAATCAATCACAACCATAATGCAAGGGAGAGAGAAAAGCTCATGATATCAAGAAATGATTGCAAGTAAATAACCTCACTCCAACTACCAAATCATCAACAACCATCATGTCCCTCCATCATCATACAAAAGTCAAGCCATGATGAGGTTATGAAGTCAAATGATGGGACAAGTATCATGACATGATAATATGCAAGGACCCCCTCCACAAAAGCCTATTTGCAACAATGCAAATAAGCCCTCCTCCACCAAACTTCGGCCAATGAACGGAACAATGGAAATTGGCCGAAACGGAAAGCAAACTGGCAACTCCATAAAACTGGTCCCGTAATAAATTACAGGAAAACCCCGATACTGTGCATACACACCCGCATCTGTATTCCGACCGAAATACAAATGCAATGAGACAAAGTCTACACTGTACTATACTAGGATCCGGCTTAAACCAAAGCCGGCTAGTAATATCTGTTCGATCCTGATCCGTGCAATACCGCACGTATCTGATCGAACCCTGCCATATACCAATACGGCCTATAGTACAAACTGTCCGATCCTGATCCGTGCAATACCGCACGTATCTGATCGGACCTTGCCATATCTCCATACGGTCTCTACAACCTTTCGCCCGAAAGCTGAGTAACTGAAATGTGGGGGACTCTAAAGACTCGTCAACACCTTGGTTGTGGATTTAACCACTAGCACGTTAGAGGTATAAGCCAATACATAACGGGCTACCAGGTATTGACCTAAAGGGACGTCTGTGAGCGAACTCAGCCTGACACCCTACTGAGCCTGTCAGTGACAATATCCGTGCAGTCCGGTCCGTTCGTCTATGAGTGTCGCATGGCGGGCCTAGGGGGTTGGTAAAAGTCAGACCCCCAAAAGCGGTACAAGTCGTGTCGGAGTGTAGCCCAGAACACCCTGAGATACTACTGGAATACCTACCAGTAAATCTCCTTGCCTTGGCCAAGGACTTTGTGTAATGGCTCTCCTAGACACAGCACGACCTCACCCCCAATACCGGGAGAGACGAACCCCTGAAGATACGCTCACTGCCTCCATGTGGCTCGGGACTGTACCCAACTAAAACCTGTTTGCACGACTCCTTTGAGCCGTGGTAGGGTAGTAATCAAAGTACAGTGGGAACTCACACGAGACAAATGACGATCCCCAGGTCGATGAACTAACCTGCACACATGTCACCAGGGAACTGCCATCTGACGTCTGGTATATGACCAACTAGCATGTTCCCGGCGAGTCCTGTCCGGTGTACTCATAACCCAATGAGCACCTGTATACATCTTAGGTGATCCAACTGACACCAGTGGCTTGTGAGACCGGCCACCGTCCCTCGTCGGGGTCTCGACTGTATACACTAGTCTACTAATGGAGTATCGATGCCCGGTCTCGAAACTCCCATGACTAGGGACCTTTTAAGGATATGCTTGTAGACCCCCAGCTCCCACTTATATGATCGCCCTCATACTGCTGGTGGTCAAGCAAGAATCCTAGGGACTCTATCAACGTGTAATAGCGACGTGTCAGGTCACCTAAAACAGTACACGATGATAAAGGTAAACCAGATAGCATACTATCATCTCGAGTAAGACTGTCCTCCCTCAATCATTACAATCACGTACCTGTGACCTAATAATTGACTCTGAGGGCACTATCTCCAACACTTCGTACATCCTGGGGATCCGGATCCATCGTGATAGATCCAAGAGGATATTAGGACTTTCACAGTCCAGGTACATCGACACTATACTGAAAAGATTCAGTATGGAAGATTCCAAGCGCGGTAACCTACCGGCTTGTCACGGGATCACCCTCTCTAAAGAGATGTCTCCCAAGACTGATTTGGAGAGGGATCGCATGTCTATTATACCCTACGCTTCTGTGGTAGGCTCTATAATGTATGCGATGTTGTGTACCAGACCGGATGTAGCTTATGCACTGAGTGTGGTAAGCAGGTATCAGTCAAACCCTGGGGAGAAACACTGGATAGCAGTAAAGAACATTCTCAAGTACCTGAGGAGGACTAAGGAGATGTTCTTAGTGTATGGCGGAAAAGACCTCCAGATCGAGGCCTTTGCTGACTCCAGCTTCTAGAGTGACAAGGATGATTCCAAGTCCATGTCGGGTTTTGTCTTTACCCTCAATGGAGGGGCGGTGTGTTGGAAGAGTTCCAAACAGGAAACCGTTGCAGACTCGACGATGGAAGCGGAATACATCGCTGCATCTGATGCCGCAAAAGAAGCTGTCTGGATGAGGAAGTTCTTGAAAGAACTTCAGGTGGTTCCGTCCATTGTTGACCCAATACCTCTGTATTGCGACAACAACGGGGCTATAGCTTTAGCGAAGGAACCCAGGTCCCATCAGAGATCCAGGCACATCTTGAGGCGGTATCACCTGATCAGGGAGATCGTGGATCGCAAGGAGATCGAGGTTCGGAGGGTTGCTTCAGAAGAAAACACTGCAGATCCATTCACCAAGGCCCTACCCCAGACTCAGTTCGAGCGGCTGATCGAGATGATAGGTCTTCGATACGCCAGTACATGGCCTTAGTGAAAGTGGGAGATTGTTAGTGTATATGCCCTAGAGGCCATTACTGTATCATACTAGTTTGTATATTACTTAATGGAAGCTTGGGATATTCACCTTGTATAAACAATCTTGCTCAATATAGTAGTATGCTACTTGGTTTGTTTCTACTTCAATGTGTACATGTGTTTATTTTGCGATATCACCTATACGCATTAGTGGAGCCCTTATGATCTTAGCTTGATTACCAGCGTTGTGATGGCAGTCACACTAGTGGAGGCTGGGTAATCTATAAGCACATCCTTATACAGGTCCCTAGTCGCAGGACTATCGAGACAGGGCATCGATACTCCGGAGTAGACTAGCGTATGCGCTTCTCATCCCAGTGTTGGAGATGGTCTGTCCCACAGCCATCAGTACGTCGTACTGGAGATAGTATACGGGTGCTCGTTAGGTTACGAGTACACTGGACAGGACTCGTCGGGAACTGACAGGTTGGTATTATACCTATCGTCAGTTATCAGTTCCCAGGTGACATGAGTACAGATTAGTCCGCTGACTTGACACTGGCACTTCGCCTCAAGTGTGTTCCCACTGCACTTTGATCACTACCCTACCACGGCTCAAAGGAGTCGTGCAAACAGGTAGTGGTTGGGTGCAGTCCCGAAGCACTTGGAGGCAGTGACGGTTAGACAGGATTCGTCTCTCCCGGTATTGGGGGTTGACATCGCGCTGTGTCTAGGAGAGCCATTACACAAGTAGTCCTTGGCCAGGGCAAGCGAGATATACTGGTAGGCTTCTAGTGTTATCTCAGGGTGTTTTGGGCTTCACTCCGACACGACTTGTACCGCTATTGGGGGACTGACGTTTTACCGCCCCCTAGGCCCGACATGCGATGTATCAGACGAACAGACCGGACTGTACGGAGAATGTCACATTCAGACTCAGTAGGAGTTCAGATGGGGTTCACCTCGTCAGCCTTCTTGTCGGCATCTACCTGGGGACCATTACGCACAGCTAGTGCCGCTTGCGGTCTGTGGTTAAACCCACTGCCAGCGTAGTGTCGAGTCTTTAGAGTCCCACACAGAGGGTATTCGCCTCTGGGCAAAACAGAGTAGAGGTCGCATGGTTTTGCGACAGGGTTCGTTCTCATCCGCGCACTTGTGCACGTTTGGAGTCCGGACGGATATTGCCAGCAGGCTCTGGTTTGAGCCAGATGCTGGTATATGTTTTGGGGGTTGCTTTTATATCTCGGTATTCTTGTTCCTCGGAACGAGAATGCAGGTGTGTATGCATAGTTGCTTGAGGCGGAGGATGAGGTATTTCATTAGGGTTTCGGAACGGGTGCGTATGCACAGTTGACAGTCGTCATTTTCCAAACCCTAATAGATTTATGAAATATCAATTAATAATAGTAATTAAATGAAATATTGTTATGTTTGATTTTGTTGACTTGTTGACCATGGTTGACTTGTTGACCATGGTTGAATGTTGACCACCATCATGCTTTGTAAGGATTCTCCTTGATTCTTTCTTACACTCATTTATTGAAAGTATGATAGTGGTCATTCCAAAATAACCATCAACTATTCTCATTTCAATTATTATTATTAATTAGATAATTCCTTTTCTTTTAGTTATGGTTGCAAAAGAAAAGAGCTCATTCTATCATAATCATTCTCTCTCCTCACTTCATCTTCTTCTTCCTCTAGCCAAAGGAGAATCCTTCTCATGTGTTGAGAATCCCTCTCCTTAAAAGAAAAGCACCCCTTAGACACTCTCTACTCACTCTAGGATCAAGGGTTTGGCAAGCCGGAGATTCTAGTTCACTCAAAGTTCGAGAAAGAGCCCGAAGGTTGAACCCTCAGGTGGATCCATCTTCGACGGAAGAAGGCGACGAGAAGAGAACCATCAACCTCTACAAGTTTGAAGAAGAAGGAGTTCAAGTTTAGGTATAACCATTTTTCCGAGTAGCTAACTCTCTTTAGCAAGTTTGCTAGTTTTAGTTTAGGAAAAGATCCCGACTTTGTTAGTCCATGTTGCCCCTTGCGCTAAAAATTTGATTTTTATACCGTTTCCGCCTCCCCGTAAGAACCGGGGGTCGCAACGTGGACTTACACAGTCGTATTCTGCACACCCAGTAGGCCAGAGTTCGGCATCGTCGACGAGACATGTTATGAGTGACCATGACAGTTAGCCAGAGATCTTTAGAGGATGTGACTGTTTCCGTCATCTTTGATTTCAGTATTTGGGCGATTTATTTGCATGATTGAGATTTTGTGCATGCTGATGCACAGGGTTGTGAGATTATATACCACGGTATACCTGATTTGGATTGAGATGTGTTGTATGCCGTCGATTTCGATTGTGACACTCGATATTGTTTTCGTACACCTTGTGCACTTGATTTGGATTCTTGCACATGCTTGGGCGCTTGATGCGATTTTGGTGCACACCAGATGCACTAAATCAGGATTTTTTCGTGCATATCAGATGCACCTGATATTGCTGTCAGGCACACCCGTTGCCTTTGACAGGTGTTTTCGTGCACACCCGTTGCACTTAGATTTTGTTGCTGTGCACATGTATAGCACATTCATTGATTTCGATTTCCGTGCGCACCAGACGCACGTGGCATTGTTACTTGTACTATTGAGTATGATTCCTTGAGCAGTACGTTTTTATGATATTTACTATTTGGTATAGTAGCGGTGCAGGACTAGTCCGTGGACAGTACCAGGATATATTTTGCATGCATTGATAGTTACCTAAGGGATTTCCAAAAAGGGAGCTATAGTCTCAGTATTTTTCCTATGTGTCTGAGATGACACGAAACATCTTATAAAGGAAACCCTTCTAAAATTATTTTTAAAAAAAACGACGGAACGTGTATGTTAAACAAGGGATCTATATATATAATTATTTTCTTACAATAAACGTCCGCTACTTGTGCTGTGATACGCGCATCGCATAACGACTTGAAAAAGGTTTAGCATGCATTTCTTCCAAATGATTGGACGAGTTTACAACGAAGCGTCCTATGTACTTGTTAAAGTTTTGATGTATATCATACGGTTTTCGTATTGGACTTTGACACTGGTATTTTCACCATGACTCCGATGATTGCGTGATCCCTGACGGAGTTTTGATTTTGAGCTATATGCTCATTTTCATGCGCGTGCATTGCGTTATGATGCGTTTTAAGTATTTACGATGTTGGAGCCGTAACGACTTGAGTGTTTTGCTGAAATGTTTTAGTATTGGGGGAGTTTTAATTTAAATTCGGGGACCGAATTTCCTTAAGGGGGGAAGATTGTAACGTTTTGAAAATCGTTTAGGTGAAATTTCGGATAATCGGTAAAATAACTGTAGTTTTCCATAAAAACCAAGATATAATTATTTTTTTCAACATAGAATTAAATATACCTATTCTAGCTATGTAATTGCTAGTATTTGGTATTTAATTGGTCACTTGCAAATTTCTAGTTTTCTTAAATATTTTCCGTAATTAATTATTTTTAATATTATTTTAAGCCTTCACTAATACATTTAATTAGTGATAATTACAAATTGGAATGGGTTAATACAAGTTTTGTACATCATGACACATTATACCAAAGTGTAACATGTAGTTTTTGAAATGAAAAGAAGTTGTTAGGATGGTTTTAGAAAATATAAAAGAAAAAGGCTTAGATTGTGAAATAAGATAATTAAGGAAATAAGTAAAAGAGGTAAATATTGGGGTTGTTTTTAAACACACACACACACACATACCAACTAACTCCTCCCACACACACCTTGCTGGCCGAAATCCAAGCTTCCCCCATTTCCCTTTTCCCCACTTCAAAGTTAATGGAAATGGAATTAAAATGAAAATAGCAAAAGACAAAGAAGTGAGATTCTTAGATATTTGAGGTATGTGTCTTCATTTCTTTCTTTGACTTCCCAAACTCACCCACACCTATCCTTCCCTCCCTTGCTGCTGCTGGCTGAGCCACTCCCCCTCTTGCAGCCCCAAATTTTCCCCACCTCCTTTTCAATCCAAAATTCTTCATTTTCGCCTCAAAAATCAAAGCAAAGTCATATTAATTCATCATCAAACCCTACCCATTATTCTTGGATCAATCAAGCATGGAACCATTATTGGAGGCTAAGATTTTTGCAAGATAGATCTACAATTTGTGAGGTATAATCTTACTCCAAGTGTTACCTTGTTAATGATTGTTGTAATCAAACTTAATTAGGTATCTAGATTGGTTTAATTTTCAATTTGAAATTGTAAAGAAAAGGGTTTGGATCAAGTTAGGCTTGTGATCATTTGATGATGGTTGTGTGGTGTATTTTAACATCTTAGGGCATGCAAAACATAATCTTGTTTCGACATTGCTAATTGTTACATTCAATTTGTCCAAATTAAGCTATGTTGCAAACTAGATTTTAGGATTAATGAAATTATGTGAGATTAAAATCTAGTTAATGTTTACGTGAACTAATTAAGATAATTAGTGAATATTGTGACCACTTGATTTGCTAAAATATCAAATTTTGAATAAAAATGGAAATCGAGACTTACTAGGTTTTTGGAAATAAATCGATTTGATTTATTTCGGTGTTTTGATGAGTTACAACTTATTTCATATAATATTTAGTGAGTTGTGAAACCACGATTGGTACGTTTGGGTTTTAAGTTTGTGGGTTTTCACGTATAGTGACCCTCGTTGTAGTTGTGGCGTTGTCGTGGCGCGCTTCGTGTACCAAGTGTGTGTGCGTCGCGTTAATGCGCATGGTTGACTTGTATTGTTTTTGTCCGCGAATATTTATATTTATTCTCTTATTTTCCATGTGTACATTCTCAGGATCGGGTGCAGAGGCGTCTGACGTGGCGCGGAAATGACAGAGCTGAAATCAGATCAGATGAGTCGAGGCGTCCAGGTGAGTAGATATATATCTACGGGGGAAGTCGGGTGGATGGCGTATAGCACCCCCTCAAGTTCGTAGCATTCCGATGCGTTATGATATTTATATGTATATACATGTTGTTATGAGATGTGCATACTTAGTAAGTAATACTTCAGGTGACTTTGGATTAGTGTTAGTGTATTCGGAAGATAGTAACTTAGTTTAGTTTCTTAGTTGCGAAACCCTAGAGTAATGTTTTGCACACACGCACACACACACGCATACATTCGATGTTCTTGTGCGTATATGGGAATATGTATATATATACAAATATGTATGTGAGTATGTATATATATATATGTATGTATGTATGTATGTATGTATGTATATGTATATAGGTATGATGAGGATAGTATATGATATTTGGAGATGAGTCGATGATTGGGCTGGATGCCGTGAGATCGGTGATATGATTTGGGTCGTGTTATGAGATACGACATATTATTATAGCGGATCATTGGGCGATGTGTTTTCATACACACGCAGATATATATATTGATGGTATCGGCATGTACCCTGTTCATGATATTATGATAATGATACCATGTGGATATTAAGGTATATGTGATAGGCGACCCATACCCGATTTTGGGATGCCGTACGATGGATTTACCGTACGAGATATAAATATGATGATTGATCCGCACTCATAATTCGAGGATGTCGTATTATATATGTTATCGTCTGTGACGCTATTGAGGAAGGATCACCGACTACTAGATATATCGATCGACTCAGACTTAAGTGGATTTCCTTACCCTTTTGTTAGTCTCTTAGCTGTCATGTAGTTTATTTAGTAGATGTTAGAGTTGGGCGTGACTCATACTTATTTCCAAAACTAACGAATCGTGAGTATTTTAAAGACAGGCCAAGGGAGACTACGGATATTTCAAAGGACGTACCATTTCATAAAAACACAGTAGCCCATATTTTCTTAACACCCCGAATCGTGCGATTTCAGACAACAAACTGTATGAATCGTATATAGATATGTATATTCTGTATTGTCACATTTATTATTCATTCTCCATTTATTTCATGTTGTTATCATCGCATTGCATGTTTAATGTGTACTTTAGTGATTATGAAACTATGTTGTCAGGACACTAGCACTATTACCGATGATGCGTATGCTCCACGTACACTTGCTTGCTGGCTCACACACATCATCATCAGTAATTGCTAAGTCGCGTACACTTTAGAGAAAATTTACTTTATTGATATCGTTTGCTAGCTGATAGTTCTGATATATCATTACTGTGCTAGTTTAGATATTGCATTTATTATTGTGATATTTCATGCATATTTATATATTCATTTGCCATGCGATATTATGGACCAGTCCGGATTGCCGGAGCCCGGTAATTCATTGTATTACTCTTGAGATTGGATTTTAGATTTCCATGAGATTTCTGGATTTGGAGAAACCGCAAGTATTTTATATAAAATTAATATCATTTTCAAAATGCAAGTTGCGGTTTTCTCGTGATATGATATGAGATATGTCCACCATGAGTTTTCTCGGCTCTTGAGCGATATCATACACCCGATTCGAGGAGGAGGAGGAACCGTCTGTGGGTGCATGGTGGACCCGGTGCGGTACCCCGGGGCAAGATGGTCGCAGATGATGGCGTTGAGCCTGGCAGGGGAGCACTACCGACATGGTTATTTGTGACCGGGCGGATATCCGGAGGATATCGACGTAGTCGTGAGATTTGATGTTTTGGGGCCAGTCCGGATAGACGGAGCCCAGGGGCCAGTCCGGATAGCCGGAGCCCGAGATATTGAGACTTTGAGGTATTGATATATTATGATATAGGCCAGTCCGGATATCGGTGTAAGTGCACGGCGGCGCCCCGGCCGTCTATCCGACGCCGGAATGCGGAAACGAAAAATTTTTCTATAAAGAAAACCGGCACCACCGTGCACTATAAAACCCGGATCGGGCCATTAACCTAACTACTAGTAAACAAGAAAAGGAGTAGGAAGCTATACCAAGCGATCCGTGTCCTTCGGTCTTCGCCTCCACTCCGATCTCCTCACGGAATCTCCGGTCGTCGCCTCCTCGTCGAAACGGGCACCACATCGCCGAATTCTTTTACGGGCTCCCACCTCTGGACCGAGGCAACTCGGGCGCGAAGTTGGCTAGCCGACGCGTCCAAGATTGCTGTAGGTGTAGTGTAGAAAAGATTGTCTCTAGGGGTTGTGAAGTTGCCTTTGTGATGGAGGAGAAGAATGAACTTTTGGAGAAGGATGGTGTATAACTTTCAAGCATGAAAAATGAGAGATGTAAATTTCCCACACTCAAAAATGAACTCTCTCTCTCTCTCCTCACCTCATGTGGCCGGCCTCTCCTATGGTGGGGAAAAAAGAACCATTGAATAATGCAAGAGGAGAAGTGAAAAAAATGAGAAAAAAATGGTCACCCCAATTTCTAATCAATCCTCATCCAAAGTCATATACAAATCTCTTCACATTAATGCAAAAGAATGATGCAAAGAGAATCTCATGATGATAGTCAAATCAAAAACCCTCATTTACAAATGAACCCCTCCATAAATACTAATTTGCACAATTGCAAATTAGCCCCCTTCCAACAGAAAGTCCGGCCGGGAAGGAACAAAGGAAAACTGGCCGGAACGGAATGCAAACTGGAAACTCCAGAAAACTGATCCCGTAATAAATTACAGGAAAACCCCGCGACTGTATATACATACCCGCATTTGTATTCCCACTGAATACAAATGAAAAGAGACAAAATCTATACTGTACAATACTAGGATCCGGCTTAAACCAAAGCCCGCTAGTATTATCCGTCCGATCATGATCCGTGCAATACCGCACGTATCTGATCGAACCCTGCCATATCTCCATACGGCCTCTACAGCGTTTCGCCCGAAACCTGAGTAACTGTGTGTGGTGGACTCTAAAAACTCGTCAATACTATGGCTGTGGATTTAACCACTAGCACGTCAGAGGTATTAGCCATACGTGACGGGCTACCAGCTATTGACCAAAAGGGACATCGATGAGAGAACTCATCCTGACACCCTACTGAGCCTGTCAGTGACAATATCCGTACAGTCCGGTCCGTTCGTCTATGAGCATCGCATGGCGGGCCTAGGGGGTTGTAAAAGTCAGACCCCCAAAAGCGGTACAAGTCGTATCGGAGTGTAGCCCAGAACACCCTGAGATACTACTGGAATACCTACCAGTAAATCTCCTGCCTTGGCCAACGACTTTTCATGCACTGGCTCTCCTAGACACAGCGCGACCTCACCCCCAATACCGGGAGAGACAAACCCATGCAGATCCGCTCACTGCCTCCATGTGGCTCGGGACTGTACCCAACTAAAACCTGTTTGCACGTTTCCTTTGAGCATGGTAGGGTAGTAATCAAAGCACAGTGGGAACTCACACGAGATAAATGACGATCTCAGGTCGATGAACTAACCAGTACACATGTCACCAGGGAACTACTATCTGACGTCAGGTATAAAACCAACTAGCAGGTTCCCGACGAGTCCTGTCCGGTGTACTCATAACCCAATGAGCACCTGTATACATCTTAGGTGAACCAACTGACACCAGTGGCTTGTGAGACCGGACACCGCCCTTCGTCGGGGTCTCGACTGTATACACTAGTCTACTCTAGAGATCGATGCCCTATCTCGAAACTCCCATGACTAGGGACCTTTTAAGGATGTGCTTATAGACCCCAGCTCCCACGTATATGATCGCCCTCATACTGCTGGTAGTCAAGCAAGAATCATAGGGGCTCTATCAATGTGCAATAGCGACTCGTAAGGTCACCTAAAGCAGTACACGATGATAAGGATAAACCAGATAGCATACTATCATCTTGAGTAAGACTGTCCTACCGGTATAGGTCATCCCTCAATCATTGCAATCACGTGCCTGTGATCCAATAATTGACTTTGAGGGCACTATCTCCAACAATATCCCACTTGCACTCAAGGCTAATTATTGCGATGTCGCATACTCACAGCCCGTGTGATACCGAACACCCAACTCCTCTACTAATCAGTTTCACAAAGCTCGTTTGCGAAACTATTGCGTTCGAGGAATACCCTCAGTGAGTGGATCCGCTCTAATGTTTCTTTCTATGTCTCTCTTTATATCAAGTTCGCGGAGAAAGCCATCTCCCGAAATGAGCAATACCTGTCTTAGAATATGTCTGGATATCTGATGGGACCTAGCTCATAAATGTACTCCAAATCCAAACTTCTTAGACTGTATCGTCAACTGAACTTAATCAGTATCCTGCGCCATGCCTCCCTCAGTATCTGCTTGGACCTCCTGTCCAAACTACTGCCCCTCGTCAGAGGAAAAACTATAACTCTGACAGTCACTCTATCATCCAGGTCACCTTGGAAGCCTGGAATGATAATCGTCTCCTAAAGGAGGCTGCCGTTATCATATCCTTAGAACATTCACTTATGTTCTAAAACTGCTTCCGAATGTTTCTCCAGGATTGGATTAATATCAACTCATTGCACCTACTGTGAAAACAACATCTGGTGTGGTACTTGACATCTCATGATTGACTCAATTGCCTAAGTGATCTGCCAATCATGTGTATCCCTCTCCCCTTTAGTCTGTAAGACACCTTTAGAGAGGGTGGCCCCATCACCTGCAGGTATACTACCGTGCCAGGAGTCGTCCATTCTAAATACTCATAGAATGTTGTCAAAGTACCCAGATTGGGAAACTACCCAAATCTAGATCTAAAACCATAGATCTAGTGACCAGAATGTCTGATATAATATCCAAGTCCTGTTTGGAGAAAACACTGTGTGACGACCAAAGTATAACCGATCGTAGTATAGGAATTTCACTTCCTATTCTGTGTATGTCATCCAAATACCAGGACATCACACCCTACTACCTTCTTAACAGATCCATCCCCTATTTTGATGAAGTAAAACCTATGACTGTCATATCAGAAATAGATGATCTATCTCCGCTGTATCCGCTTTAGTCTATAAATAGACATAAGCCACTTGTCCACTATGCTTCCGCTGGTCCCACTGACCACGACAACCCTATGGCAGAGTCATATACACGTACGCTTCTAAAGCCAGTTCAGAACGACGCTATACTCATCCTCCTGCCGGGTCTCATGGTCTGGAACAACAGCAATGGAAAGTCTGGGTAAACAAGAACCTCCCTGCCACCGTCCTTGAGCATACCGAAGTACCTCTCGGGTGCCTGAGGTTACCCACTTTATCTGCGGAGTGGCCAATGGAATGTCAAACCAGATTGAATCTTTAGGTTCTTATCAAATCTTCAATAATCGTTTGCGGTTCTGGAATCACTTCCAGTTCTACCATACTCCCACTACTGTTTTCTGAAAAAAATCCATTTTTATTAAAACTGTGGCGAGTCAAGAACAATATCACTATTGATCTTCCAGATGGTAGAAAGTCAACCCTCGTCATAGCCCGGGTCAACCCAGAAACAGCCATTACAGAAACGTGCCTTGAGTTATCCAGAGTCTGGTTTTATGCATAAGCCGGACAACTCCCCGTACCTTAACAATGTCAAGATATGAACTGTTTTATATCCAATACAGAAACAGAGGCACTGATTTAATTGAACCAGATTCAAATCATGCAGTTGTCTCCAGTGCATGTCAACTAAATGGAAGGAGGCCGATCAGCGTTACTCAACTTAGGAATGCTTCCAATTATGAGTAACCTGAAAGAGAAGCAAGTTCTCTTAATCATTACTATCAAATGAATACCATTCACAAGTATCTACATCTTCGATCACCTTGAAGAATCCCGATACTTGCAACATCTGGTTCTCTACTTTATTCATATACCTATAACTTCTCAAAACTTGGACCATATGTTTCTACGAAACACTTGTCTAAGAGCTAGAGAAGTCATAAGTAAACTGAATATAGTACGAGAACCAACCCCTCTGTCCTAATGGACACTGGACAATATACAATACTCTGTATAAGTCCCTTGAGTCTAGTGACTCATTCACTGTGTGTCGTAGGTTGAAAACTGTACTTATGGTTAAAAAGAATTACACCGCAGTTTAATGCTCCTTACCTAACCATCCACTGATATAGGTAAATGTCATAGACATAATTTCAAAAAGGTATATCTCACTCTATAAAAATAGACGTACAGATGTATCAATTTGAAATTGGTGCATAACAGCGGATATTCAAAACCAAATATTTGCCGTCCGGCAAACAACCCAGGTGACTTCCTCAAATATCACCAATTACAACGAATTCCGATATAATGAGAATGATCACCTAATTCCCAATAACTTACTCCCACTCATCATCTCTAAAACTATACAGATGTGAGAATCATACCTGGTAAATACATACCCTGGAGCAAGTGTCTAATTGGGAAATCAGTTTTCTTTTAACAGTACACAGTGAAACCGAAACATTGAAATGTTTCGTAAGGGTATCCTGGTATTCCTAGTAATGCCTCTTCTATTATCCAGATTCACAACTGTAACCGTATAATTCTTTGCCATCTGTCCAAATCCCTTTATATGTCTTTAGTCATTACTTTCTGCACACCCCTTTAGGCCAAATGGTTTTCTTCCTTCCCTACCGTTCGGCACCAGCCTATGGTTTGGAAGAAGACTATCCAATAAGCATAATGGGTGTACTGTCCTAATCCTAGGAGCACTCGCAATGCGAGAGAATGTGAAAATAAAAGACACCTGAATAAACCTTATTCCTATTTCTCCTGAACCAGAATCCATTCCCGAACTGAAACAAGTTCCTTTCGAGTTCGTATATAACCATACGATGGAATATCCAATAAACTGTGGATCTTCGTAGTGATACGGAGCGTCCTGGAGAAATACAAAGGTGATTTAGGAGTGGTAATGAAATACTTGGTTTGGTCGTGAATAGCAGTCGCAATTTACTTTGCCCTCTTACTAATCCTTTTCTTTGTCTTTACATAATACCTTCTGTACACCATCGTTATGCTAATTGGTTTTCTTCATTCCCCGCCGTTCGGCACCAGCCTAAGGTTTGGAAGAAGACTATCCAATTTGTGTAATAGGTGTACTATCTCCTAAACCAAGGAGTACTCGCAACATGAGAGAAGGTAAAAGGAAAAGACAACTGAATAGTCCTATTCGTTTTCTCCAGAACCAGAAACCATCCTCGAATTCCTTCGAGTTCGTATATAACCATATGATGGTTTTGTCCAATGGAAGTGGACGTTCGTAGTAATACGGGGTGTCCTGGAGAAAAGGGTAAAAGTAGGAGTGTCAATGAGGTTTGCAACTCTGACAATCCAAAACCAAGTCTTTAAGAAGGTTCGGTCAACTTGGTCACTGAGTCATAGTCTAGAGTCGTGTCAATGGTCGCTGCCAAAGAGAGAGAGAAAAGAAACACTCAGCGTGCACTCTAACCTAGATCAGAATGGTTACTACTTTATCTAATCAGGAAACCTCCCACTGTACCGTCAAATTCTCCTCCAAACCTTAAAGAAGAATTAGTCGGGATCACCCGAGGAGTAAACCAACTCATCAGTGGGAATCGGGATCGAACTATCATCGCATGATAACGTGATGGAATCCGCTCACGTTATCACACTCCAGAAGGTATGCGCATATCTGGCAAGTTTTAGTTTCTTTTGAAACTCCCGATGTGATTTTTACCCCATGCTCTTATGACCTTGGCGTGAGGTCAAAATGTCATAAGTCACATGTCTGTAAGTCCATGTTGCCCATCCCGGTGCTTGCGGGGAGGCTGAAAACGGAATAAAAATCGGATTTTTATGAGCTTAGGCAACATGGACTATAGCTAGAAGGATCTTTGTTAAACAAAAACTGGCTAAAGCTAACTAGTAACTAGCTAAGTGCTAGAAAGGTTATACCATGGGCTTTAAGTCCTTCTCTCCTTGCTCCTTGGAGTGGTGGAAGGAGGTCACCTTGGTCGTCTTCTCATGTCGAAGAAAGATCCACCCGAAAGCCTCAACCTTTGGCTTCAACTCCAAGCTAGAAGTAACTAGGGTGCAAGAAGTGCTAGTCCTTGAACCCTAGATGAGAGTAAAGATGATCAAGAGAGGGTTTTTCTCAAGCTCAAGTGTTTCTCAACACATGAGAGGGAGAGTGCTTGAGGGAGAGGAAGAACAAGAGAGAGAAAGGATATGAAAGAATGAGAGAATAATATGAAGCATTCTCTCATATATGTGAATTATTGTAATTAGATAATTAGTGAGATAATTGTCATGGCTAAATCAAGACATGACCATTATCATTTCATTTTTAATGCAAATTGCAAGGATCAAAGAGCATCTTCCAAATGAAATGATGATGGTCAAAGTATCAACAAGGTCAACAAGTCAAGGTGGGTCAAATGGTCAACAACCATAACCATGCACAATTATTAAACTAATATCAATTAACAATAATACACACATAAGCATTAGGGTTAATAAAATGACAATAGCCATTAACCCTAATCAAGGTCCTCTCCCTCAATCTCAAGCAACTGTGCATACGCACCCGCATTCGTGATCCGAGGAACACGAATACAATGAGAAAAACCAATCCCAAATCATATACTAGGATCCGGCTTAAACCAAAGCCCGCTAGTATAAACTGTCCGGACAGCAAACGTGCACAAGTGCGCGAATGTGAACGAACCCTGTCGCAAAACCATGCGACCTCTACTCATTTTGCCTAAAGGTGAATAGCTCTCTGTGTGGGATTCTAAAGACTCGACACTACGCTGGCAGTGGGTTTAACCACAGACAGCAAGCGGCACTAGCTGTACGTAACGGTCCCCAGGTAGATGTCGATAAGAAGACTGATGAGGTGAACCCCATCCGAACTCCTACTGAGCCTGTATGTGACAATCTCCGTACAGTCCGGTCTGTTCGTCTGATACATCGCATGGCGGGCCTAGGGGGGCGGTGAACGTCAGTCCCCTAATAGCGGTACAAGTCATGTCGGAGTGTAGCCCAGAACATCCTGAGATAACACTGGAAACCTACCAGTATATCTCGCTTGCCCTGGCCAGGGACTACTCGTGTAATGGCTCTCCTGCACACAGCGCGATGTCAACCCCCAATACCGGGAGAGACGAATCCTGTCTAACCGTCACTGCCTCCAAGTGCTTCGGGACTGCACCCAAAAACTACCTGTTTGCACGACTCCTTTGAGCCATGGTAGGGTAGTAATCAAAGTGCAGTGGGAACACACTCGAGGAGAAGTGACAGTGTCAAGTCAGCGGACTAAGCTGTACTCATGTCACCTGGGAACTGATAACTGACGATAGGTATAATACCAACCAACAATCCCCGACGAGTCCTGTCCAGTGTACTCGTAACCTAACGAGCACCCGCATACTATCTCAAGTACAACGTACTGACGGCTGTGGGACAGACCGTCTCCCACGATGGGATGAGAAGCGCATACGCTAGTCTACTCCGGAGTATCGATGCCCTGTCTCGATAGTCCAATGACAAGGGACCAGTATAAGGATGTGCTTAAAGATCACCCAGCTCCCACGAGTGTGAGCGCCATCACAACGCTGGTAATCAAGCAAAGATCCTAAGGGCTCTACTAATATGTATATCAGCAATATGCTAAAAAAAACACATGCACATATTAAAGCAGAGACAAACCAAGTAGCATACTACCATTTCGAGCAAGATTGTATATATAACTGTGAATATCCCAAGCTTCCATCAAGTAATATACAAACTAGTATGATACAGTAATGGCCTCTAGGACATATACACTAACAATCTCCCACTTGCACTAAGGCCATGTACTGGCGTATCGAAGACCTATCATCTCGATCAGCCGCTCGAACTGAGTCTGGGGCAAGGCCTTGGGGAATGGATCTGCAGTGTTATCCTCTGATGCAACTCTCCGGACCTCGATCTCCTGGCGATCTACGATCTCCCTGATCAGGTGATACCGCCTTAAGATGTGTCTGGATTTCTGATGGGACCTGGGTTCCTTCGCTAAAGCTATAGCCCCGTTGTTATCGCAATACAGAGGTATTGGGTCAACAATGGACGGAACCACCTGAAGTTCTCTCAAGAACTTCCTCATCCAGACAGCTTCTTTTGCGGCATCAGATGCAGCGATGTATTCCGCTTCCATAGTCGAGTCAGCAACGGTTTCCTGTTTGGAGCTCTTCCAACACACCACCCCTCCATTGAGGGTAAAGACAAAACCCGACATGGACTTGGAATCATCCTTGTCACTCTGGAAGCTGGAGTCAGCAAAGGCCTCAATCTGCAGGTCTTTTCCGCCATACACCAAGAACATCTCCTTAGTCCTTCTCAGGTACTTGAGAATGTTCTTTACTGCTATCCAATGTTTCTCCCCAGGGTTTGACTGATACCTGCTTACCACACTCAGTGCATAAGCCACATCCAGTCTGGTACACAACATCGCATACATTATAGAGCCTACCACAGAAGCGTAGGGTATAATAGACATGCGATCCCTCTCCAAATCAGTCTTGGGAGACATCTCTTTGGAGAGGGTGATCCCGTGACAAGCCGGTAGATTACCGCGCTTGGAATCTTCCATACTGAATCTCTTCAGAATGCTGTCGATGTACCTGGACTGCGAAAGTCCTAATATCCTCTTGGATCTGTCACGGTAGATCCGGATACCCAGAATGTATGAGGCATCACCCAGGTCTTTCATGGAGAACCTGTGTGACAAGAACCCCTTGACAGATTGTAGCATAGGAATGTCATTTCTTATTAAGAGAATGTCATCCACGTATAAAACGAGGAATACTACAGTTCTCGCTACAAATCTACAATAGATGCATGGTTCATCTGGATTTTTGATAAAGCCAAATTCCTTGACCGTCTCATCAAAACAGATGTTCCAACTCCGCGATGCCTGCTTTAGTCCATAAATGGACTTAAGCAACTTGCACACCTTTCCGCTTCTCCCACTCTGAATGAAACCCTCTGGCTGATCCATATAGACACACTCCTCTAAATGTCCATTTAGAAAAGCTGTATTTACGTCCATCTGCCAAATCTCATAATCGTGGAAGGCAGCAATGGCAAGAAGGATCCGAATGGATTTCAGCATAGCTACTGGAGAAAAGGTTTCGTCATAGTCCAAACCAGGTCGCTGACGAAAACCCTTTGCTACCAGTCTAGCTTTATAGGTCTCAACCTGTCCATCTACACCAATCTTCCTTTTGAAGATCCACTTGCATCCTACGGGTTTTACCCCATCTGGAGCAATGTCCAACGTCCATACTTTGTTGGTGTACATGGACTCCATTTCGGTCCGCATTGCATCCAGCCATTTTACCGAGTCGACGCTCTGAATGGCTTGCTGGAAGCTAGTAGGCTCATCAAAGTCTATGATGCAATCCTCTCTATCCCCGTCAATGATAAAAACGTAGTATCTCTCGGGCGGATGAGACTGCCTACAACTCCTGCGGAGTGGGTGGGAATGTCCTGATCTTTCGAACCTTCTGGTTCTACTAAGCTTTCAGTAATAGCTTGTGGTTCTGGAATTTCTTTCAGTTCTATTGCGCTCCCACTTATTTCTTTTTCTAAGAACTGATGTTTCAGAAAATGGGCATTACGAGAAACAATGACTTTTTGTTCCTCTGCGTAATAGAAAAGATACCCCCTGGAGTTCTTTGGGTATCCCACAAACTTGCATAGTACTGAGCGTGCCTCTAGTTTGTCCGCATGCTGTTTTTTGACATAAGCTGGACATCCCCAAATCTTCAAGTATTGAAGATAGGGTTTCTTCCCACTCCATAACTCATATGGTGTGGTAGGCACAGTCTTAGTGGGAACACGGTTCAAAAGGTATGCAGCTGTTTCTAGTGCATATCCCCAGAATGATCGCGGCAACTCAGCATTACTCATCATGGACCGTACCATATCCAATAGGGTTCGGTTCCGTCTCTCCGATACACCGTTATGTTGCGGAGTGTATGGAGGAGTAAGCTGAGAGAGAATTCCATTCTCTTTTAAGTAACCCAGGAACTCGGCACTCAAGTATTCACCACCTCGATCAGATCTCAGTGCCTTGATACTTTTGCCTGTTTGTTTTTCTACTTCATTCTTATATTCCTGGAACTTATCAAAAGCTTCGGATTTATGCTTCATTAAGAAGACATGTCCGAACCTTGAGAAATCATCCGTAAAAGTAATGAAGTATGAATAACCGCTTCGTGTATGTGTAGACATTGGACCGCACACATCGCTGTGTACGAGTCCCAAGAGCTCGCTCGCTCTTACTCCGTGTCCAGTGAACGGAGTCTTTGTCATCTTTCCCTTGAGACAGGATTGACAAGTTGCATACGATTGATATTCGAACGAATCCAAATATCCTTCTGCATGTAACTTAGTCAACCTTCTCTCATTGATGTGACCCAGTCTACAATGCCATAAGAAAGTTTTATCGATTTCTGGAGACTTTCTTTTGTGTGTATTCTGGACATTGAAAATCTGTGGCTGGTTTAATACGTATATACCGTTGTTCAATGTACCTGACCCAATCAAAACTTGATTAAGGTGAATGTTCACTACATTACTTACAAATGCAAATTCATAACCTTCTTTAGATAATAAAGATACAGAAATGATATTACAGGTTGCATTTGGTACATAATAACAACTACGCAAAACCAAAAAATGTCCATCCGACAATCCCAGGTGATAGTCCCCCACGGCCTCAGCATCCATGCTAGCACCGTTTGCAACTCTGAGGGTCATGTCACCTGCCTTCAAAACTCTACGCTTTCTCAACGCCTGCAAAGAATTACAGATATGAGATCCTGATCCGGTATCCAATACCCAGGACGTAGAGTTTATTGATAGACAGTTTTCAATAACATACACACCTGAAGCTGAAGCTGCAACTCGCTTCAAATCCTGTGTTCTGGCTTTCCAAGCCTTGCAATCCTGTTTCCAGTGACCACTTTTGTGACAATAGAAGCATTCTTCCTTCCCTACCAGCTTTCCCGCTACCTTTGTTGCTTTTCCTTTTCCCTTCGTATCCACTTTACCGACACCGCCTCTTGGTTTGGCGGGGGCTTTCTTCTTCTTGCCCTTGGCTTTCTCCCTGGACCTACAAGAGGAAGATCCTCCTACAAACAAAGTGGATGTCTCCCTACCCTTCTGTAGGGTGCCCTCAGCACTCCTCAACATGTTCAGAAGCTCGGAAAGTTCAACCTCCTTTCCTTGCATGTTGAAGTTTAGAATAAATTGGGCGTAAGTGGAAGGAAGGGACTAGAGAATCAAATCAGTATAGAGTTCATTCTCCAACGTGGTCCCAAGGTCCGCGAGCTCCTCAATGTAGCAAATCATCTTAAGCACGTGTTCCGCTACCGATGATCCGACGGCCAACCTTGCCGAAAACAACTTCTTCGACACTTCGTATCTTGCGATACGAGACTGCTCTCCATACAGTTCTTTTGTATGAAGAAATATGGACTCAAGGTCCATATTCTCGTGCCTCCTCTGATGTTCGTTGTCCATCGAGGCAAGTACGAGGCATCTGGCCTTCACGCAATCTATTTCCCAGGTCTTGTAGATTTCCCTATCTACGACACTGGTTTTGGGACCTGGGACAGGGGGAGCTTTGGTGGTAAGGACATACCCCAACTTGTCGTAAGTGATTGCTATCTTGACATTCCTGAGCCAATCTTTGTAGTTTGGCCCTGTCAATATGTTTTTATCTAGTAATAACTTAAGTCCGGTCATGTTGAATGGTCGCTGCAATTAGGAGAGAGAAAAGAAACACTTTAGCATGATGCTCTTGCAAGTTTAGAGTGGTTTTTAATTTGTCTAAACTGGATGGCTCCCACTGTCTCTCGAATCCCTTCTCAAACCGTAAAGAAAGGATTAGTCAGGATCAATCTCACCGTACAATACTTTCTTAACCGTTCAGCCAGGCCAGTGTCGGTACTTCGAGGGAGGTTTTCCAACGCTTTCGCGAAGTTCCTTAATTAAGTAACCTATTTTCCCTGTGGGCGTAGCCCCGCTAACACCTTTCTAGACACCTACTAAGTTTATAGCATTGATCGTTAAGTGAGAGTTTTCCCGAGGAGTAGCATATACTCACAGTAGGATCGGGATCCAAATATCATCGCGTGATAAAACCGAAGGAATCCTACCAGAATTATCACACTCCAAATGGTATGCAGCGCTAGCAAGTTTCAGTACTTATGAAACTCCCGATGTGGATTTTTGCCCCATTCTCTTATGACCTTGGTGTTAGTTATATGTATGCCCTGGAGGCCATTACTGTACATTGGATGTATATTGTAGTGGATGCTGGGACATATATAGGGAGGACTTTCTTGCTCGACATGATAGTATGCTATCTGGTTGCTCTTTACCTTAACGTGTACACTGATTGTCTCTTTGATACATGTTGGTAAAGCCCTTAGGATGTGTACTTGACTATCTGGACTATGATACGGATCATACTAGTGGGGACATGGTAGTCCATAAGTACATCCTTCAAAGTCCCTAGTCGTGGGTGTATCGAGACGGGGCATCGATATACCAGAGTAGACTAGCGTATACCTTCTCGACCCATACAGATGGGCGATGGATGATCCCATATCCATTGGTGTTTGACATCAGAGATGATATACGGGTGCTCAGTAGAGACTGGGTACACTGGACGGACTCGCCGAGAACTCCCAGATGGTATTATACCTCACGTCAGATGGCAGTTCTCTGGTGACACTGGTACAGAGTAGTCTGTTGACCCGAGATCGTCATAGAGTCTTGTGTGGTTCCCACTGTGCTTTGATTTCCATCTTACCACGTCCAAGAGGGCGTGCAAAACGGTGGTTTTTGGGTACAGTCCCGAGTCACATGGAGGCAATGAGCGATAGGAGGGGATTCGTCTCTCCCGGTATAGGGGGTTGATGTTGCGCTGTGTTCGATTGGCTATAACAGGAAATCCCTGGCCAGGGTTGCTGAGATTTACTGGTAAGTGTTACCAGTAGTTTCTCGAAGTGTTATAGACCTCATATCGACACGACTTATCGAGCTATTGGGGTCTGACGTTTACCACCCTTAGGCGAGATATGCGACATATCAGACGATCAGACCGGACTGTACGGTAGTGTTACTGGTTGGATTCACAGGAGTGTGAGCGGGCTTGCTCGTCGATCTTCTGATCGCTCAATACCCGGGTGGCCGTTACGTTTAGCAGACCGCTTGCGGCTTGTGGGTGCTTGATATGATCATCATCTGCTGCCGGCGTATTGACGAGTCTTTAGAGTCCTACACAGAGGTTTCCTGGTTCAAGCGAAACGAAATAGGAGCGCATATGAGATATGTGCGGGACCGAGAATAATGCGTGTATGTTATACCGTATTCCATTCTCGCGATGAATGTATCGATTAGGTTATATGCGATATACCCTAGTTGTCGAATCAAGGATTGATTCGATAAACCGATACATTGGATACTAGTCGGTTATATGTGATATGACCGGATCGTTAAATCAAGTGTTGATTTAATGATTTAATGTATAATTATATATTTGATATATTACTTTGCATTAACTAGTATCGGTTCACTTTAAATGGATTTTCTCACTCGGGTGTGCGCATTGCATATGCGATATGATTTTGTGCACATGATTGTATCATGTTTGATGATACATGCTTTTTGGTTAAGTGTAAAGTATTAAACTATGGTTAAGTGGATGATTAGGGTTTTTACTTATTCTTTTATTCATTTATTTGTTTATACATTTTGGAAAATAAATGGAAAAGAGAAAATAATGGTGGCTTTTTTTGTTGTTTAGTTGAAGCTTCATGAAACCTTGACCTAGTCCACCATTTTTGTCTCATCCTAAACCCTAACCATTCCATTTAACCATGATTCATTCTCTACACTAAACCATGGTTTGAATATGATAAGGTTTGATTTTCTTTTCCTTTTTTAATCAAAACTTATCATATTCTTCATCTTCTTCTTCTTCTTCACTTCAAGAAAAAGCTTGAAAGCTTTAATGGCAAAGTGAGAAAAAGAGTGAGAAATCCAAAACTAAAGTCTACCCACTTCCTATTTCTTCATCCTCTACCTCTTGCCAAGTAGTAGAGTGTGTTTCCTTCACAAGTTTTCATGGCTTGGTGAAGGTGGAGCTTGATCTAGCGATGCCTCGACGTAGATCATCTTCGGCATGGACATCGACGACCTAGCTCGCCATTTCTCCGACGAAGCCGACGCTAGAGCCCGGGAATTCATTTGGACAGCGAGGGGACTTCGTTGCGGAGCTATGGAGGTGGAGCACCGGATCTACAAAGGTTGTATTTCTGTTTAAACTTTAGTTAAGTTGTTAACTAGTTTCTTTTTCGCCTAGACATCTAGCCAACGATCCGTAGTTTAGGGTTTCTCGGCACCGTAAATTTTGAAATTGGCATGGTTGATGCCTTGTGAGACCTCTTGAGAGTGCCTAGGAACCCTACACTTGGCGTGAGGTCAAAATGTCATAAGTCACATGTCAAGTTCTTCCCATCATTATCCTGGTTAATTTGAACCCACCCGTACCTACCCTTGACGTAGGCCAAAATGGCAGTACGACCGTCTCAAACCAACGCATTCTATCTATGCAACAGATAAATATCCGGCAGCTACCAATCACTATGCCTTGGCGTGAGGTCAAAATACATAGCTTGAATACTACCGAATATTTAACTGAAATGATGGAGGGCTACGGATGGTTTTGGCGAAACCGTGAACGTAGTGAACTTGATATAATCGATGGAATGAGATAGCTTTTAAAAGGAGTGGTTCAAGCTCCGCGTTTAAAAGTTTAGTTTTGAAAAGAACCGAGTGGTTTTCAAAGTGTTCCAATCGACTTTTACTTGGTTTATTTTCTTGCATTAGTTCTTTTAATGCGTCCCATCATTTAATCCTACCATTGCAGAAAACAACCAAAATATGACGTACGCTTATGCCATTCGCATTCGCCACGGGGCCCCGTCATCACCCGTTAGGTTACTTAATTAACGACAGAGCGGGGGCTGGGCTAGTGCGGCTGTAAAACATAAGCAACGCCTAAATAGTTATCATATATAAATATATAGCAATGATAGACATTACAGATCACAGATGAATACATTGGATATACTAGGAATCCGCAATCTGTTCGAGCCTGCAATGAAAAGCGGATTACACGGTCGCGGTGAATAGCCAATACCCCACCTAAGACCCCTACGGGTGCGGCAAACTACCCGCCAAGTACCCGAAGCGAAGCAACCTCCCTCACCACCGTGAGTAGGCCACTCGGCACTTCAAGATACCCGGTAGTTTGTGCACTCCCTCCTTGGGTCTATCCTAGGAGCAAAAACAGTAAAAAGAATTATACAATGACGGCTACAACCCCGACCCGGTTGTGCGGCCAAACAAATAATAATATTACATCAATTTACATATTACAATGAATGAAAGAAAAAGCAACACTCATCTCACATCCACCCCGGCTATTCATCCGCGACAATCCAACCCATTTATATACACAAACCAGTATCAATCACAGATCACAGATATGTATAACCCCGACTAATCGACATATAGCGATTAGCCGACGTTCAATACATTCAAACATCACAGATATAACCCTTATAGTCAAAGTGTATTGAAGTTCGAAAAAAATACGGATTTATAGGCCCCCAAAAATAAACTTCTATTCTGGAAAATCTGGGCACATATAAACCATCTTAAAAATCCTAAAACCAAGCCAGAGATACACTGCACCAAACTCGACCAAGTGAAGAGACAAGACGGCCGCGGTTGCGCGGCAATAGCTTGCTATTGCCGCGGAACCGCGGCACGTTGGTCGATTCACTTGATCGTTTTTGGTGGCTATCTTTACAAAACACTGAGATGATTTTTGGAGTATAACAAATTTTGTTTTGACCAGAAAAAATTTTAACAGAAAACTAGGGTTTTGATATTTTGGTTTTTCGATTTTTCCGTTTCGAACTTCGACACACTTCACTACCTAGCTAGTTTATGTTTAGTTAGGCTCTGATACCACTGTAAGTCCATGTTGCCCATCCCGGTGCTTGCGGGGAGGCGGAAAACGGAATAAAAATCGGATTTTTATGAGCTTAGGCAACATGGACTATAGCTAGAAGGATCTTTGCTAAACAAAAACTTGCTAAAGCTAACTAGTAACTAGCTAAGTGCTAGAAAGGTTATACCTTGGGCTTTAAGTCCTTCTCTCCTTGCTCCTTGGAGTGGTGGAAGGAGGTCACCTTGGTCGTCTTCTCACGTCGAAGAAAGATCCACCCGAAAGCCTCAACCTTTGGCTTCAACTCCAAGCTAGAAGTAACTAGGGTGCAAGAAGTGCTAGTCCTTGAACCCTAGATGAGAGTAAAGATGATCAAGAGAGGGTTTTTCTCAAGCTCAAGTGTTTCTCAACACATGAGAGGGAGAGAGCTTGAGGGAGAGGAAGAACAAGAGAGAGAAAGGATATGAAAGAATGAGAGAATAATATGAAGCATTCTCTCATATATGTGAATTATTGTAATTAGATAATTAGTGAGATAATTGTCATGGCTAAATCAAGACATGACCATTATCATTTCATTTTTAATGCAAATTGCAAGGATCAAAGAGCATCTTCCAAATGAAATGATGATGGTCAAAGTGTCAACAAGGTCAACAAGTCAAGGTGGGTCAAATGGTCAACAACCATAACCATGCACAATTATTAAAATAATATCAATTAACAATAATACACACATAAGCATTAGGGTTAATAAAATGACAATAGCCATTAACCCTAATCAAGGTCCTCTCCCTCAATCTCAAGCAACTGTGCATACGCACCCGCATTCGTGATCCGAGGAACACGAATACAATGAGAAAAACCAATCCCAAATCATATACTAGGATCCGGCTTAAACCAAAGCCCGCTAGTATAAACTGTCCGGACAGCAAACGTGCACAAGTGCGCGAATGTGAACGAACCCTGTCGCAAAACCATGCGACCTCTACTCATTTTGCCTAAAGGCGAATAGCTCTCTGTGTGGGATTCTAAAGACTCGACACTACGCTGGCAGTGGGTTTAACCACAGACAGCAAGCGGCACTAGCTGTACGTAACGGTCCCCAGGTAGATGTCGATAAGAAGACTGATGAGGTGAACCCCATCCGAACTCCTACTGAGCCTGTATGTGACAATCTCCGTACAGTCCGGTCTGTTCGTCTGATACATCGCATGGCGGGCCTAGGGGGGCGGTGAACGTCAGTCCCCTAATAGCGGTACAAGTCGTGTCGGAGTGTAGCCCAGAACATCCTGAGATAACACTGGAAACCTACCAGTATATCTCGCTTGCCCTGGCCAGGGACTACTCATGTAATGGCTCTCCTGCACACAGCGCGATGTCAACCCCCAATACCGGGAGAGACGAATCCTGTCTAACCGTCACTGCCTCCAAGTGCTTCGGGACTGCACCCAAAAACTACCTGTTTGCACGACTCCTTTGAGCCGTGGTAGGGTAGTAATCAAAGTGCAGTGGGAACACACTCGAGGCGAAGTGACAGTGTCAAGTCAGCGGACTAAGCTGTACTCATGTCACCTGGGAACTGATAACTGACGATAGGTATAATACCAACGAACAGTCCCCGACGAGTCCTGTCCAGTGTACTCGTAACCTAACGAGCACCCGCATACTATCTCAAGTACGACGTACTGACGGCTGTGGAACAGACCGTCTCCCACGCTGGGATGAGAAGCGCATACGCTAGTCTACTCCGGAGTATCGATGCCCTGTCTCGATAGTCCAACGACTAGGGACCAGTATAAGGATGTGCTTAAAGATCACCCAGCTCCCACGAGTGTGAGCGCCATCACAACGCTGGTAATCAAGCAAAGATCCTAAGGGTTCTACTAATATGTATATCAGCAATATGCTAGAAGAAACACATGCACATATTAAAGCAGAGACAAACCAAGTAGCATACTACCATTTCGAGCAAGATTGTATATATAACTGTGAATATCCTAAGCTTCCATCAAGTAATATACAAACTAGTATGATACAGTAATGGCCTCTAGGGCATGTACACTAACAATGTCAAGTTCTACCCATCACTACCCATCATTGTCCAGGTTAATTTGAACCCACCCGTACATACCCTTGACGAAGGCCAAAATAGTAGTATGACTGTCCCAAACCAACGCATCTATCTATGCAACAGATAAATATCCGGCAACTCCCAATCACTATGCCTTGGCGTGAGGTCAAAATACATAGCTTGAATACTACCGAATATTTAACTGAAATGATGGAGGGCTATGAATGGTTTCTGGCGAAAACCTTTAACGTAATGAACTTGATATCGTTGAAGGAACCGGATAGCTTTTAAAAATATAGTGACGAAAACCTTTGCTAAAGAGGTCACTCCCGGTGAAGGGATCTCGGCTCTTTCCCCGTAGAATGAGGTGCAGGATATTCCAACTGAATACCACGATGAAAAGCAAAAGTAATCGGCTATAGTGAAGTTACTGCCCTGACGCAAACTTTTGTCCAAGGGGTCACTCCCGGTGAAGGGATCTCGGCCCTTGCCTCGTCGACTGAGGAGCATGATATTCCAACTGAATACCACTGTGCAAAACAAAAGAGAACGCCCTTGCAATAACAGCTTTTTGAAAAGTGTTCCAACAACATCAGAATAGGTTTGTTTAGCTTGCATTGATCCGAATCAATGCAGTCCCATCAATTGATCACACCAATAAAGAACGAAAATAATGATGTACGTATATGCCATCCGCATTCGCCACTGGGTTCCGCCATCACCCGTTAGGTTACTTAACTAACGACAGAGCGGGGACTGGACTAGCGCGGATGCAAAACATATACAACATCTACTAGTATATATATCAATATATAATATCGCTCAAGGCGTGATAAAATGCAACATCACAAAAATGTAATCAGCATCACAGAACAATACAGATATCTTGGATCCCCGGGTTTCACAGAGCCGCTACTGAAACCCGACGTTCCCCAGGTCGTGTGGATAGCCTGTGAAATGAAATCCTAGACCCCTACGGGCGCGGCAAGTTACCCGCCAAAACCTGAAGCGAGGCAGCCCCCTTCAGCAACGTGAATGGACCACCCAGGACTTCACGGAATCCGGTTACTTGGGCACCCCTCCTTGGGTCAACCTGTACCCCTTACGAGTGCGGCGAATAGCCCGCCAATTCTAGAGTGAATCCCCCTTCGTCTCAAAGCCATGAGATGCGGGCTCGTTGCCCTCTAGAACCCGACTATCCGTGCACCCCTCCACGGGGTAATCCTAGTACAGAAAGTAAAATATACATACAACGGGTACATCGACCTCGACCCGGTCGTGCCCCAAAAGAATAATATACAAACAGGCAGTGACGACAGTCCACATGTCGGACGCTCGCCCCGCAATATCAAAAGTACATATAAAACAAAACTGTACTACCATTGCATCTAGGCTATCCCCCACGACCAATCCGCAACATCACAGCACAACACAGAACATCAACGTGAATGTCACGTTCGCAAATCCGTCTAAAAGGGCTATAGCAGTTAGACAGGATTTACCGATCAAATGACATTCACGGTCGCAGATATAATGTAAATACTGTGAACTAACATGTTTAAACTTTTTGATCGATCAAATATACCCGAGTGGGCCCCAAGCACTACTGTAGCACTCACAGAAAATCTGGGCCCAAAAAGAATGCTCCAAAAACCCCATTTTCAACTCATAAGCCCACTGTAAAAAATTGGTCAAATGAACAGTCTACCTTGCGGTGGAACCGCGGCCAATGCGTGGGTTTGGCCGCGGTTCCGCGGTGTAAAGGGGACGTCACGCGACGAAATTTTCTCAGATTGCTTAGAATTACCTGCACGTGTTTCTGCAACAACCTGAAAAATTTTTAGAGCCCAAAAAAATTCCGACAGAAACACATGCAATGGAAATCGGGTTTTCGGAAATTTGTTCGATTGAACTTGTAAACACATTAGAGCAAGCTAGACTAGGTTAATGGCGTGGCTCTGACACCAGTGTAAGTGCACGGCGGCACCCCGGCCGTCTATCCGACGCCGGAATGCGGAAACGAAAAACTTTTCTATAAAGAAAACCGGCACCACCGAGCACTATAAAACCCGGATCGGGCCATTAACCTAACTACTAGCAAACCAGAAAAGGAGTAGGAAGCTATACCAAGCGATCCGTGTCCTTCGGTCTTCGCCTCCACTTCGATCTCCTGACGGAATCTCCGGTCGTCGCCTCCTCGTCGAAACGGGCACCACATCGCCGAATTCTTTTATGGGCTCCCACCTCTGGACCGAGGCAACTCGGGCGCGAAGTTGGCCTGCCGACGCGTCCAAGGTTGCTGTAGGTGTAGTGTAGAAAAGATTGTCTCTAGGGGTTGTGAAGTTGCCTTTGTGATGGAGGAGAAGAATGAACTTATGGAGAAGGATGGTTTATAACTTTCAAGCATGAAAAATGAGAGATGTAAATTTCCCACACTCAAAATTGAACTCTCTCTCTCCTCACCTCATGTGGCCGGCCTCTCCTATGGTGGGGAAAAAAGAACCATGGAATAATGCAAGAGGAGAAGTGAAAAAAATGAGAAAAAAAATGGTCACCCCAATTTCTAATCAATCCTCATCCAAAGTCATATAAAAATCTCTTCACATTAATGCAAAAGAATGATGCAAAGAGAATCTCATGATGATAGTCAAATCAAAAACCCTCATTTACAAATGAACCCCTCCACAAATACTAATTTGCACAATTGCAAATTATCCCCCTTCCAACAGAAAGTCCGGCAGGGAAGGAACAAAGGAAAACTGGCCGGAACGGAATGCAAACTGGCAACTTCAGAAAACTGATCCCGTAATAAATTACAGGAAAACCCCGCGACTGTATATACATACCCGCATTTGTATTCCCACCGAATACAAATGCAAAGAGATAAAATCTACACTGTACAATACTAGGATCCGGCTTAAACCAAAGCCAGCTAGTATTATCTGTCCGATCATGATACGTGCAATATCGCACGTATCTTATCGAACCCTGCCATATCTCCATACGGCCTCTACAGCGTTTCGCCCGAAACTTGAGTAACTGTGTGTGGTGGACTCTAAAGACACGTCAATACTATGGCTATGGATTTGACCACTAGAACGTCAGAGGTATTAGCCATACGTGACGGGCTACCAGCTATTGACCAAAAGGGACGTCGATGAGCGAACTCATCCTGACACCCTACTAAGCCCATCAGTGACAATATCCGTACAGTCCGGTCCGTTCGTCTATGAGCATCGCATGGAGGGCCTAGGGGGATGTAAAAGTCTGACCCCCAAAAGCGGTACAAGTCGTGTCAGAGTGTAGCCCAGAACACCCTGAGATACTACTGGAATACCTACCAGTAAATCTCCTGCCTTGGCCAAGGACTTTTCATGCACTGGCTCTCCTAGACACAGCGCGACCTCACCCCCAATAACGGGAGAGACGAACCCCTGCAGATCCGCTCACTGCCTCCATGTGGCTCAGGACTGTACCCAACTAAAACCTGTTTGCATGCCTCCTTTGAGCGTGGTAGGGTAGTAATCAAAGCACAGTGGGAACTCACACGAGACAAATGACGATCTCAGGTCGATGAACTAACCTGTACACATGTCACCAGGGAACTGCTATCTGACATCAGGTATAATACCAACTAGCAGGTTCCCGGCGAGTCCTGTCCGGTGTACTCATAACCCAATGAGCACCTGTATACATCTTAGGTGAACCAACTGACACCAGTGGCTTGTGAGACCGGCCACCGCTCCTCGTCGGGGTCTCGACTGTATACACTAGTCTACTCTTGCCCTATCTCGAAACTCCCACGACTAGGGACCTTTTAAGGATGTGCTTATAGACCCCAGCTCCCATGTATATGATCGCCCTCATACTGCTGGTAGTCAAGCAAGAATCCTAGGGGCTCTATAAACGTGCAATAGCGACTCGTAAAGTCACCTAAAGCAGTACACGATGATAAAGATAAACCAGATAGCATACTATCATCTTGAGTAAGACTGTCCTACCAGTATAGGTCCTCCCTCAATCATTGCAATCATGTGCCTGTGATCCAATAATTGACTCTGAGGGCACTATCTGCAACAATCCGGAGCCTGAGATTTAGGATATTGGGATTTATGTTTTGTGTCGATGCTTGACACGGATTTTATGTTGATTTCATTGATGATACCTCGATTTATATATACAGAAATCTCATTAAATAAAGAAAACAGTTTTCTCATTCATAAGGTATTCTGTTTTCATTTCGATGCATTCATACATCATATATATGATATGTTGCTACCTGAGGCACTGACACGAGCAAGTATTACACTTATGTGTAGATGGTTCAGGATATTTTATTGAGGATATATTATTATCGTATGACCTAGGATTGAGTCATACATACGATTTCTGCTCGATGATGTTTTCTACTCACGAGTTGGCAACTCCACCCCGTTGTGCCATAGTTTCTTGCAGGTTTTTCCATACAGGTTTCGTTGCGGCTTGCTAGCACACTGCTTCCTTCCGGGTGATTGCCTTGGTAGGTGGGTTCACTTGCATCATGACCATCACTGTATTTTATTTATATTAATTTGTATCTAGTAACTCCATCAACCAGACATGTATATTTGTTAGACTTAGAAGACCAGTGTATATTCTTTCGACCTTAGAGTCGTGCGACTGTATTATTATGGGGTTTCTCTGGTTTTCTTGAGGATATTGCTTTTCTTGATGAGTTTTAATCCTCGCCCTTCGGCGTTGTATATTATATTGCATTGCGTGGTTGTGTCTGCCAATTGGCAAAGAGCTAGCTCCCGCTTGGGGATGCCTTTATCCATTAAATGTAATATTCATTTTTATACCCGTTTGGGGCCCGTATTTACAAAGGAGACTCTGCCAAAATTTTCGGGAAAATATGACGTTGCTTTTAAATGTTTGATGCCACTTAATTATTAAAACCACTTACTTTAAAATATGTTTTCTTCACTTCTTCTTTAAAATGGTTTAGATTTCTGGGATTTTGGCTTACTTGAATTAGATGGGGTCCTACAGACTTCATATGATTCACGTGCCAGTCACATGCCATTTCGGGTCGTGACACCCGGTATTGGGGGCTTATGTCGCGGTGTCCACGGATGGCCATCACCAGAAATTCTTGGCCAAGGTAGTCGAAAATTACTGACCTAGGATCGGTAGTTTCTTAGTTGGTGATAGGTTTCATACCGACACTGAATATCATGTTATTAGGGGTCTGACTTTATCGACCTCCATAGACTTGATATGCGATACTCATAGACGAACGGACCGGACTGTACGGATATTGTCACTGTCAGGTTCAGTAGGGTTTCAGGATGAGTTTGCTCGTCGGCCTCCCTTTCGCTCAATACCTGGGCAGCCGTTACATACAGCTAGTGCCACTGACGTGCTTGTGGTTAAACCCAATGCCAGCATATTGACGAGTCTTTAGAGTCCCACACAGTGGGTTTCCCTGATTCGGGCAAATTGTTGTAGAGGCCGTATGGTTTTATGGCAGGGTTCGATCATATACGTGTACTTATGCACGGATCATGATCGGACGAATAATACTAGTGGACTTTGGTTTAAGCCGGATCCTAGTATTATATTGTTGGATTATTTTCGTCTCTTTGTATTCCTATTCAGTCGGAATATGGATACAGCTATGTATATACGGTTGAGGGGTATTCTTGTAATTCCATTGCAAGATTACTTTTGAAGATGCCATTTTATTTTTGTGTTAAACATTTTGGTTTAAATGTTTATTGTGTGGAAAGTGTGGCTTTGGTTCGTGCATGCACTTGGTGATTCATGGTTGTGAGTCATGAAGGCATGACTACGGTTTTTGTTGTCTTATTAGATTTTTTGTTGTGAGCATGTGGGAGAGGCAGATATTTTCTTGAGTGTGGCTGTTCTTTAGTTGCTATTATTTTTCTCACAACAAAAGAACTCACAAGACATAGCCAATTTTCTTTAGTTGATTTTTCTTGAGCTCACACTCTTCACTCCATGGCATCTTCTTCAACCTCCACCAAAACCCTCTCATAAGTTGAGAATCCTTGGGTGTATTGAGACAAAGTATTCACACACACTCTGTACTTCATCTTGGCTATCTAGGCTAGCAAACTAGATACCCGGGTTGCTTCGATTTTGAGGCTATTGGCTATAGTGCCCTCAAGGAAATTATCGTAGTCGTAGGCAGGTATTTATGATGATTGAGGGAGGACATATACTTGTAGAACAGTCTTACTCGAGATGATAGTATGCTATCTGGTTTGTTTTTATCATCATTATTACATGTTGATAGAGCCCATAGGATTCTTGCTTGACTACCAAAATTATGATGGCGATCATATACGTGGGAGCTGGTGGTCTATAAGCACATCCTTAAATGTCCCTAGTCATGGGAGTTTAGAGACTGGGCATCGATACTCCATAGTAGACTTGTGTATACTAATCGAGACCCTGACGAGGTGCGGTGTCCAAGTCTCACAAGCCATTAGTGTTAGTTTGTTCACCTAAGATAGTATACAGGTTCTCATTGGGTTATGAGTACACTGGACGGACTCGCCGGGAACCTGCTAGTTGGTACTATACCGATTGTCAGATAGCAGTTCCTATATGACATGTATACAGGTTAGTCTGTCGACCTGAGATCGTCATTTGTCTCGTGTGAGTTCCCACCGTGCTTTGATTACTACCCTACTACGGCTCCAAGGAGTTGTGCAAACAAGTTTTAGTTGGGTACAGTCCCGAGCGACATGGAGGCAGTGAGCGGATCGTCGGGGATTTGACTCTCCTGGTATTGGGGGTTGATTTCGCGCGGTGCATGGGTGTCCATCACTAGAAATCCTTGGCCAAGGTAGTCGAGAATTACTGATCTAGGATCGGTAGTTTCTCATGTGGTGATGGGTTTCATACCGACACGAATTATCGCATTATTAGGGGTCTGACTTTATACACCCCCTAGACTCGATATGCGATACTCTAAGACAAACAGACCGGACTGTACGGATATTGTCACTATCAGGCTCAGTATGGGTTTGGATGAGTTTGCTTGTCGGCCTTCCTTTCGCTCAATACCTAGGTAGCCGTTACGTACAGCCAATGCCGCTGACGTGCATGTGGTTAAACCTACTGCCAGCGTACTGACGAGTCTTTAGAGTCCCACACAGAGGGTTTTCACGGTTCAGGCGATATGGTGTAGATGACGTATGTTGGTACATACAGTTGTCCGATTAAATATGTGCACAAACTTTAATCGGGCGGTTGATAATACTAGCGGCTTAGGATTAAGCCGGATTATTAAATCAAGTTTTGATTTAATAATTTATATATGTATTTATATATGTATTCTAGTATTATTGTTCACTATTCATTTTCTCTCTTGGCTATTCGTATTTTTTTACAAATACGCATATATGTATTTCGATACGTATACCGGGAAGTATTCTGTATTTATACGGAATAGCTTCTAGAAGATGGCCACCTCATTATTGATTTTCTTTTTAGAAAATCAATTATGGAAATGAGGTGGAGGGGTGAGTTGGCATTAGAATGGACATGGCATGTAGAGAGTTATGGCATTCAATTGTTTATTGGAAAATAGTGGAGATATTTTTCATTTTGCATGAGAGAGAGGGGGGGCTGCCATCACACTTGATGGGGCTTGCTCATTTTTGTTACACACTGGCTCACTCTCACTCTCTCTTGAAAATACTTAGCACATTTCTTTAGTTGCTCATGCCATATGTCTCCTCACCTCCTCTTTATCTTCTTGAGTTGCTCATTGAGCATGTATGATGAGAGAAAATTATAGTGACACATTCCCACACCTCCACTCTCCATTGCTAGCAATCTTGGAGCGTCGGTTTCCTCGCTTGGCAAGGCTAAACCATGCATCGTTCCCCTTAGGTGGATCATCGTAGATGGAGGAAGACCGGCAACCAAACTCGATCCGCAACCTCTAGGAGCTTGGGATGAAGGTTGAAGATCGAACGACACGGATCAACTCAGTACAACCATTCCTAACTTCTTTTTATAGCGTGCTAGCATAGGGTTTAGGGTAGATCTGGGCATCGGGTCATGGTAGCTCTAGTTTAGTAAATTTTTGATACATATTTGGCCATGGATTGATGGTCGGGGCACTGCCGTAACCCAACATGGTATCAGAGCCTACCCGTAAACCCCATACTAGCAGTTTTAGACAATGTGAAAGTATCAAAATTGAAACAACCCCAAACAGTGCATTGCACATTTCAGTTTCTGTCGAAATTTCAGAGTCTTCAAAAAAATTTTAAGCAACTTTAGAAGACTACTTGTATGACCA
The DNA here is from genome assembly GCA_030015575.1 of Agapanthus africanus. NCBI lineage: Eukaryota > Viridiplantae > Streptophyta > Magnoliopsida > Asparagales > Amaryllidaceae > Agapanthus > Agapanthus africanus. The sequence goes on from CM057340.1 coordinate 244,462,153, forward strand.
CAAGAGCACACACCAAATACGAACCCATTTCACCTGTTTTCACCCGAGCACATGCTCAAAATTTCCGAGCCAACCAGCCCAGGGAGGGTGTTTGGGCTTTGTATTTTGTGTGTGGTCTGGTCTCTGGAATATTGGTTCAGTGTATTGCTAGTTTAACCCTGTTTTGATATTGTTTTATCTAGTAGTTTGGGGCTATTCAGGGTGTTTCGAAGTCGATAATTTAACCCTGTTTAAATGTTTATCAGTACATGCATTACTATCTGTGACCGTGAATGTCATTAGAATGGTACCACTCGTCTAATTGCTATATGTTCTTTTAGACGAGTTTGCGAATGTGACATTCACGTTGATGTTCTGTGTTGTGGTTGGATCGTCGTGGTGGATAGCTTGGGTACAATGTTAATACCGTTTAGATTCATTTGTACATTTAATATTGCGGGGTGAGCGTCCAACATGTAGACTTCCATCACTGCCAGTTTTTATATTATTTGTTTGGGGCACGACCGGGTTAAGGTTGATGTCACCCTTGTACATATTATTTTCTTTTCTGTACTAGGATTACCCCGCGGTGGAGTGCATGAATAGCCGGGTTCTAGAGGGCAGCGGGTCCGCATCTCATGGCGTTGAGACGGAGGGGACCTTAATCTAGAATTGGCGGGCTATTCTCCGCACTCATAAGGGGTATAAGTTGACCCACGGAGTGCTGCCCAAGTTATCAGATTCCGTGAAGTGCTGGGTGACCCATTCACGTTGTTGAAGGGGGTTGCCTCACTTCTGGTTTTGGCAGGTAACTTGACGCGCTTGAAGGGGTCTAGGTTTTTCATTGCACATGCTATCCACACGACAGGGAACGTCGGGTCTCATTTGCGGCTCAAGTGAAACCCGGGGCTCCAGGATTATCCACCATTCTGTGTTGCTTCTGTGATGCTTCTGTGATGTTGTTTTATATCATGCCTGGGATGACTGTTATATATATATTTATATATATACTAGTAGATGTTGTATATTTTTTGCACCCACGCTAGTCCAGTCCCCGCTCTGTCGTTAGTTAAGTAACCTAACGGGTGATGACGGGACCCAGTGACGAATGCAGATGGCATATACGTACATCATATTTTCGTTCTTTTCTGGTGTGATTAATTGATGGGACTGCGTTGATATTTATCATTGCAAGGATAAAACAAACCTATATAATGATGTTGGAACCCATTTTTAAAAACTGACATTACAGATGTTTTCTTTTGCTTTGCACAGCTGTATTCGATTATGAATATCCAGCACATCATTCGACGAAGCAAGGGCCGAGATCCCTTCATCGGGAGTGACCCCTTGGGCAGAAGTTTGCGTCAACGTAATAACTTCATTATAGTTGATTCTTTTGCTTTGCATCGTGGTATTCGATTAAGGATATCCTGCACCTCATTCAACATGAAAGAGCTGAGATCCCTTCACAGGGAGTGACCTGTTTAGCAAAAGTTTGTGGCACTATATATTTAAAAAGCTATCGGTTTCTTCAACGATATCAAGTTCATTACGTTAAAGTTTTTTCGCCAAACACCATTCGTAGCCCTCCGTGATTTCGGACGGGTAGCACTTAGTATTCATGCTATGTCTGTTGGCCTTCGTCAAGGCATAGTGTATGGTTGCTATTTGTTACTTTTCTGTTGCATAGATAGATGCGTTGGTTTGGGACAGTCATACTACTTTGTTGGCCTTCGTCAAGGGTATGTACGGATGGGTTCAAATTAACCTTGACAATGATGGGTAGAACTTGACATGTGACTTATGATTTGTTGGCCTTCGTTAAGGTCATATGAGCATGGGGTAAAAATCACATCGGGAGTTTCAAACATATAAGAAACTTGTCAGGCATGAGCATACCTTCTGGAGTGTGATAACTTAAGTGGATTCCATCAAGTTATCATGCGATGATAGTTGGATCCTGATTCCCACTGATGAGTAGGATTACTCCTCGGGTGATTTTAGATGATCCCGACTAATTCTTCTTTAGGGCTTGGAGGAGAATTCGAGGAAACAGTGGGAGACATCCTGATTAGATAAAGTGATTAACCATTCTAATCTAGGTTAGAGTGAACGTTGAGTATTTCTTTTCTCTCTCTCTCTCTCTCTCTCTCTCTCTCTGGCAGCGACCATGGCCCGACCCTTGACTAAAACTCATGAACCAAGTTAACCGAACCTTCTTAAAACACTTTGGCTTTTGGAATGTCACGGTGTCGCATATATCATTGCCACATCTATATCACCTTTGCGTTTCTCTAGAACACCCCGTATCACTACGAAGATCCGCACTTATTGGATAATCCATCATATAGTTACATATGAACTCGAAGGAACTTGTTCCAGATTCGAGGATGGATTCTGCTTCTGGAATAATTGAATAGGATTATTCAGTTGTCTTTTCTCTTTACCTTCTCTCGGGTTGCGAGAGCTCCTAGGATTAGGAGAGTACACCTATTGAGCTTATTAGATAGTCTTCCTCCAGACCATAAGCAGGTGCCGAAAGGTGGGGAAGGAAGAAAACCAATTAGCCTAAAGGTGGTGTATAGAAGGTAATAAGTAAAGACACATAAAGGGATTAGAATAACGGCAACGAAAAATTGCGACTGCTATCATTCATGACAAAACCGTGTATACCCCTGCCACACCCACATCCACTTTGGATTTCTCCAGAACACTTCGTATCACTACGAACGTCCATAATGCTTGGACATGCCATCGTATAGTTACATACGAACTCGAAGGAATTCGTTCTAGATTCGAAGATGGTTTCCTGTTCAGGAGAAATAGAATAGGATTATTCAGATGTCTTTTCCCTTTACCTTCTCTCAGGATGGGGGGATCCTAGGACTAGGAGGGTACACCAATTACGCTTATTGGATAGTCTTCTTCCAAGCCATAGGCTGGTGCCGAAAGGTAGGGAAGGAAGAAAACCAATTAGCCTAAAGGTGGTGTACAGAAGGTTATAAGTAAAGACATATAAAGGGATTGGAGTCAGGGCATGGAACTATACGGTTACAGTCATGAATCAGAACTGTGTAAGAGGCGTTACTAGTAATACCAGTTAACCCATTGAAACATTTTCATGTTTCAGTTTCACTGTGCGATGTTAATTGAAAACTATTTTCCCAAATTGGAATCTAACTCCAGGGTATGTATTTACCATATCAGTTTCTCACATCTATATGTTATTATAGATGGTGAGTAGGAGTAAGATATTGGCAATTGGGTGATTAGATCCTCATAATATCGGAATTCGTTGCAATTGGTGATATTTGAGGAAATCACCTGGGATTTGCCTGACGGCAAATATTTGGTTTTGAATATCCGTTGTTATGCACCAATTTCAAACTGATATGTCTGTACGTTTATTTTATAAAGTGAGATATAACTTTTTGAAATTATGTCTGTGACATTTACCTATATCAGTTGATAGTTAGGTAAGGTGCATTCAACAGTGTTGTAATTCTTGTTAACCATAGTACAGTTTTCAACCTACGACGCACATGGTTTGAGTTGTTAAACTCAGTGGACATATACAAAGTATTGTATGTTGACCAGTATCCATTAGGACAAAGGGGTTGGTACTCATACTATATTCTGTTTACTTGAAACTTCTCCAGTTCTGGACAAGTATTTCGTTGAAATGCAAGGTCCGGATATTGAGAAGTTATAGGTATAAGAATAAAGTAGAGAACTATTTATTGGAAGTATCAGGATTCTTTGAGGTAGTCGAAGATGTAGATACTTGTGTTTGGTATTCCGTTGATAGTAATGGTTTTGACAACTAGCTTCTCTTTCAGGTTACTCATATATAGATGCACTCCTAGTTGAGTAATGCTGATTGGCCTCATTCCATTTGGTTGATATGCACTGAAGAAAGCTGCATGATTTTGAATCTGGTTCCAATAAAATTAGTGCATTCGTTTCTATATGGTATATAGAATAAATTTATATCTTAACGATGTTAAGATATAGGGAGTTGTCCGGTTGATGCTTAAAACCAGAATCTGGACAAACTCCAGGCACGTTTCAGTAATGGCCGTTTGTGGGTTATCCCGGGCTTTGACGGGGGTTAACTTTCTAACATCAGGAAGATCAATCGTGATATTGTTCTTGACTCGCCACAGTTTTAGTAAAATGGATTTTTTCAGAAAACAAAAATGGGAGTATGGTAGAACTGGAAGTGATTCCAGAACCACAAACGATCACTGATGATTTAATTGAACCTGAGGATTCAATTGGATTTGACATTCCATTAGCCACTCCGCGGATTTTGGTGGGTAACCTCAGGCACCCGAGAGGTACTTCGGTCTTCTCAGAGACGGTGACAGGGAGGTTCTTGTTTACCCAGACTTGCCATTGCTGCTGTTCTAGACTATAAGACCCGGCAGGAGGATGTGTATAGCGTCGTTCTAAACTAGGTTTAGAAGTGCACGTGTATATGACTCTGCCAGAGGGTTGTTATAGTCAGTGGGAGCAGCCAAAGCATAGTGGGCAAGTAGCTTATGTCAATTTATAGGCTAAAGCAGATATAGCGGAAATAGATCATCTATTTTTGATGTGACAGTCATAGGCATTGACTTCATCAGAATAGGAGATGGATCTGGTAAGAAGGTAGTAGGGTGTGATGTCCTGGTATTTGGGATAACATACACTTTATAAGAAGTGAAATTCCTATACTACGATCGGTTATACTATGGTTGTCACATAGTTGGTTCTCCACATAGGACATGGATATAATATCATAGTTTCTGGTTACTAGATCTATGGTTTTAGATCTAGATTTGGGAAGTGTCTCAATATGGGTACTTGACACTATTCTAATGTGTTTTAGAATGGACGACTCCGGACATGGTGGTGTACCTGCAGGTGATGGAGTCACCCTCTCTAAATGTGTCTTACAGACTAAATGGGAGAAGGATCTGCATGATTAGCATATCATTTGCTTAGGCAGTTGAGTTAATCATGAAATGTCAAGTACCACACTAGATGTTGTTTTTGCACTAGCTGCAATAAACATATATTAATCCAATCGTGGAGAAATATAGGGAAGCTGTTTATGAACATAAATGGATGTTCTAGAGATATGGTAACGACAACCTTCTTTAGGAGATGGTTATCATTTCAAGCTTCTAAGGTGACCTGGATGACAGAGTGGCTGTCTGAGTTATAGTTTTTCCCTCTTCTGAGGGACAGTATGTTGGACAGGTGGTCTAAGCGGATACTGATGATGGCATGGAACAGGAAACTGATTAAATTCAGTGGATGATACAGTCTAAGATGTTTGCTGGATTTTGAGTTCATTTGTGAACTGGGTCCCATCAGATATCCAGACAAATTCTAAGACAAGGTATTGCTCATTTCGGGAGATGGTTATTTTCCGTGAAGTTGCGATATAGAGAGATAAAGATAGAAACATTGGAGCGGATCTACTCACTGAGGCTATTTCTCAAACACAAAAGTTTCACAAATGAGCTTTGCGAAACTGCTAAGTAGAGAAGTTGGGTGTTCGGTATCATACGAGCTGTGAGTATGCGACAACGCAATAATTGGACTTAAGTGCAAGTGGGAGATTATTGGCTATAGTGCCCTCAAGGCAATTATCGTAGTCGCAGGTAGGTGATTATGATGATTGATGGAGGACCTATACCGGTAGAGCAGTCTTGCTCGAGATGATAGTATGCTATCTGGTTTGTCTTTATCATCACTATTACATATTGATAGAGCCCATAGGATTCTTGCTTGACTACCAACATTATGATGGCGATCATATACGTGGGAGCTGGTGGTCTATAATCACATCCTTAAATGTCCCTAGTCATGGGAGTTTCGAGACTGGGCATCGATACTCCAGAGTAGACTAGTGTATACTGATCGAGACCCCGACGAGGGGCGGTGGCCAGGTCTCACAAGCCATTGGTGTTAGTTTGTTCACCTAAGATAGTATACATGTGCTCATTGGGTTATGAGTACACTGGACAGACTCGCCGGGAACCTGCTAGTTGGTACTATACCTATTGTCAGATAGCAGTTCCCAGGTGATATGTGTACAGCTTAGTCTGTCAACCTAAGATCGTCATTTGTCTCGTGTGAGTTTCCACTGTTCTTTGATTACTACCCTACCACGGCTCAAAGGAGTCGTGCAAACAGGTTTTAGTTGGGTACAGTCCCGAGCCACATGGAGGCAGTGAGCGGATCGTCGGGGATTCGTCTCTCCCGGTATTGGGGGTTGATGCCGCACGGTGCACGGGTTGCCATCACCATAAATCCTTGGCCAAGGTAGTCGAGAATTACTGATCTAGAATCGGTAGTTTCTCATGTGGTGATGGGGTTCATACCGACACGAATTATCGCGTTATTAGGGGTCTGACTTTATCCACCCCATAGACTCGATATGCGATACTCTTATACGAACAGACCGGACTGTACGGATATTGTTACTGTCAGGCTCAGTAGGTGTTAGGATGAGTTTTCTCGTCAGCCTTACTTTCGCTCAGTACCTGGGTAGTCGTTACGTACAGCTAGTGCCGCTGACGTGCTTGTGGTTAAACCCACTGTCAGCGTACTGACGAGTCTTTAGAGTCCCACACAGAGGGTTTTCACGGTTCAGGCGCTATGGTGTAGATGGCGTATGTTGGTACATACACGTGTCCGATTAAATATCTGCACAGACTTTAATCGGACGGTTGATAATACTAGCGGTTTAGGATTAAGCCGGATTATTTAATCAAGTTTTGATTTAATAACTTATATATGTATTTATATACATGTATTCTAGTATTATTGTTCACTATTCATTTTCTCTCTTAGCTATTCGTATTTTGTACGAATACGCGTATATGTATTCCGATACGTGTACCGGGAAGTATTCCGTATTTATACGGAATAGCTTCTAGAAGATGGCCACCTCATTATTGATTTTCTTTTTAGAAAATCAATTATGGAAATTAGGTGGAGGGGTGAATTGGCATGAGCATGGACATGGCATGTAGAGAGGTATAGCATACAATCGTTTATTAGAAAATGATGGAGATATTTTTCATTTTGCATGAGAGAGAGAGGGGGGGGCTTCCATCACACTTGATGGGGCTTGCTCATTTTTTTTACACACTGGCTCACTGTTCAGTCGACAATAGTGCACTTTTAACATGACAATTTCCTTACTTTTCTTAATCATCTAAAGGTATTTGATATAAATATAACACATATTAGAAGTACATCTGCAATATATCATTTACTTTGTGTTATACATTATAATCAACATTATGAAAGAAATTGTATGTTTAATATTTTTACGCATAATATTTTTTATCTCACGTTCTTCATTGAGATCTTGTGCAAAGATTAGCTTAGGTCAGATATCGGGAATCTGGAATCTGCGGATAAAATACAAGAATGTTGAAGAATCAAATACTGGCAGAAATTCAGAAGAGATAAGAAGATTCCAGATATCATATAAAGACCCACAGATCAACAGAAGAAGACCAAAGAAATTTGAAGCAACGAAGACACCAATCGACCACGGAACCGCGGCCGAGTCAGGCCGAGTCGCCGCAGATCCATGGCCGAGTTATGGGCTTCGGAATTTGGAAGTCAATGGAAACTTCTTCTCAACATCCTAGCTTGTTGGGGAAGCCTCGTTGTAACAATTTTTTTCTGGAAACTTCTCTATAACAACCTAGTTTGTTGGGGAAGCTTGATTAAGGGCTATATAAAGGACCAAGGGCTTAAGAGAAATGGTTCTCAAATATTACACAATTTAGTCCCTGATTTTCCCCAAATTCATCAAGAAAGGAGACAATAACAAATCCAAGGTCCAAAATCAAGAATCATCGAGAAGTTCATCAAGCGATTCAATAAAGAACCTTTATACGAAGCCGATCATCATCAACGAGCAAGCGATCCGCGATAGGTCCAAGACTCACAGTGATCGAGCGAAGTGAAGATCGACGGAAAAATTACCTCTTCAAGCGAGTGATCGAGAGAAATTCTTCTTGTAAATCTCGAATTGAAGAAGTTTTAATTTGAAGTTGAATAATAAAGGTGATAATTAGTTCAATTTCAATTTCTATAAATTTTCGGATTATGAGTTCTTTTTCTAATCTTTCTTCGATTTCCATGATGCACGAGTAAATCTCCGCTTGATAGGATTCATAGGATTAGGGTAGATCGATGGATGATAGAATTCTATACTTTTCTTTAGTCTTATGAAGTTTACAAACCTTCGCAAAAGAATCGTTAACATCATCATTGGGTACGATATCAAATTATTGATTATCATGACCACGATGGGAGATAAGATTGACGATCTTTTTGTGAAGGGCTAGAAAATGAATGGGATCAATGAAAGGACAAGGGACTATAGTGAAGAAACCCTAGTTTCTTCCGAAAAGCCCTAATCCGCAGTCATCGCATTCAATCTAGCGTTAAACTGTCAATAGAAAAGATGAGTTACCTTTATTAGTCATCCATGGCTACTAAATCCGATCGAATCTTACGAGCCTTCTTTACATTTTCTTGATAATCAAATCTTGACCATTTCTTGATTTCCTTTCTTGAAAACGATTTCTTGAATTTCTTGGAATTATTACTTCAACCAAATCTTAAACAATTTTCTTGATTTTCTTTACTATTTCTTTCGACTCAACTAAAGAAAGAATTTACGAATTTCTCGAATCCCAGAGGATGACCCGTGCTCACTAACGATCGCTACACGCGACACCGTTATTGATTGCGGTTACTACTAAACTACCTATCACATTTTTGAACAAATCAAATGGCACCGTTGCCGGGGATACGTGCGTAATTTGTTCTTTCTTGCTATTTGGGTTGAAGTAGTATTATTCCATCAAAATTAAAATCGAGAGCGCATCGTGTGCTTAACGATTAGTGTGTGAATTTTGTAAGGAGATATGGAATCACTGTAGCAGGGAGATAAAGATTCAGATCATTTCATCAAGACCAGAGGAGCAAGTAAAGCAAGTACAGAAAAAATATTTTCAAGAACTTTAAACTTAGCCGTGGAACCGCGGGATTAGGGCTTATTTTGCAGCGGAACCGCGGTGGGATAAGCGATTCTTGGCTTCAAATTTCTCTGGTATATTTCCTATCTTCTTCTCTCTCAACTGAAAAGTACAATAACAATTTTTATGCAGGATTCTATGTAAAAATTCGCCGCTTAAAAAATTCTTGTTGCGTGTTTTGATATTGGTTGTTTGTTGCATATTATAATACGGAAATTAAGGGGCAAAGACCAAATTCAGATTTGGTGGGGAGTTCATTACCCTTCCTAAGCCCCACAAATCACAAAACGAGCATCCGCATCACCCTTCATTAATTAAAAAATATCTAGACCAAGACTCTAAGGACCGTCACGCTCAATTAGGACAGAAGAAGGTCGTGGGTAATCTACTGCTTATCCACATTTCCTTTGTGGTGTCTAGGCAAGTGTGTCTAAGGCAAGTGGTTACTTAATTAGGCCCGCTATTTACATACAGGATACCTCCCACTTACCTTGCCACAAGAGGGATAAAGAGGTAGTAGAGCATTTATCCTGCGATTTGTCTTCTGGAAGTCTAGGAGCGGTCTAGTGACTTGACCTAGGTGACCGTAGATTTAGGGTTGATTGTGCGTTTTTTTGTGATTTGTCTAAATCCTTCTTTTTCAAAATAAACCATAAATCTATTCTTTCTTTTAATTTACACATACGCTGCCACTTGCGCTGAACCCGCTTAGTGCATGCTCGGCTGGACATGGGATTCCAGTGCCCGTCTTGTCCGTGTTTCTTCTATCGACTCCGAAGTCGGTATTTCTTCATCTTCTTTTTCCTCATCACCTACAACATCCACCGAGATGGACGGTTTTACATCGAATTTTAATAACACCACTTTGCCACCACCCGCAGGTGCGTAGAATCTACCGCATATATCTCTCCAAGAGAGATACTACCCTATATGTGGTCCTCATTCTACGTGTCTTTCTATTCCACCAGCTAATGGGGATAATTTCGAAATCAAACCGCACTTTAACAATCTTTTGCCTAAATTTCACGGTCTTGAGTCTGAAGACGCATACGTTTTTATCACCAAATTCGAAAACGTATGTGTTATGATGGGCACTTCATAACTTTCTGTGGATGCTATGCGTTTACGTCTTCTCCCATTTACTTTGTGCGATTTAGCCGAAAAATGGCTGTATAACACACCCGCACACTCTATTTCCAATTGGGATGAATTCGTTATAGCATTCCTTAAGAAATTTTATCCCAATCATAAGACCGCCTGTGTTAGGAGTGAAATCAACCAGTTTAACCAGCTTCCCAATGAACCATTTTGGAAATGTTTTGAACGGTTCAAGGATCTGCTTGTCCAATGTCCTCATCACGGAATCTATAGACGGGATTTGTGCCGAATTATATATGAGAGCGTTAATCTAACGACAAAGCAGATGCTTGAAACCATGTGTCAAGGCAATTTCATGTCTAAAGACGATGGTGAAGCTTGGAAATTCTTGGAAGATTTTGCTGAAAAGACTTTGCAATGGGAAAGCGTTAGTCCATCATCTTGAGGAGGTATCCATCAACTCTACGTTTTTATAGCAGTAAAAGCCAAAATGGAACCATTACAAAAGAAACTCGAACCTATGCAAAACAAATTTTTATTAGCCTCCCTAAACCAGGTTACGCTCCCTAAAACTGTGTGTGGATGCTGTTCAGATCCATCACATCTGACGGAAGAATGTCCTTTGAATTCTCCGTTTCAAGGTCAAGAGCACACTAATGCCGCTTTTCAGCAGCGACCTAGAAACGATCCTTATTCTTCTACATATAATCAAGGTTGGAGGAATCACCCTAATTTTTCTTGGAACCAACACCAAAATCAAAATACGCTTCCAAACCAAAATAACTATCAAAGGGTTCCTCCACGGCAATAGCAACCACCACAAAATCAACACCCCTTTCAACCACAAAATTTTCAAAATCCAGCTAACAATTCTGCACCTTATAATAATTCTTTCCAAACGGTCGGTACCGATAACTCCTCTTCACTCGAACGAACATTGGATCTGTTTATGAAACATTCCAAGAAAATGTCGGCTGATATAAGATCTTCTATCGATACTATAAAAAAGGACTCCGCCTCACACGGTGAGAGTATAAATTTGATAAAAGCAAAAATTGCACAATTAAATGCTGCAATGAGTGCTAGAGTGAAAGGGAAACTTCCATCTCAACCTTTACCGAATCCTGGCCATTCACAATATCATAATGTGAATGCCATTACCACGTTGAGATCCGGAACAGTGCTGAATAACCAAGTCGGTGAACAGGTTGATAATGATGAATCAATCAATGACACCCCGGCTTCCACTTCCACTTCCGACCCTAGTTCATCTTCTTCCGAGCCTATTCTCCGTTTTCCTCTAGGCTAGAACCCTCCGCCCACCTCATTGACACAACCTGAAACGATCCCCACTCCAATTCTGGTATCCATTCTACCCACACAAACTACACGACCTTCTCCACAAATGTTGGACCCAACTATTATTGATAAAGTTCCTTATCCAAATAAGTTGAGGGCCAACAAACCTAACGCACAAATGGAGAAGATTATGGAAATGTTTAAACAGGTTAACATAAATATCTCTCTCCTAGATGCTATCCAACAAGTTCCAGCTTATGCGAAAATACTTAAGGACTTGTGCACTAGGAAGAGAAGAACTCAAGTGCCGAAAAAAGTGTTCATGAAGAGTAATGTTAGTACAACTTTTACCCAGCAATTACCAAAGAAACGAAAGGACCCTAGCTGTCCTACAATCTCTATTTCTATTGGGGGTAAAAATATTAATCGTGCTCTACTCGATTTAGGTGCTAGTATTAACCTGCTTCCATATTCTGTGTATGAGTAATTGGGTATCGGAGAGTTAAACCAATCGTACTGCATTCTCCAGATGGCAGATCGATCTATCACCCAACCTAGGGGTAAGCTTAAGGATGTGTTGATAAAAGTCGGGGAATTTATATTCCCTGTAGACTTCATTGTTCAAGATACACATCCTGTAGCGAACACACGGAACCAAATTCTGGTGATTTTAGGTCGACCCTTTTTAGCGACTTCCAACGCTGTAATCAATTGTTGAAACGGCTCTATGAACCTATCCTTCGGGAATATGTCAATTGAGCTTAACATTTACAAGTTGGGAAGTGAATCCTCTGAACCTTCTGCTCGATTATGTTTTGTCGAATTAATGGATGTCGACAGCAGCGAATTTGAACAGATTTACGATACTGATCTAGACTCCCTCAATACATTGTTGTTTGACCCCGCTATTTGTTATACACATACGGACTCATCTATCGAGCTTTCCGGGTCAACATCTAACGCTGATTATGAACCTTTTATGGAATCTGAGTATCATCCCGTTCTTTCCGATGAGATTATTCTTTAGGGTATCAATGAAAGCTTTGAAGAAATTTTCGCTGATGAACTCGCATTTTTAGAAAACACGGGAGTTGTGATGAATCAACCCCAAATCAAAGAAGTTGAACCATCACCCCTACTTCTTAATAATAACGAGAAAGCGAGTAATTCATCATTATCATTGTGTCGTCTCTATAAACAGAGACGCAAACCCTTTTCATACCATCACTTGTCTCTTCCCCACTTCTTCACGTCGATAGGTGACGTGTTCTTCTGCCAACTAGTGCATTACATTGATAAAATCTTTGAATGGTTGGTATTAACTATTGGTCTTTGTAAAGCTTTATATTGACCAATAACTTTACCCCCCCCCCCCTCTTATAATTTTAAAAGTTTAATATTGTTTAAATCAAGTTTTGGGGGGTATATTTTTGGCTTTTGAAAATAAAATTTGTACACAAAATTGGGAGCCAAAAATAAGTTTGGGGGAGGTTTTCACGTTCATTTATTCTTGTACCCCGTTAATAACTTTTCCTCCTAAGTCTACAAGTTTTTGAGATTTAAAAGATGACAACAGTGAGGACACTGCTGTAAACAGGTTTGGGGGACGTTTATGCTTATTTACGCATTACTTTGCATTACACTTTGCATAAGCACAAAAATTTTAAATTTTTAAATTTTTTTCTATTATAATGAAAGGTTAGAAAGTGAAAAATTACATTTAAAAGATTGGAAAAGTTTAAGAAAACCAAGAAAGTTAGATGTTTTCTTAAACGAAACTAGTTATAAATAGTTATGAGCCGTTGTCCCAAGGGTCAGTAAGATGAAGGAAGTCACTAATCTGAGGATAAATATAAGTATAAAAAATAGTTCCTATTCTGGAAGCCAAACATTTGAACATTGATACCCTACTACACACGTCCTGAAACTCGGGATAGTAGAGGATAGCTTGAAATGCTCTTATCTAAAATCCAAAGTACGAAGAAAATAAAAAAGAAAAATAAAAGTATAAAATGGTGGGGGGGGGAAATTAACACTGGTTTTGTAATCACCAAGGTAGCATAAAAAAATATAGCAAGGGTGCTTCATCACCTAGTGCCTTAGACCAACTAGTTTGTGTAACATTTCAAAAAAAAATATATTATTGTTGGGAATTTTTATAATTTCATATTATTTTATTGAATATTTTAATATTTTGGTATTATTAAATACAAATAAATGGGAAAAATTATGGAAAAATTATGGAAAATTATAAAATAGGGTATTTTATAGAATTATGCCATTTTTAAGTCTTTATGATTAGTTATATGCTAATTTGGTGTTAATCGCGATTAAAAATCGCTAATCGGTTTTTTAGCATTTTTGTGCAAAACATGCACATATCACTTTTTCACACTTGTGCATTTTCTTGCCATGGTTCACTTTGGGTTTACTATTCTTGGGAGAAGGATTTTGAGAGAAGAAGAAAAAGAAAAGAGAAAAGAATAAAGAAATGAGGTATGGGGAGAGAGAGAAAGGTATGGGTTTTCTTTGACTTTGACTTAGCAATTCTCTTCATTCCTCATTCATTTTCCCTCCCTATCCTTCCATTGCTGCTGCTCCTCCTGCACCTCACCTCCCTCCCCTCTTCAAGCCATCTAAACACCTCTAAAACAACTCCAAAACCCCACTCTCATTTCATTAAAAGTGTGCACAAGCTCAAGATCTACATATTGGACCAAGAAAGCAAGGATTTTGGCCACTAGGGGCAACTTAAGAATTTTCTTGAGTTGCCAAATGAGGTATTTTCTGGATCATTAACTTAGTTTTAGCATTTCCTTTACCCCCATGTTATGATTGAACCGATATTGTGTGATTTTTGGTGACTTGAGGAAAAACCTAGTTAGGGTTGTGAAGAATTATGAGTTGTGATGGGAAATTGAGCTCAGTAGAGCCTACACCAACACCCTAGTGTATGAATTGAGACACAAACCTGAGACTTAAGACCCGGATTATGGATTTAGAAACCGATATCGGGGAATTTGTGAAATCTGTGGGGGGTATATTGAATCTGCTATCACCCGAGACATCCTAAATTAAAATTGAATGGACAATGACATCTGCAGGGACCTAGGAAGCTACCACCAGAACCCTAGCCCCTACCTCCTATACCCGGCCGCAGATTTATCCATTCTAGCCGCAATTTGCGGCCAGACCATGGTGGATTTGCCTCGTTTTGGTTTTGGTGTTCCCTTATCTGTAGATTAGGCCCCTGGTATGTATAGATTTGTCTAATTTGACCTATGGTGAAATCTGGAGCCTATTTCCTAAGTTGCTATTTTGGATTCGTGTTTCCGTATTCCGTATTCTTAATTCTGAATTTGTGTCTTGTGTTTTACCTCGACTATTTGGCGTTTATACGACGATATAGAGGAATTATTGATGGTTTTGAAGGCGTGCCATAGGTTCTAACCTATATGCCCCTTATCGTATCGTTTTCGGATTCGTATGCCGTTTTAGTTTTGAATTGGTTTTAATGCGCATATACGGCATTTTGATATGTAGGTACCCATGAAGACTTCGGGACGACAAGGAAGCGCGTGGCGACGTCCATAAATGAAGACGCAAGGTGAGTAGATTATATCTACAGGGGGAAGTCGGGTGGATGGCGTATAGCACCCCCGCAGTCCGTAGATGATATATTATATATATGATAGTTAGGTGTATTATGGATGGTGTAGGGTTAGAAGTGACTAGTGTAGTTCATAGTCGCGAACCCTAGAATAGATTTACACCTACACGAACGCCCT
Source organism: Agapanthus africanus (assembly GCA_030015575.1). Lineage (NCBI taxonomy): Eukaryota > Viridiplantae > Streptophyta > Magnoliopsida > Asparagales > Amaryllidaceae > Agapanthus > Agapanthus africanus. Next base: position 244,477,382 of record CM057340.1, read on the forward strand.
TGCATATTCATTATACTTGCACTATGTTTGATGATATTGGATGACATTGGAGATGAGTCATTGATATTGGGCTTTGTGCCGCGAGATCGGTGATTTGATATGATTCGTATTTGGGATACGACATGTGACTTCTTGCGGGCTTGGATGTGTGTTTACCCCCGCATTCATACTTTATAAATGGTATCAGTTGTACTAGACTTAGATCGGTACCCCAGGTTATGTGATATGATGATAATGATACCTGATATTTGATGAGCTGATTGTGATACTGACCCGTACCCAGCTGTTGGGATGCCGTACGATGATTTACCGTACGAGCTTTATATTGATGATAGATCCGCACTCCTGACTTGAAAAATGTTATATGATTTATTGTATCGTACGCGATACTACTGAGGCGGGATCACCGACTACTATATATACATATCGACTCAGATTTAGGTGGTTTCCATACCTCTCCTGATTGACTTGATACTTAGATCTGTAGTTTGCATAGTAGATTCTTTACTGTGGTGTTGATTATTTGATTTCCGCATGTTCATGCTATTCGCATTGCTTGCATATGTTTATTGCTATATTATCATGCTGTTAGGACACCAGCACCATTATCGATGATGTGTATGTTCCACGTACACTATTTGCCGGCTCACACACTTCATCATCGATAATTGCCATGCCACTACACTGTAGCACTGTTGCATTCATGATATGATTCTTGCATGGCATATTGTACACTTATACCTGTACACAAACATAGATGTTTCTGACTTGATTAGAGATTTAGGAACCGCAAGATGTTCTTCAAAACTGATTCGTTTTAAAAGAGTGGTTTCCCTCGACATGTGCACATTACTATTCCATGTTGCATGACTTCTGATATGCTTACCTTTCTTTACATGTAGCATACATCATGTTTTGATTATACGCATTGAGATATGTTGTTTCCATGATATTTCTGGATTTGGGAACCGTGGGTATTTCAAAAGAGAATATATAATTATTTTAAAAACCCGGTTACCCTTGATATGATATTTCAGTGCGTCCACCATGTGTTTTCTCAGTGCTGAGAGCGACATGTGCAACCCGATTTGAGAAGGCGGATGAGGCCGATTGCGGGTATATGGTGGACCCGGTATGGTACCCCGGGGCGAGAATGGTTTCGCTGTGTAGTAGACGGTGGGCCTGGCAGAGGGACAACTACCTACCGGTGATTGGTTGGACCTGGCGGTAATCCAGAGGATACTGACCCGAGTCGATAGATGGATATGGGCGCAGTGCCGGGGCCGAGGGCCGATTCCGCAGACATAGCCCGTGGGCTGATCCGGACTGACGGAACCCGAAAGATGAGGATTTACGTGTCGATGCTAGGCACGGGTTTCATGATGTTTTCCATGATTTGATTATATCCTCATATTTACATACATGATGTTTATTGTCATTGGGTGACGGGTGGACGGGTTCCACGTTTATTGTCTTTGGGTGACGGGTGGACGGGTTCCACGTTTATACATACTTGATCATATACAGACTGGATTTACATTGATTATACTTTATTGTATATATAACAGGGTATGAGGGCGCTGTTATATATACCCTTACACCAATATTAGTGGAATGGGACGCTAATATATGTGTATTGATATTCATTTGATACTTCATCATATTTACTTCATGCAGACATACCTTATATATACGACATGTTATTACCTGAGTACTTGGCACTATACACATGTTTAGATGATATATTGCCACCTTATCATGCTTCAGACGTACTCTTGTGGTTTATATTATACTGATCGTATTGACCTAGGATTATGTCTTGCATTCGGTTTCTGCTTGTAGATATTTTCTATTCACGAGTTGGCAACTCACCCCCGTTGTGCCACAGTTCTTGCAGGGTTTTGCCGTACAGGTTTCGTAGCGGCATTTCTGGCACACTGCTTCTTTATGGGTGACTTGCTTGGGTAGGTGGGTTCTTTGTATCAGAACCACTATTGTACTTGTATTATTCATTGTATCTAGAAATTCCATCAACCAAAACTTGTATATTGTTTCATACTTAGACATTAGTGATGTATTATTTCGACCTTAGAGTCGCGCTTAGTAGTATTGCGGTTTTCATGCTTATTGAGTTTTCTTTTGGATTTGACCCTCGCATTTCGGCGTTGTTTATTATTGCTTGCGTGGTTGTGACCGTCGATAGACGAAGAGCTAGCTCCCGCTTGGGGATGCCTTTTATTCATTGCATATATACATTGTTCTTGTTGTACCCCGTTCGGGGCCAGTATTTACAAAAGAAACTCTGCCGAAATTTTTAGAAAAGACTTTACAACTTTTAAAATGCAAATTCGGATTAGTTATTTAAAAACCTTGACTTCAAAACATGTTTTCATTACCTATTAAAAACTAGTTTTCTTTATTTATCCTTAAAATGGTTTTAGATTTCTGGGCTTTTGGCTTACTTGGATCAAATGGAGTCCTATAGACTTCATATGGTTCAAAGGCCAGTCACGTGCTCTTTCGAGTCGTGAAAAAGTTGGTATCAGAGCGCTAGGTTGACCTTGGTTCGAGTCTAAGTTTGACTATGTGGAGCCTAGGGCGTTTATATATATACGGAACTTAGGCTTGACCTTACGGAACTTAGACTTAGTCGAGGGGGTATTAGACCCGAACTTTCGTCGCGTAGGATGACCCTTGGTTGATGGAATAGGTGCCTAAAGTAGAGTGACATACCGTGGGTATGTTCCGCGGCATACTTACGACACGCCACTCCGCTTAAGGAACCTTAGGATGTACATATTTTCGAGATCAGTGATTCTCTTCATATCTATGATTATACATCCATTTGTGATCCCCGATTCTATTAGTTTCATGATCATACCTTCATTGATGATGTTCCTTCTTATGATCATGTATCCACTCTAGATCTGTTGTTCTCTTTCTTGCCATTGATCTGCTCTCTTCGATACTTGATAGAGGTTCCTGTCGCCATGTTTGAACGTAGTTTGGGCTGCTGCTAGGATTACGGTCAGGGCGAGCTCGTCTGGTACGAGGGCCGACCATTGTGTTTTCTGGTGACATGGGAACGTCTCGAGTTAGTTTTGGTGATTGTGACCTCTAGTGGAGGCAAGTGCTTGGTTTTGCACCGGATGATCGGGCCATTGTTAGAGCTGCCAGTTGAGAGAGGACTGTTGATGTACAGCATACCTCAGAGATTATGATGTCGCCTACCGTGCAGACAGATGGACCAGCTGTTGCTGAGATTGACAGGATGTCGCTTCTGGAGCTTACGAGCTGAGATTGCCGGAGCTTCCAGGCAGATATGAGACAGATGATAGCTAGTCTACCCGATTTGAGAGACGAAGGTGATTCGTCTGATTTATGCCCCGGAGCGGGCCCAGTTGAGTTGAAGATTTCCAGTGTGGAGAGTCTTACTCAGATCTAGAGCAGACCGATTCAGAGATGACCGCCAATGTATCGCCTTTCCTGGAAGATTGAGGCGCTGTTCGGCGTACATGCAAATGAGCCAGTTGTTGCTGCAAATGATGAGATATCGCCCAGATGATTGGAGCTACTGCAGCATGAGTATATACTTAGAGATATGATGGAAGGTCGCTAGTCACCGAGGGTGGATGACTAGGACATGTGGTTCGTTCGCTTACCCCGATGCGAGGTCATCAGATAGATTGTTTCCAGCTAGAGACGACTTCACGCAGGTTCGTTGAGAGTCGATAGAGACGATCGAATGTCAGGAGCCCATTTTCCAAGTTTAAAGTATACGGAAAGACATGCAGGTGATTCTATGGACCCTCTAGAAGAATGAAACCCTAACTCGACTTAATGACCGTGTGAAAGCCTTTGAACCTTAGGGTTTGCGGCAGTTCCGCGGCGCCATTAGTGAGGCTTGGGTTTGCCCTTCTACGGCTGGACCACCGATGTTGTGGCATGTACTCGATACTATTAAACTGTACTCAAGATGTTGATCTCTTGAGGGATTATAAGGTTCAAACGAGTCGATCGAATGTTTCGACATCATTCGGATATCATGTGATGGGATGCTTTGCTTGGGAGACTCCAGATACGAGTATAGCCGTTGGAGCACAGTCCATGCAGCCACGATGAGACGAGTCCGAATCAGTCGACATTGAAGCAGAGTGAATAAAAGAGTTCACAAGAGATTTCGATGAGATGACGTTCCCCTCCGCTGACATCAGAGATGCGATACGCACGCGGAGGCATTGTATATGGATATACCTTCCAGAAAGAGGCGCGATGAGTATGCATCCATTCCGGAACAAGAATTAGCTTCAGCATTGGACGATGACTTCCGGGCATTTCGGCAAAAAAGAGATATGCGAGAAACTTCAGATCAACCGTAGCCGAGAGCATTGCAGTGCATAGATTGAGACGTGACGTCGAAGTGGACGGAAATACAGACAGGCGGACAAGAGGTTCGTACGAGATGCTGACGAGCTGTCATTACTTCCCGTCGAGACCAGAGGTCAGATATGCTTACAAAAGCGTTGGGATGCAACCAGATTCCGAGAAATGTTGTGCTAAGGACACAGATGTCCATTGAGCGAGAAGAGATTATGCAAGAGTACCAGCCTCCGTACAGATCGACATAGGCATGATTGGAAGAGACCCTGAGCAGGATTCCTTCCAGGACACTGCTGCAATGATGCTTGCACCCAGGATCAGATGTGTGACGTGCATTCAGAGAGCCAGAGGCCAACGCCAGTAATATGCAGCTTTATGAGTGGTCGTGAGGATTGACCGAGAGATGACCAGAGAAGTGCCAGAACGGAATCGTCCCCGTTAGCACACGTGACAGGGCCGATGAGCCGATTGACTGTGAGATAGGTAATCCGCAGAGAAGATAAAGACCCAGAGTCAGAGGACGCCAGACCGTGAGCAAGAGGCAAGTAGATATCTTGCGCTGCTAGCATTAGATGCACTGACTCCTTCTCGACTTTGAAGGAGGAACTACCGACGACGGTATTTATGATTTGTGATTTTGTGATTCGGTTATCACGTATCCGTCATCTTGGATTTCGGTATTTTGGGCGTTCTGTTTGCATGATTTAGTTTTGATGACTGAGTTTCATGATATTTGTTTTATGCACCCACTGGGTATTTATATTTTGCGCATAGTTATTACATTTGAGGTATTGATTGTGATTTCACGCCTATTTTATGCCAGTAATGTGATTTACGTTTCCAGCATAGTTTCATGCACCTTTAGTGTTTTGATATACGATTCTGGTGCACGCCAGATGCACTGAATCGGGATTCTTCGTGCATGACAAATGCACCTGATTTTGCTGTCAGGCACACACGTTGCCTATGACAGATGTTTCGTGCACACCAGTTGCACCTAGATGTTGTTTTGTACACCTGTACGATATATATATGGATTTTGATTCCGTGCGCACCAGACGCACCGGATATTCTTATATATATTTTTGGGAATTGATTTCTTATAGAGCAGTACATTTTTATGATATTCGCTACGTATTGATGTTTTCGGAACCCCGACAATTTGGATTTTTACGGAAATGTTTTGGTATTTGGGGGTTTAAATTTAAATTCGGGGACCGAATTTATTTAAGGGGGGTAGATTGAAACATTTCAAAAAAAAATAAAATATTACTTTTGGGAATTTTTATAATTTCATATTATTTTATTGAATATAATAATATTTTGGTATTATTAAATACAAATAAATGGGAAAAATTATGGAAAATTATAAAATAGGGTATTTTATAGAATTATTCCATTTTTAAGTCTTTATGATTAGTTATATGCTAATTTAGTGTTAATCGCGATTAAAAATCGCTAATCGGTTTTTTAGCATTTTTGTGCAAAACATGCACATATCACTTTTTCACACTTGTGCATTTTCTTGCCATGGTTCACTTTGGGTTTACTATTCTTGGGAGAAGGATTTTGAGAGAATAAGAAAAAGAAAAGAGAAAAGAATAAAGAAATGAGGTATGGGGAGAGAGAGAAAGGTATGAGTTTTCTTTGACTTTGGACTTAGCTATTCTTTCATTCCTCATTCATTTTCCCTCCCCTCCATTGCTGCTGCTGCTCCTGCACCTCACCTTCCTCCCCTCTTCAAGCCCTCTAAACACCTCTAAAACAACTCCAAAACCCCACTCTCATTTCATTAAAAGTGTGCACAAGCTCAAGATCTACATATTGGACCAAGAAAGCAAGGATTTTGGCCACTAGGGGCAACTCAAGAATTTTCTTGAATTGCCAAATGAGATATTTTCTGGATCATTAACTTAGTTTTAGCATTTCCTTTACCCCCATGTTATGATTGAACCGATATTGTGTGATTTTTGGTGACTTGAGGAAAAACCTAGTTAGGGTTGTGAAGAATTATGAGTTGTGATGGGAAATTGAGCTCAGTAGAGCCTACACCAACACCCTAGTGTATGAATTGAGACCCAAACCTGAGACTTAAGACCCGGATTACGGATTTAGAAACCGATATCGTGGAATTTGTGAAATCTGTGAGGGGTATATTGAATCTTCTATCACCCGAGACATCCTAAATTAAAATTGATTGTACAGTGACATGTGCAGGGACCCAGGAAGCTACCACCAGAACCCTAGCCCCTACCTCCTATACCCGGCCGCAGATTTATCCATTCTGGCCGCAATTTGTGGCCAGACCACGGTGGATTTGCCTTGTTTTGGTTTTGGTGTTCCTTTATCTGTAGATTAGGCCCCTAGTATGTATAGATTTGTCTAATTTGACCTATGGTGAAATCTGGAGCCTATTTCCTAAGTTGCTGTTTTCGATTCGTGTTTCTGTATTCTGTATTCTTAATTCTGAATTTGTGTCTTGTGTTTTACCTCGACTATTTGGCGTTTATACGACGATATAGAGGAATTATTGATGGTTTTGAAGGCGTGCCATAGGTTCTAACCTATATGCCCCTTATCGTATCGTTTTCAGATTCGTATGCCGTTTTAGTTTTGAATTGGTTTTAATGCGCATATACGACATTTTGATATGTAGGTACCCATGAAGACTTCGGGACGACAAGGAAGCGCGTGGCGACGTCCACAAATTAAGACGCAAGGTGAGTAGATTATATCTACAGGGGGAAGTCGGGTGGATGGCGTATAGCACCCCCGCAGTCCGTAGTTGATATATTATATATATGATAGTTAGGTGTATTATGGATAGTGTAGGGTTAGAAGTGACTAGTGTAGTTCATAGTCGCGAACCCTAGAATAGATTTACACCTACACGCACGCCCTTGCATATTCATTATACTTGCACTATGTTTGATGATATTGGATGACATTGGAGATGAGTCGTTGATATTGGGCTTTGTGCCGCGAGATCGGTGATTTGATATGATTCATATTTGGGATATAACATGTGACTTCTTGCGGGCTTGGATGTGTGTTTACCCCCGCATTCATACTTTATAGATGGTATCGGTTGTACTAGACTTAGATCGGTACCCCAGGTTATGTGATATGATGATAATGATACATGATATTTGATGAGCTGATTGTGATACTGACCCGTACCCAGCTGTTGGGATGCCGTACGACGATTTACCATACGAGCTTTATATTGATGATAGATCCGCACTCCTGACTTGAGGATGTTATATGATTTATTGTATCGTACGCGATACTACTGAGGCGGGATCACCGACTCCTATATATACATATCGACTCAGATTTAGGTGGTTTCCATACCTCTCCCGATTGACTTGATACTTAGATCTGTAGTTTGCATAGTAGATTCTTTACTGTGGTGTTGATTATTTGATTTCCGCATGTTCATGCTATTCGCATTGCTTGCATATGTTTATTGCTATATTGTTATCATGCTGTTAGGACACCAGCACCATTATCGATGATGCGTATGTTCCACGTACACTAGTTACCGGCTCACACACTTCATCATCGATAATTGCCATGCCACTACACTGTAGTACTGTTGCATTCATGATATGATTCTTGCGTGGCATATTATACACTTATACCTGTACACAAACATAGATGTTTCTGACTTGATTATAGATTTGGGAACCGCAAGATGTTCTTCAAAACTGATTCATTTTAAAAGAGCGGTTTCCCTCGACATGTGCACATTACTATTCCATGTTGCATGACTTCTGATATGCTTGCCTTTCTTTACATGTCGCATACATCATGTTTTGATTATACGCATTGAGATATGTTGTTTCCATGATATTTCTGGATTTGGGAACCGTGGGTATTTCAAAAGAGAATATATAATTATTTTAAAAACCCGGTTACCCTTGATATGATATTTCAGTGCGTCCACCATGTGTTTTCTCGGTGCTGAGAGCGACATGTGAAACCCAATTCGAGGAGGCGGATGAGGCCGATTGCGGGTATATGGTGGACCCGGTATGGTACCCCGGGGCGAGAACGGTTTCGCTGTGTAGTAGACGGTGGGCCTGGCAGAGGGACTACTACCTACCGGTGATTGGTTGGACCTGGCGGTTATCCAGAGGATACTGACCAGAGTCGATAGATGGATATGGGCGTACTGCCGGGGCCGAGGGCCGATTCCGTAGACATAGCCCGTGGGCTAATCCGGACTGACGGAGCCCGAAAGATGAGGATTTACGTGTCGATGCTAGGCACGGGTTTCATGATGTTTTCTATGATTTGATTATATCCTCATATTTACATACATGATGTTTATTGTCATTGGGTGACGGGTGGACGGGTTCCACGTTTATTGTCATTGGGTGACGGGTGGACTGGTTCCACGTTTATGCAGACTTGATCACACACAGACTGGATTTACATTGATCATACTTCATTGTATATATAACAGGGTATGTGGGCGCTGTTATATATATCCTTACACCAATATTAGTGGAATAAGACGCTAATATATGTGTATTGATATTCATTTGATACTTCATCATATTTACTTCATGCAGACATACCTTATATGTACGACATGTTATTACCTGAGTACTTGGCACTATACACATGTTTAGATGATACATTGCCACCTTATCATGCTTCAGACGTACTCTTGTGGTTTATATTATACTGATCGTATTGACCTAGGATTATGTCTTGCATTCGGTTTCTGCTTGTAGATATTTTCTATTCACGAGTTGGCAACTCACCCCCGTTGTGCCACAGTTCTTGCAGGGTTTTGCCGTACAGGTTCCGTAGCGGCATTTCTGGCACACTGCTTCTTTATGGGTAACTTGCTTGGGTAGGTGGGTTCTTTGTATCAGAACCACCATTGTACTTGTATTATTCATTGTATCTAGAAATTCCATCAACCAAAACTTGTATATTGTTTCATACTTAGACATTAGTGATGTATTATTTCGACCTTTGAGTCGCGCTTAGTAGTATTGCGGTTTTCATGCTTATTGAGTTTTCTTTTGGATTTGACCCTCGCCTTTCGGTGTTGTATATTATTGCTTGCGTGGTTGTGACCGTCGATAGACGAAGAGCTAACTCCCGCTTGGGGATGCGTTTTATTCATTGCATATATACATTGTTCTTGTTGTACCCCGTTCGGGGCCAGTATTTACAAAAGAAACTCTGCCGAAATTTTTAGAAAAGACTTTTCATCTTTTAAAATGCATATTCGGCTTAGTTATTTAAAAACCTTGACTTCAAAACATGTTTTCTTTACCTATTAAAAACCAGTTTTCTTTATTTATCCTTAAAATGGTTTTATATTTCTGGGCTTTTGGCTTACTTGGATCAGATAGAGTCCTATAGACTTCATATGGTTCAAGGGCCAGACACGTGCTCTTTCGGGTCGTGACAGTTTGGGAGTCACTGCTAAGCCTTAGGTGTTGCAAGACGAGGAAATTGCTAATTACACCTAATAAGTGACCACATTTAGTAATCGGTCGGTTAGTACCTAAGAAGTATTAACGGTCGCATGAAGAATGTGTGAGCAATTCCATCTAAAATATTCACCAACTAAAAGAACTGAGGTAGATGGACAAAAGTATGATAGCTTGAATTGAATTCTCCGAGTGTAGGGATGTCTTTTACACACACGTAGGGGTATATGATCGGTGTTTGGAAGAAAGGTAGGGATGAAGAATAAAGGCGATGTTTTATTGAGGGATGATGTGATTTCTAACATCTTTTCATGACTATTAAGGTAGGGCTCATGACAACCGAAAAGCTAGTGTTGTTGAAAGCTCTGATTTTCAAGTTCTTTCTTTTATAATTCTTATCTTTATATGTAATTTTCACAGTCTTTCTTTTATTATAGGATTTTGTTGGTGCAATCCGCTGAAAACCCTCAGGAGACAACACTCCTCCTATTAGGGACACCTAGAGGTTTACAGGCTTGTTGCACGTGCTCAGTGCAATCGTGTTGCCTACGAAAGTGTGCTAGTTAGTTTTTCTATTTTACTATTCTCCTTCTCTTGAATAAATAAAGTTTGCTCGAGACGATAAAAGTCAAGTTTGGGGGTATTTTTTCAGTCGAAAATAGTGCACTTTTAACATGACAATTTCCTTACTTTTCTTAATCATCTAAAGGTATTTGATATAAATATAACACATATTAGAAGTTCATCTGCAATATATCATTTAACATGTGTAATACATTATAATCAACATTATCAAGGAAATTGTATGTTTAATATTTTTACGCATAATATTTTGTATCTCACATTCTTCATTGAGATCTTGTACAAAGATTAGCTCAGGTCAGATATCGGGAATCAAGAATCTGCCATAAAATACAAGAAAGTCGAAAAATCAAATACTGGCAGAAATTCAGAAGAGATAAGAAGATTCCAGATATCACATAAAGACCCGCAGATCAACAGAAGAAGACCAAAGAAATTTGAAGCAACGAAGGCAACAATCAACCGCGGAACCGCGGCCGAGTCAGGCCGAGTCGCTGTGGATCCACAACCGAGTTATGGGCTTCGGAATCGGAAAGTCTCTGGAAACTTCTTCTCAACATCCTAGTGTCGCGTCCAGAAATTATACGTGACCGGCACATGAATCATATGAATTCTATAAGACCCCATCTAATTCAAGAAAGCCAAAAATCCCAGAAATCTAAACCATTTTAAGGAAGGAGTGAAGAAAACTTATTTTTAAAGTAAGTGGTTTTAATAGCATAAGCCGAAGTATGCATTTTTAAAACATCAATTCCTTTCTAAAAATTTCGGCGGAGTTTCCTTTGTAAATACTGGCCCTAAACGGGTTCAACATGCATAATATGAATAAAGGCATCCCCAAGCGGGAGCTAGCTCTTCGCCAAAAAGACGGTCACAACCACGCAAGAAATATAATATACAACGCCGAAGGTGAGGATCAGAACTCAAAAGGAAACTAAAAATCATTAAGAAAACCATAATAATACAAGCGCGACTCTAAGGTCGAAATAATAACAACTGGTTTTCTAAGGTTATAACATAATACAAGTCTGGTTGATGGAGTTTACTATATACAACTGAATACAATGTACAATGGTGGTCACGATACAAGTGAGTCCACCGACAAAAGCAATCACCCGAAAAGGCACAGTGTGCCAGCAAAGCCGCAACGAACCTGTACGGCAAAACCTGCAAGAAACTGTGGCACAACGGGAGGGTGTTGCCAACTCGTGAGTAGAAAATATCACAGAGCAGAAATCATATGTATGACTCAATCCTAGGTCAATACGATCAGTAAAATATATCCTCAATATGAAAAAAGTCTGAAGCATGATAAGGTGGCAAGGGTAAACATCTATACATAGGTGTAATACCAAGTGCTCGTGTCAGTGCCTCAGGTAGCAACATATCATAAATATGAGGTATCATCAATGAAATCAACATGAAATCAGTATCAACTATATCATGAAGATAATACAATGATATCTAGGGTGACCGTATCAGTATAGGTGCCAACTATAAACTCAAGCCAGTAAGTATGTGGATATGATCCAACTATGTAATCAATACCTGTATGCATGTGGATCTCATCCACGTGTCGACCAATGACATAACAACATTTTGCATGTAAATATAATAAAAGGATATGCATGAAAGTATGAGGATATAAATCAACGTGTATCCCTCGCGACACATCAAAATCATGGAACCTGAGTGTCCAGCATCGACACTCGAAACATCATGAAACCCGTGTCCAGCATTGACACATAAATCCTCATATAGCTCAGGCGCCACATCCTCAGATCGGCCCTCAGGCGCCGCATAATCTGGTCGGCCCTCATCTATCTCACTACTCCGGTCAGTATCCTCCAGATAACCGCCGAGTCCAAATACTATCACCGGTAGGTAGTAGTCCCTCTGCCAGGCTCACCGTCTACTGCACAGCAATCTGTTCTCGCCCTGGGATACCATACCGGGTCCACCATGTACCCGCAATCGGCCTCATCCAGCTCCTCGAATCGGGTTTCATATATCACACATCTCAGAACCGAGAAAATGCATGGTAGACGCACTGAAATATCATATCAAGAGAAACCGGGTTTTTAAAACAATACATACTTTCTTGTGAAATAACCACGGTTCTCAAATCCAGAAATCTCATGAAAACGACATATCTCAATGCGTATAATCATAAAGCATGATGTATGCGACATATAGCAGAATGTATGCATATCCGTATACCATGCAACATGGAACGGTAATATGCACATAACAAGGGTGAACCTCTCTTTTAAATGAATCCAGTTTTAAAAATGTCTCCTGCGGTTTCCAATTTCTCCAAAGTCAAATGCAGTATCGTATAAAGGTGCATAAGTAACTATAGCAAGTAAATTGTGCAAGGAGTCATATCATGATGCAGCAATCCTACTCTATAATGACATGGCGATTATCGATGATGATGTGTGTGAGCCGGCAAGCAGGTGTACGTGGAGCATACGCATCATCGGTAATGGTGCTGGTGTCATGACAGCTTGGGTTTCAATATAACAATAAAACACATTTAAGCATGCAATACGATGCGAATAGCAAGAATATGTGGAAAATGAATAATAAACACAACAGTGAAGGACCTACATTAATATATATGAGTCATTAAGTTTTGCCATTTGAAATAACACGAATCGTGGTGTTTTAGAAAATAAGGGCTACGATGTTTTTTAAGAAAAGGTACGTCCTTTGAAATATCCGTAGAATCCCTTGGCCTGTCTTTAAAAATACTCACGATTCGTTAGTTTGAAATAGGTATAGCTTCAGTCTAGTCTAATATCTACATATAACTACATGACTAAACTAACAGACAAATCGGAAATGTAAGGAAACCACCTAAATCTGAGTCGATATATATAAATTTAATAGTCGGTGATCCCGCCTCAATAGTACCACATACGGTACGATATATATGTAAGTCCACGTTGCCCACCCCGGTGCTTACGGGGAGGCGGAAACGGTATAAAAAATCGATTTTTACAACTCAAGGCAACATGGACTAACTAAAAAGGAGGATCTTTGCTAAACATAAACTAACAACCAAGCTAAGAGAGTTAGCTACTCGGTTAAAATGGTTATACCTAAGTTTTGAAGTCCTTCTCTTCTTGCTCCTTGGAGTGGGATGAACGGGTCGTCCTCGTCGCCTTCTCTTGCCGAAGAAAGATCAACCCGAGGGCCTCTACCTTTGGCTCTTACCTCAAACTAGAAGTAACTAAGGTGCTTGGTATGCTAAACCTAGAACCTTAGAAAGAGTAAAGAGTGATTTTGGTGTTTTATCTCAAAAGCTTAATGGTTCTCAACTCATGAGAGGGAGAGCTTTGAGAGAGAGGAAGAGGATGAGAGAGAATGAGAATGAGAGAATGAGAGGATAATATCAACCTTCTCACATATATGTGAATTATGATAATTAAATAATTAATTAAAAATAATAGTGATGGTTAACTTGAAATGACCATTATCATTTCACATTAATGAATTTTGCAAGAATCAAAGAGCATCTTTCATATGAAATGATGATGGTCAATATGTCAACATAGGTCAACAAGTCAACCATAGTCAAATGGTCAACAACCCTAACCATAACACAATTATAATTAATTAATATTAATAATCATATTTCACATATAAACATTAGGGTTAAGAAAAAGACAACGGTCATCAACCCTAATAAAAGTCCTCTACCTCTGCCTCAGTCAATTGTGCATACACACCCGTATCCGTGTTCTGAAGAACACAAATACAATAAGATAAAACCAATCCCAAAACATATACTAGGATCTGGATTAAACCAAAGCCCGCTAGTATAAGCTGTCTGGACACCAAATGTGCACAAGTGCGCGGATGTGAACGAACCCCATCGCAAAACCATGCGACCTCTACTCGTTTTGCCTAAAGGCAAATAACCCTCTGTGTGGGACTCTAAAGACTCGACACTACGCTGGCAGTGGGTTTAACCAAAGACCGCAAGCGGCACTAGCTGTACGTAATGGTCCCCAGGTAGATGCCGATAAGAAGACTGACGAGGTAAACCCATCTGAACTCCTACTGAGCCTGAATGTGACAGTCTCCGTACAGTTCGGTCTGTTCGTCTGAGAATATCGCATGGCGGGCCTAGGGCGGTAAACGTCAGTCCCCTAATAGCGGTACAAGTCGTGTCGGAGTGTAGCCCAGAACACCCTGAGATAACACTGGAAACCTACCAGTATATCTCGCTTGCCCTGGCCAGGGACTTTGTGTAATGGCTCTCCTAGACACAGCGCGATATCAACCCCCAATACCGGGAGAGGCGAATCCTGTCTAACCGTCACTGCCTCCAAGTGCTTCGGGACTGCACCCAACTGCTACCTGTTTGCATGACTCCTTTGAGCTGTGGTAGGGTAGCAATCTAAGAACAGTGGGAACACACTCGAGGCGAAGTGACAGTGTCAAGTCAACGGACTAAGCTGTACTCTTGTCATCTGGGAACTGATAACTGACGATAGGTCTAATACCAACCAACAGTTCCCGACGAGTCCTGTCCAGTGTACTCATAACCTAACGAGCACCGGCATACTATCTCAAGTACGACGTACTGACGGCTGTGGGACAGACCGTCTCCCAAGCTGGGATGAGAAGCGCATATGCTAATCTAATCCGGAGTATCGATGCCCTGTCTCGATAGTCCTACGACCAAGGACGCGCATAAGGATGTGCTTGTGGATTACCCAGCCCCCACGAGTGTGACTGCCATCACAACGCTGGTAATCAAGTAAAGATCCTAAGGGCTCCACTAATGTGTAAAGGCGATATGCTATAAGAAACGCATGCACACATTAAAGTAGAAAAAAACCAAGTAGCATACTACCATTTTGAGCAAGATTGTCTATACAAGGTGAATATCCCAAGCTTCCATTAAGTAATATACAAACTAGTATGATACAGTAATAGCCTCTAGGGCATATACACTAACAATCTCCCACTTGCACTAAGGCCATGTACTGGCGTATCGAAGACCTATCTGTTGGATATAGTGCCCTCAGAGTCAATTATTGGATCACAGGCACGTGATTACAATGATTGTAGGAGGACCTATGCCGGTAGGACAGTCTTACTCAAAAATGCTATCTGGTTTATCTTTATCATCGTGTACTGCTTTAGGTGACCTTACGAGTCGCTATTACACGATGATAGAGCCCCTAGGATTCTTGCTTGACTACCAGCAGTATGAGGGCGATCATATACGTGAGAGCTGGAGTCTATAAGCACATCCTTAAAAGGTCCCTAGTCGTGGGAGTTTCGAGACAGGGCATCGATTCTCCAGAGTAGACTAGTGTATACGGTCGAGACCCCGACGAGGGGCGGTGGCCGGTCTCATAAGCCACTGGTGTCAGTTGGTTCACCTAAGATTTATACAGGTGCTCATTAGGTTATGAGTACACCGAACAGGACTCGCCGGGAACCTGCTAGTTGGGATTATACCTGATGTCAGATAGCAGTTCCCTGGTGACATGTGTACAGGTTAGTTCATCGACCTGAGATCGTCATTTATCTCGTGTGAGTTCCCACTATGCTTTGATTACTACCCTACCACGGCTCAAAGGAGTCGTGCAAACAGGTTTTAGTTGGGTACAGTCCCGAGCCACATGGAGGCAGTGAGTGGATCTGCAGGGGTTCGTCTCTCCCGGTATTGGGGGTGAGGTCGCGCTGTGTCTGTCACGACCCGAAAGTACGGAACGTGACCGGCACTTAGATTACGAAGCGTCTAGAGGCGCCACGTAACCTAAGTAAGCCGAAGCCCAGAAATCTAAACCATGAAAAAGAAGAAGCAGCAGTAAAAGAAAACAAGTATAAAATCATCAGCAAATTTTTACCAAAAATTTCGGCAGAGTCTCCTCTGTAAAAACTGGCCCCCAAACGGGTACAACAAGTATAATATACATAAACAATAAAAAGCATCCCCAAACGGGAGCTAGCATCAACGCCAACAGGCGGAAACAACCACAGCAAGCACAATAATATACAACGCCAATAGGCGAGGCTCAAAACTCAAAAGAAAACAAAACCACCAGATCAGAATAATACATGCGCGACTCTAAGGTCGAAATAAAAGACTGGTCCAATAACTTTTCAAGTACTACAAATATGGTTGATGGAGCTTACTAGATACAAATGAATGAATAAAAGTACAATGGTGGTTCGGATACAAGTGAACCAACCTACCGTGCAAATCACCCTTAAGAAAAGATGTACCAACAAGCTGCCACGGAAACCTGTACGTCGAACCTGTAAAGAATTTGGCACAACGGGGGTGAGTTGCCAACTCGTAAGTAGAAGACATCTACGAAAAGAAATCGAATATACGATGCTATCCTAGGTCGTAATAATACACTACTATATCCCAAACATCTAGTAATAGCAGGGTAATACTACGTGTAAGTGCAACTACTCCGTGTCGTGTCAGTACCTCATATAATACTATGTCATATGAATGAAATGCATGCACCATGAATGTAAAGTAACAAATCCTGAAATCCAGATATATATGTATAAGAAATCTTTAGCTGTTATCATAGTAGAATGTGTATAAGAATCTGAAATCTCAATAATGAAATCCATGGAAATCCGTGTCAAACATCGACACAACACATGTAATCTCAAGTCTCAATATCTGGGGCTCCGTCAGTCCGGATCGGCCCATATCATCAAATCTCACGACAACGGTCGGTATCCTCCGGATATCCGCCGCGCCAGACATCACCGGTAGGTAGCCTTCCCCTGCCAGGCTCATCGTCTACAACTCGATCGTCTTGCCCCAGGATACCATACCGGGCCCACCATGTACCCGAGACGGTTCATCAACTCCTCGAATCGGGTCTCGAAATCCAACAGAAAACATGAAATACTCATGGTGGACGACACATACATCATGAGAAAACCGCATCTTATTTTAAAAAGAGAAGAGGAGAGAGAGAGAAGTTTTTATATATTTTTGCGGTTTTCCCCAAAAATCCAGAAATCTCATAGAAATCCAAATCTCAAAATCATGAGTAACTATATGATAAGTGTCGGCATATGCCCATAATACTGCATGATAACATGAAAATATGAATGCATGGATGTCTAAGTAATAAATATCATGTTTATACTAACATCAGAGAATAATCACAATATTATTTCGGTCTAGTTGTTAACTGATTCTATCCATAAAAGACAATATGATCTAAAGTGTACGTGACATAGCAATTACCGATGATGATGTGTGTGAGCCGGCAATAAGTGTGCGTGGAATATGCGCATCATCGGTAATGGTGCTGGTGTCCTAACAGGTATGGTTTGTACTGATTATTGCAACATATGTAAGAACATGCACCATGATGATTACAGTATGAATGTAAAGACAGATGTGCATTATCCACTCCTCTGCGAAATACGAGTACAACTACCACTATGTGAGTCGAACCTAAACTAGTGTCCATCTAACATCCTAAGGAACTAAACCTAATAGACTAGTCAGTAAGAAACTAGAGTCTACCTAAGGTCTGAATCAATATCTCTAATAGTCGGCGATCCCGCCTCAATAGCGTCACGTACGTAGTACGGCTTCCTCGAATCAAGAGTGCGGATCAATCATCAAATCTAAGCCTCGTACGGTAAAATCCATCGTACGGCATCCCAATATCGGGGTACGGGTCAAGTATCTCCTAGGTGTCTCATTATTCGTATAATGTCATCATCAACACATCTCATGATCAAGGTGCTAAACTGTGATCGCATACATCAATCATATATCATTGCCATCATGATAAGCATCATTAGTTTATCCTCAGAAATATCATGTCATATGTATCATATTGTGATTAAGTCATACCGATATCTTATCGTCATCAAGTAACAAGCTACAGCCCAGGTACTATTTTAGCGTCCCATGTACCTCAATATCACCACCAACCTTCATAATTTATATATTCATGTTCATTATCTCTTTCTCTAATGATCCTCTAACACTTTAATACGACTGTATAGTCAAGAATCACGGCATCAAGCCCAGTCATACTGTTTCATCATACCTCAGATATCATATCACATCAACGAATCCCATTTACGTGTTGTGTATATATATACACCTATACCTAGTTTTATATATATACACACATATACGTATACGCCATGTCAAGTTTTAGTGTGTGCGTGTGTGTTTCTATCAGAAACCTACGAACCTCTCCCAAAGTATTCATCCTCTGATATGATTTTCCTAAATCAGTCTAGTCCCGCCTAGGGTCATTACTAGGGTCCTGCTCAGTAAGAATCTAGGGTCACATCGGGTTTCCTAATGTCAATAAGTACTATTCCTATTCTACGTTACGGGGGTGCTAAACGCCATCCACCCGACTTCCCCCCGTAGATATGCATCTACTCACCTGGTCCATGTCTGCCGACGACGGTGTCGCCATCCTCCTCTTCATCGCCCGCAGTCCACTTGAAGGGTACCTAAACGCAAACATATAAATATTATCGTAAACTGAATCACATACGAAAGTCAAACGATTTAAAGGAGCAAGCATAGGTTAAAACCTATGTCCCGTCCACGCAAAAGAACCAAATACCGCTCGATATCGGCGTACAAACTCCGATGGATCGAGATAACATCATCAAACAACTTGTAGTTTTAAAACAGATTACTTATACCATAAAACACGATTAAATCCATCGAAACCCTGAAATCCATCAAACCGTCCAATTTCGTAAAACCCGAAATTGCCAATTTACCGTTTTTCATCAAAACTTGACATTTAAATGAAACCAATAGTTATAAAACTCATTATATAGCATAACTAGACTATACAAACCGTTACTATATTTTTATTACACAAATTTATATTAATTTGAAATTTCTAGTTTGCAACATTTAACAATTTTCAACATTTTTCAAGCAAAGCACCACAATTCCACCACAAAACATGATTTGCATGAATTAATGTATTAAACCACAATTCATAATGATAATGATTCAATGAAACCATAAATTATTGTTTTAATCACATTTATTTAGAAATTCCTAAAATCTAGTTTACAAAATAATAGCATTTTATTACTATTTTTCCAATTATCAAAGTAATCTAGTGATCAAACTAAGTTTTTCATTCAATTAATGTGCTAATATTCTCATTAAAACTACCATCTAATGATAGCAACTTAAATTGGAATTTTATATCACCCACAAACACATTTTAGAAAAATCTAGTAAGCTAATTTCCTTATTTAAAACAATTTTAAATGAAAATTTTACAATTTAACAACCATGCAATATTTTCCAATTCTAAAAGTGTTAAACTAACTATTATAACCCTAATTAATTATTAAAAACCCTAACTTGAATTTACAACCCTAACTTGCATTTTAAAAAAAAACATAGAATTAATTCATTAAATCTAATTAAGCTTAAATGAACATCTAAAACAATAAATCAAAAGAAAGAAATTATACCTCCCAAAATATGAAATCCCAACAAGAAATGAGCCTCCAAAATACATGCTTTCCCACTCCAAAATCCATATAAAGAAGGGTAGAGAATAAAGGGTATGAAGAAATTAGGATTTTGTGGAATTTTAATTGAATTTTTGAAGTATTTTTGATGAATTTTGAACAAAATGAGGTGGAAAATGGGGGGGGGGGGAAGCCATGGGGGGTTTGTGGCCGGCCTTGGTGAGGTGAGGGAGAGAAAGAAGTGAGTGTGAAAGTGTGTAGAACTTTCAAGAGAGGAAAACATCACATAAAGTCTTTTCATGCTTTATTTAATTATTTATTTATTTATTTACTATAGCAACTCAAGAAAGCTCTAGAAAATAGGAAAAATTTGCAAATAATTTTTGCATGATACACACTAAATTCTAATATGCCATGGTTCATTTTTACAAATTAAAACAATTCAAATTTTTAATTTACACTAATTTAGTGTAAAAATAAAGCTTATGTTAATATTTAAAATAATTAATTTAGGAAAAATATTTTATTAAACTAAAAATTTATAAGTGGCTAAATAAACACTATTTACTAGTAATTACATAATTAAATAGGTATTTTTGAATTTATAATGAAAAACAATTGCGGTTTGATTTTACGAAAAATACATTTTGCTTTACCGAAAATCATAAAAATTCACTTAAACAATTTTATTCATTTAATTATTTATTTAATTATTTTTAAAACGTTACAATCTTCCCCCCTTTAGGAAATTCGGTCCCCGAATTTAAATTAAAACTCCCCTTCCAAATACTAAAACATTTAGCAAAACACTCAAATCGTCGGGGCTCCGAAATCATCAATATATAACAAAAATCAACTCCGTCAAGCATGACGCAATCATCGGAGTTATGGCGATAATAAAGTATCATAACCCAATGTGAAAACCATCATAGTATACATCAATCTATAACTTATATATAGTTCGCATCCTAGTAAAATTGCCGAATCATCATAATAAAGAAGCATACAAAAACCCCTTCTTGAAAATCGCTGTGCAATGCACGTGTCACGGTCTAAGTAGCGGACGTTTAATAAAAAAAATAACTATATATATATCTTTTATTTAACATACACGTCCCGCCTGGTTACTAAATCAAATGATTATGATTATGAAAACATACTGCTCAAACTAAAATCAATCCCAATCACATCAATAAAATGTCATGTGCGTCCGGTGCGCACTGAAATCGAAACCAAATGCAGAAACCATGAATACCCACAAAACAAAACTAAGTGCAACAGGTGTGCACCAAAAACATTTGTCAAGTGCAACGGGCGTGCACGACTCAAAATCAGGTGCATCTAATCTGCACAAAACCCCGATTTAGTGCATCTGGTGTGCACAAAATCGCATCAAGTGCGCCAAGTATGCGCAAGAATCCTAATCAGGTGCACATGGAGCACGAAAACATACATCGAATATCAGACTCGAATCACAGTACAAAAATGGATAAAAACTAGGTCGAAGCATATATCAAAATCATGTGTAACCCATATGCACGAAATCAAATCAAAATCACAAAAGGTATTAAAACCAAATCAAGTGCACTGGGTATGTACTAAACAACATCAATACAACCGGTATATGAAACACAACTAGAATGTAATGAAGGTACACACATGAAATACCAATCGTAAAACGAATTCCTCAAAATGCCAAAATCCAATAACAGAAAATATGAAATTCAAATCACTAAATCACAATCGTAAGCACGATCGTCAATGTCCGCCTCTTTCCTCTGATGTCGACTGCTTCGAACTCGTTCGTTCATAGGTGTGCTGACTGCGCTACCAACGGCAATACTCATGTCTAGAGTCTCCCACGTAGTCGATCCCTTCACCTGATATCTGGACTACATTAAACTTTTCGATCGATCCATCAAAATCCCATAATTCCCCGAGAGCTCAACACTCAAGTACAGTTTAAAAATATCCGGTACATACCCCAGCATCGATGATCCAGTTGTAGAAGGGCAAACCCAAGCCTCACTAATGGCACTGCGAAACTGCCGTAAACCCTAAGGTTCAAGGGCGTTCTCGTGGTCATTATGTCGAGTTAGGGTTTCATTCTTCTAGAGGGTCCATCGAAATACCTGCATGTTCTTCCGAATACTTTAAACTTAGGAAAATGGTTTTCTGATAATCGTTCGAACCCTTTAACTTCATCCGGACGGCATGTGAATACCCTTCGTCCGCACGCTAAGCAATGCTTCAATCTTCAAGAACAACCAATACTCTAATGGTTATCGCATTCGAGCCGCAGCTTCCTCTGCCCGTGCGCCCGTGGTAACAGAAACCACCATCCGACATTGACGAAGATAGATCAAAAGAACGAATGGAATACGGTACAAACAATGTAAATCCTAGGGCTCCTTAAGCAGAGTAGCGTATCGTAAGTATGCCGCGGACCATACCCACGGTACGTTACTCTACCTAAATCGCCTACTCCATCAACCAAGGGTCACCAAGACTTATACAAGGTTAAACCTAGCGCTCTGATACCAACTTTGTCACGACCCGAAAGTACGGAACGTGACCGGCACTTAGATTATGAAGCGTCTAGAGGCGCCACGTAACCTAAGTAAGCCGAAGCCCAGAAATCTAAACCATGAAAAAGAAGAAGAAGCAGTAAAAGAAAACAAGTATAAAATCATCAGCAAATTTTTACCAAAAATTTCGGCAGAGTCTCCTCTGTAAAAACTGGCCCCCAAACGGGTACAACAAGTATAATATACATAAACAATAAAAAGCATCCCCAAACGGGAGCTAGCATCAACGCCAACAGGCGGAAACAACCACAGCAAGCACAATAATATACAACGCCAATAGGCGAGGCTCAAAACTCAAAAGAAAACAAAACCACCAGATCAGAATAATACATGCGCGACTCTAAGGTCGAAATAAAAGACTGGTCCAATAACTTATCAAGTAATACAAATATGGTTGATGGAGCTTACTAGATACAAATGAATGAATAAAAGTACAATGGTGGTTCGGATACAAGTGAACCAACCTACCGTGCAAATCATCCTGAAGAAAAGATATGCCAACAAGCTGCCACGGAAACCTGTACGTCGAACCTGTAAAGAATTTGGCACAACGGGGGTGAGTTGCCAACTCGTGAGTAGAAGACATCTACGAAAAGAAATCGAATGCACGACGCTATCCTAGGTCATAATAATACACTACTATATCCCAAACATCTAGTAATAGCAGGGTAATACTACGTGTAAGTGCAACTACTCCGTGTCGTGTCAGTACCTCATATAATACTATGTCATATGAAATGAAATGCATGCACCATGAATGTAAAGTAACAAATCCTGAAATCCAGATATATATGTATAAGAACTCTTTAGCTGTTATCATAGTAAAGTGTGTATAAGCATCTGAAGTCTCAACAATGAAATCCATGGAAATCCGTGTCAAGCATCGACACAACACATGTAATCTCAAGTCTCAATATGTCGGGCTCCGTCAGTCCGGATCGGCCCATATCATCAAATCTCACGACAACGGTCGGTATCCTCCGGATATCCGCCGCGCCAGACATCACCGGTAGGTAGCCTTCCCTTGCCAGGCTCATCGTCTACAACTCGATCTTCTTGCCCCGGGGTACCATACCGGGCCCACCATGTACCCGAGACGGTTCATCCACTCCTCGAATCGGGTCTCGAAATCCAACAGTAAACATGAAATACTCATGGTGGACGACACATACATCACGAGAAAACCGCATCTTATTTTAAAAAGAGAAGAGGAGAGAGAGAGAAGTTTTTATATATTTTTGCGGTTTTCCCCAAAAATCCAGAAATCTCATAGAAATCCAAATCTCAAAATCATGAGTAACTATATGATAAGTGTCGGCATATGCCCATAATACTGCATGATAACATGAAAATATGAATGGATGGATGTCTAAGTAATAAATATCATGTCTATACTAACATCAGAGAATAATCACAATATTATATCGGTCTAGTTGTTAACTGATTCTATCCATAAAAGACAATATGATCTAAAGTGTACGTGACATAGCAATTACCGATGATGATGTGTGTGAGCCGGCAATAAGTGTGCGTGGAATATGCGCATCATCGGTAATGGTGCTGGTGTCCTAACAGGTATGGTTTGTACTGATTATTGCAACATATGTAAGAACATGCACCATGATGATTACAGTATGAATGTAAAGACAGATGTGCATTATCCACTCCTCTGCGAAATACGAATACAACTACCACTATGTGAGTCGAACCTAAACTAGTGTCCATCTAACATCCTAAGGAACTAAACCTAATAGACTAGTCAGTAAGAAACTAGAGTCTACCTAAGGTCTGAATCAATATCTTTAATAGTCGGCGATCCCGCCTCAATAGCGTCACGTACGTAGTACGGCTTCCTCGAATCAAGAGTGCGGATCAATCATCAAATCTAAGCCTCGTACGGTAAAATCCATCGTACGGCATCCCAATATCGGGGTACGGGTCAAGTATCTCCTAGGTGTCTCATTATTCGTATAATGTCATCATCAATACATCTCATGATCAAGGTGCTAAACTGTGATCGCATACATCAATCATATATCATTGCCATCATGATAAGCATCATTAGTTTATCCTCAGAAATATCATGTCATATGTATCATATTGTGATTAAGTCATACCGATATCTTATCGTCATCAAGTAACAAGCTACAGCCCAGGTACTATTTTAGCGTCCCATGTACCTCAATATCACCACCAACCTTCATAATTTATATATTCATGTTCATTATCTCTTTCTCTAATGACCCGCTAACACTTTAATACGACTGTATAGTCAAGAATCACGGCATCAAGCCCAGTCATACTGTTTCATCATACCTCAGATATCTATCACATCAACGAATCCCATATACGTGTTGTGTATATATATACACCTATACCTAGTTTTATATATATACACACATATACGTATACGCCATGTCAAGTTTTAGTGTGTGCGTGTGTGTTTCTATCAGAAACCTACGAACCTCTCCCAAAGTATTCATCCTCTGATATGGTTTTCCTAAATCAGTCTATTCCCGCCTAGGGTCATTACTAGGGTCCTGCTCAGTAAGAATCTAGGGTCACATCGGGTTTCCTAATGTCAATAAGTACTATTCCTATTCTACGTTACGGGGGTGCTAAACGCCATCCACCCGACTTCCCCCCGTAGATATGCATCTACTCACCTGGTCCATGTCTGCCGACGACGGTGTCGCCATCCTTCTCTTCATCGCCCGCAGTCCACTTGAAGGGTACCTAAACGCAAACATATAAATATTATCGTAAACTGAATCACATACGAAAGTCAAACGATTTAAAGGAGCAAGCATAGGTTAAAACCTATGTCCCGTCCACGCAAAAGAACCAAATACCGCTCGATATCGGCGTACAAACTCCGATGGATCGAGATAACATCATCAAATAACTTGTAGTTGTAAAACACATTACTTATACCATAAAACACGATTAAATCCATCGAAACCCTAAAATCCATCAAACCGTCCAATTTCGTAAAACCCGAAATTGCCAATTTACCGTTTTTCAACAAAACTTGACATTTAAATGAAACCAATAGTTATAAAACTCATTATATAGCATAACTAGACTATACAAACCGTTACTATATTTTTATTACACAAATTTATATTAATTTGAAATTTCTAGTTTGCAACATTTAACAATTTTCAACATTTTTCAAGCAAAGCACCACAATTCCACCACAAAACATGATTTGCATGAATTAATGTATTAAACCACAATTCATAATGATAATGATTCAATGAAACCATAAATTATATTTTTAATCACATTTATTTAGAAATTCCTAAAATCTAGTTTACAAAATAATAGCATTTTATTACTATTTTTCCAATTATCAAAGTAATCTAGTGATCAAACTAAGTTTTTCATTCAATTAATGTGCTAATATTCCCATTAAAACTACCATCTAATGATAGCAACTTAAATTGGAATTTTATATCACCCACAAGCACATTTTAGAAAAATCTAGTTAGCTAATTTCCTTATTTAAAACAATTTTAAATGAAAATTTTACAATTTAACAACCATGCAATATTTTCCAATTATAAAAGTGTTAAACTAACTATTATAACCCTAATTAATTATTAAAAATCCTAACTTGAATTTACAACCCTAACTTGCATTTTAAAAAAAAAACATAGAATTAATTCAGTAAATCTAATTAAGCTTAAATGAACATCTAAAACAATAAATCAAAAGAAAGAAATTATACCTCCCAAAATATGAAATCCCAACAAGAAATGAGCCTCCAAAATACATGCTTTCCCACTCCAAAATCCATATAAAGAAGGGTAGAGAATAAAGGGTATGAAGAAATTAGGATTTTGTGGAATTTTAATTGAATTTTTGAAGTATTTTTGATGAATTTTGAACAAAATGAGGTCGAAAATGGGGGGGGCAGCCATGGGGGGTTTGTGGCCGGCCTTGGTGAGGTGAGGGAGAGAAAGAAGTGAGTGTGAAAGTGTGTAGAACTTTCAAGAGAGGAAAATATCACATAAAGTCTTTTTATGCTTTATTTAATTATTTATTTATTTATTTACTATAGCAACTCAAGAAAGCTCTAGAAAATAGGAAAAATTTGCAAATAATTTTTGCATGATACACACTAAATTATAATATGCCATGGTTCATTTTTACAAATTAAAACCATTCAAATTTGTAATTTACACTAATTTAGTGTAAAAATAAAGCTTATGTTAATATTTAAAATAATTAATTTAGGAAAAATATTTTATTAAACTAAAAATTTATAAGTGGCTAAATAAACACTATTTACTAGTAATTACTTAATTAAATAGGTATTTTTGAATTTATAATGAAAAACAATTGCGGTTTGATTTTACGAAAAATACATTTTGCTTTACCGAAAATCATAAAAATTCACTTAAACAATTTTATTCATTTAATTATTTATTTAATTATTTTTAAAACGTTACAGTGTCTAGGAGAGCCAGAACATGAAAAGTCCTTGGCCAAGGCAGGAGATTTGCTGGTAGGTATTCCAGTAGTATCTCAGGGTGTTCTGGGCTATACTCCGACACGACTTGTACCGCTATTGGGGGTCTGACTTTTACCAACCCCCTAGGCCCGCCATGCGATGCTCATAGACGAACGGACCGGACTGTACAGATATTGTCACTGACAGGTTCAGTAGGGTGTCAGGATGAGTTCGCTCATCGACGTCCCTTTTGGTCAATAGTTGGTGGCCCGTCACGTATGGCTAATACCTCTGACGTGCTAGTGGTTAAATCCACAGCCATAGTAGTGACGAGTCTTTAGAGTCCACCACACACAGTCTCTCAAGTTTCGGGCGAAACGCTGTAGAGGCCGTATAGAGATATGGTAGGGTTCGATCAGATACGTGCGGTATTGCACGGATCGTGATCGGACGGTTTTTACTAGCCGGCTTTGGCTTAAGCCGGATCCTAGTATTTGATAGTGTAGATTTTATCTCTTTGCATTTGTGTTCAGTGGGAATAAAAATGCGGGCATGTATTTGCAGTCGCGGGGTTTTCCTGTAATTTATTACGGGATCAGTTTTCTGAGGTTTCCAATTTGCATTCCGTTCCGGCCGGTTTTCTTTTGTTCCTTCGCGGTCGGACTTTCCGATGGAGGGGGTTATTTGCACATTTGCAAATAACATTTATGGAGGAGTTTCTTGCATATTTGTGGCTCCATGATTGTTTTTTCATCATGAGATTCTTTATTGGTCTTTTCCTTTGCTTTTTGAGAAAGGATTGATATGTGAGATGAGTGTGACCATTTTCATTTGAGGTTGATACCTTTTCTTCTCTTTTGATCAAGCCTTTTCTTATTGTGATAATGATTCATTTTTCCTCCACCATTCTAATACCGGCCACTTTTGGTGGGTGAGAGGAGAGAGGTTCATTTGGTGTGGCATTTTTCCTTCATCACATTTTCTAGCTTGCTACAAATTCCTCACCTCTCCAAAAGATCATTTCTCCACATACCATGGCTACTTCACTTAAACCCCAAAGAGACATGTTTTCTACAATTACCTACAGCAAATCTTGGACGCGTCGGCTAACCAACTTCGCGCCCGAGTTGCCTCGGTCCAAAGGTGGGAGCCCGTAAAAGTATTTGGCTACGTGGTGCCCTTTCCGACAAGGAGGTGATGAACGGAGTTTCCGCGGGAGATCGGGACGACGACGAGAAGACCGTAGGACACGGATCACTCGGTATATCTCTCACCCTTTCTCTTGATTGCTAGGGTTAGGTTAATGGTTACGATCCGGGTATATTGTCCGCGGTAGCGCCGGTTTAAAGTTAAGAAAATTTTTGATTCCGCATTTTAGCCTCGAGTAGACGGCCGGGGCGCTGCCGTGGCGCAACATAGTATCAGTGCCACGCCATTAACCTAGTCTAGCTTTGTCTAATGTGTTTACATTTCCGATTGAACAAAATTCCAAAAACCGCGTTTTCACGTGCATCAGTTTCCGTCGAAATTTTTTTTGCTCCAAAAATTTTTCAGCTTGTTGCAGAATGATGTACATGGAATTTTAAGAACACTGTAAAATTTTGGTAACTTGATCCTTCCATAAGACTGCGGAACCGCGGCCATAACCCCTATTTGGCTGCGGTTCCGCCATTGGATGTTGGCTTCACTTCACCAATTTTTTGCAGTGGGCTTTTGGGCTGAAAATATGGGTTTTGGGATATTCTGTTTGGGCCCAGATTTTCTGTGTGTGCTACAGTAATGCTTTGGGGCCCACTTGGTAATATTTGATCGATCGAATGTTTCAAACACATTAGTTCACAGTATTTACATTATATCTGCGACTGTGAATGTCATTTGATCGGTAAATCCTGTCTAACTGCTATAGCCCTTTTAGACGGATTTGCGAACGTGACATTCACGTTGATGTTCTGTGTTGTGCTGTGATGTTGCGGATCGGTCGTGGGGATAGCCTGGTTGCAGTGGTAGTACAGTTTTGATTTTATATGTACATTTGATGTTGCGGGCCGAGCGTCCGACATGTGGACTGCCGTCACTGCCTGTTTGTATTATTCTTTTGGGGCACGACCGGGTCGAGGTCGATGCACCCGTTGTATGTATATTTTATGTCACGCCCCGCTTCCCGGTGTACGGCGAAGGGGACGCGACGAGGTCCGCTACGTATGTACTCAGAAGTACATACGCTAAGCGTAGCTAAGCAATATAGAAATAATTACACAAGAGACAAGAGTATAAAAAGAACAGCAACTTTTATTTATTAACATTCTTTGTACAATACATGAAAAGGAAATACAACTGAAATAAAGATGCCTAAACAGTGGCATAACAGGGAATGAAAAGTACTGAAAAAAAAAGTGTACAATGAAACTAACGTACTGGATCTTCGGCAAACTGCTCCAACTCTTCTACAGATAGCTCGATCTCCGCCGGGCCCAAACCACCCGACGACATTCAAAGAAGAAATAAATAGAATGTCGTCAGCGAACAGGTCGCTCGGTAAGTCCCAAAGATAAGGGGGAAATAGACAGACAGTATGAAAGAGAGAGAGAGAGAGAGGGAGCTTTTACTGTTGTATTATAATATTATAATATTGTATTAACGTTGTTGTTTTTAGCCTGGTACAGAAGATGCCAGTGTATACGAGCGGAGTCCCACTTACACCGGGGACCTTGGTAACCTGTAGTACAAGGCTCCGTCGATAATACCACGGAACAACGACATGGATGTAATTACGTCTTAAGTGACCACCTCGTGCCACCTTTAACATATTCCGTACCAGTCTACCCCTTAAACCCCGTAGTGTTATGATTGTATCGTAGTATTGTATTGTATAAGTTGGATGACTGATCAAAATCATGATATCAGTAAACATGTTGTAACTGCATAATCAGGTAAATGGAATAACGGAATAATGGATGTATATCCATGGTTTGATTCAGTCAAGTTGTAATGATTGTTAACAGGATTCTGGGATTCATGTATTCACATTGAGTTGGAATATTAAAGAATATAGAATGACTTGAATCATATTCAAGTCAGAAATAGTCAGACTCAAACCCGAGTTAGACTAAAAGAAATGGAATTTGAAGTTCTATAATTGTTAGGGGCCTTATTGTAATTTATAAAACTTAAGGGGGTTTTTATGTTAAAAGTACTATTGTATATTTTTCAAAATACACCTCAAGTATTTATTATTCGTCTTTATAGTTATAATGAATGTGAATTTTATTTGTGTTATTCTAGTGAATATATCCTAATAAAAGTATTAATTGATTTATATGAAACTTATGGCATTTTAATGTAACTTTTAATCTTGTAATTTTAGAAAAAATGGAAACTTTATCTTATGATAAAATAGGTGTTTAAATGATAATTAAATTAATACAAGAATAATTTTAAATAATATTTTATTTTCCAAAATCTCATTTTTTCTTAAATGCCGTATTTTAAACCTTTCGAGACCGAATGCTCCTTGCGGAGGTCTGAATCTCGCACTACTAGCCCGCGGGTGCACGATGAACCGTACTATCCCTAACGGGTTCCCCAAAGGTTGGTTGTAGCGGCGCTTTGCTTAGGTTTAATAAATACTATTCATTTAGAAAAACGGTTTTATAAATATAAGGTATTTATTTGTAAAAAGGTATAAATTTCCGTATTTTAGTTTCTAGGGTTTCCTAAGCCAACTAGCCTATTTCTAAGGTCTAAACGACAAGTCATTAGAAGCCTCAAATCGCCTCTTCACCGCCAATTGCGGCCAGGTAAATACCAGGTAAGTGGAAAGGAACCACAATAGTGGGCCTAATTAAAAACCACTAGCCTAGACACACTTGCCTAGACACCACAAAGTCAGTTTAGATAAACGATCGATATCCATGACATATCGTGTTTTCATTATAAAAGATTTTATTTAGAATTGTGTACAACTTAAAGCTTTCAAGAAAGGGTTATAAAGATAAGGGTATTTTAGTGAAAAGTCTTGTATTTTCGTATTCTATGTTTTGACGTTTATCAATTAGGGTTATATTTGTGTGTGTCTAGAGGTAGGTCATTACCTCGTGACTTATTTTAAGGTTTAGTGAAGTTTTAGAGGTTAAATTTGATTTATTAAACTTGAAGGTATTTAAGCGCAAGAATACGGTATTTGAAAACGTTATCATTTTATGTGTGAAAACTCATTCAAATTGATTTCTACAAGTTTAGTGATCAAGATAAACATATTTAGGAATGAGGGAATTGATTAAACAAAGAAAAATAAACTTCATGGTATTTTTATGAAAAGAATACGATTTTACAAGAAAGCTATCATTTCATGTGAGAAACTTTGTTTAAATTGGTTTCTATGTGATTAATAGTCATCATGAATATAGGTAGGTATTATGGATTAGGTGACAAGTGGGATTTTGTAGAAAAACCGAATCGGAAATCGGTTTGTTCCGATTTCCGTCGGGGTTCGTAATTCCGTATTTTAAGAAATAGAAAAGAGGGAAGATTGGGACTTACGGGTTTTCAAACTCTTCTAAAGAGTAAAGAGGACTAGGGGGAAAGGCCGAGGTGTGGTTTCGTCGCCGGTTGATTCAAAGCACGTCGCCGGAATTCCGTCAGGGCTTCGCCGTGAACTCGGTTTCAAAGCACACACTTCTTGGAAAACTTTTGAGAGAGTGGCTCAAGATTTTGGGGGTGAGAGGATAGTGTGTAGGGTTGGTATTTATAGGGTTAGGCTAGGGTTAGGGTAGATGAGAAGTTAAAAATAAAAATGTGATAAAATGTAATAAAAATGTATTAAAAGTGGAGTAATTAGAGTTTTAAAAAAGTTCTGGAAGTTGTATGAAGCTGAAATTTTGCAGGTGCATAGGGAATATGAAAAGACACAACTTTCATGTTGTGACCATCGCCGGAATCGGCTGAATCGGGGGTGACTCGGCCGTGCCTCGGTTGGATCACTGAGTCGACCGAGTTGGCCGATTCCCGGCCGAGTCCGGTGGCCTGGATCTCCCCCGACGGTTCATCTAACCTCTGCAAGTGTTACATCTTTGGGTGTAGTGGGGTTTTTGTGAGATATGCACGTGTAAACTCTTGGTATTCTAAAGGTTTTAAAAAAATCAATATTAAAAATAATGTGGGGTATGGGATTCGAACTCTGATGGCTTGGTTCAGCAGTGCAAGGTATTACCAATGAGCTATAAGCTCCTTCTTGTAATTATTGTGGTATTTAATTACTTAAACTGATAGCAGCAAGAATAAATACTCCTAGTATACATTAAATTTAAAGTAAATTCTTGTACACTAAAAATGGAGTTATTATATTCTTGTAGCTTGTAATTAAAAACAAAATAATTACCTATATCTTGTGCTCATGCTAAAATACCCCTTTGTGGATTTTTGAAAAAATATTTGAAAAAAAAATTTTGTATAAGAAAATTAGGGTTGTTACATTTTACTTTCTGTACTAGGATTACCCCACGGAGGGGTGCACGGATAGCCGGGTTCTAGAGGGCAACGGGACCGCATCTCATGGCGTTGAGACGGAGGGGGCTTTACTCTAGAATTGACGGGCTATTCGCCGCACTCGTAGGGGGTATAGGTTGACCCAGGAGGGGTGCCCAAGTTACCAGATTCCGTGAAGTGCTGGGTGGTCCATTCACGTTGCTGAAGGGGGCTGTCTCGCTTCAGGTTTTGACGGGTAACTTGCCGTGCCCGTAGGGGTCTAGGATTTCATTGCACAGGCTATCCACACGACCAGGGGAACGTCGGGTTTCAGTAGCGGCTCTATGAAACCCGGGTATCCCAGATACCTGTATTGTTCTGTGATGCTTATTACATTTCTGTGATGTTGCATTTTATCACGCCTTGAGCGAAATATTATATATTGATGTATATACTAGTAGATGTTGTATATGTTTTGCATCCGCGCTAGTCCAGTCCCCGCTCTGTCGTTAGTTAAGTAACCTAACGGGTGATGACGGGACCCAGTGGCGAATGCGGATGGCATATACGTACATCATTATTTTCGTTCTTTTGTGGTGTGATCAATTGATAGGACTGCGTTGATTCGGATCAATGCAAGCTAAACAAACCTATTCTGATGTTGTTGGAATATTTTTCAAAAAGCTGTTATTGCAAGGGCGTTCTCTTTTGTTTTGCATAGTGGTATTCGGTTATGAATATCCAGCTTCTCAGTCGACGAGGCAAGGGCCGAGATCCCTTCACCGGGAGTGACCCCTTGGACAAAAGTTTGCGTCAGTGCAATAACTTCACTATAGCCGATTACTTTTGCTTTGCATCGTGGTATTCAGTTGGAATATCCTGCACCTCATTCTACGGGAAAAGTGCCGAGATCCCTTCACCGGGAGTGACCTCTTTAGCAATGGTTTTCGTCACTATATTTTTATAAAAAGTTATCCGGTTCCTTCAACGATATCAAGTTCATTACGTTAAAGGTTTTTCGCCAAAAACCAGCCGTAGCCCTCCATCATTTCAGATTAGTATTGCATAGTATTCATGCTACGTATGTCGTGCTCAGCCGAGACGTTGTGTGTGGTAGCTCTGTAATGCTTTTCTGTCTTATAGATATGTGATTGGTTAGGACAGTCGTACGGTCATTTTGGCTCAGTCAAGGACTCGTGCGGGTGGGTCTAATGCAATCAAGATAATGACGGGTTGAACTTGACTAGGATCCTTTGATATGTTGGCTCAGTCAAGGTCACTTGGGTCGTAGGGGTGAAAATCACATCGGGAGTTTCTATAGAAACTGAAACTTGCCAGACATGCGCATACCTTCTGGAGTGTGGTGACGTGAGTGGATTCCATCACGTTATCATGCAATGATAGTTGGATCCCGATTCCCACTGATGAGTTGGTTTACTCCTCGGGTGATCCCGACTAATTCTTCTTTCAGGTTTGGGGAAGAATTTGACGTTACAGTGGGAGGTTTCCTGATTAGATAAAGTGATAACCATTCTGATCTAGGCTAGAGTGCACGCTGAGTGTTTCTTTTCTCTCTCTCTTTGGCAGCGACCAATGACCCGACCCTAGACTATGACTCAGTGACCAAAATTAACCGAACCTTCTTAAACACTGGCTTTTGGATTGTCAGAGTTGCAGTCCTCATTGCCACTCCTACTTTTACCCTTTTCTCCAGGACACCCCGTATTACTACGAACGTCCACTTCCATTGGACAAAACCATCGTATGGTTATATACGAACTTGAAGGAATTCGAGGATGGTTTCCGGTTCTGGAGAAAACGAATAGGACTATTCAGTTGTCTTTTCCTTCTACCTTCTCTCAGGTTGCGAGTACTCCTTGGTTTAGGAGATAGTACACCTATTATGCAAATTGAATAGTCTTCTTCCAAACCTTAGGCTGGTGCCGAACGGTGGGGAATGAAGAAAGCCAATTAGCCTAAACGGTGTACAGAAGGTATTAAGTTAAGACAAAGAAAGGGATTAGTAAGAGGGCAAAGTAAATTGAGACTAATATTCACGACCAAACCAAATATTTCTTCGCCAATCCTAAATCACCTTTGTATTTCTCCAGGACACTCCGTATCACTACGAAGATCCCAAGTTTATTGGATAATCCATCGTATGGTTATATATGAACTCGAAAGGAACTTGTTCCAGTTCGGGGATGGATCCTGGTTCAGGAGAAATAGGAATAAGGTTTATTCGGTTGTCTTTTATCTTCACCTTCTCTCGCATTGCGAGTGCTCCTAAGATTAGGACAGTACACCCTTTTATGCTTATTGGATAGTCTTCTTCCAAACCATAGGCTGGTGCCGAAAGGTAGGGAAGGAAGAAAACCATTTGGCCTAAAGTGGCGTAGAGAAGGTAATGACTAAAGACGTATAAAGGGATTTAGAGAGGTGGCAAAGAATTATAAGGTTACAGTTGTGAATCTGGATAATGGAAGAGACGTTACTAGGAATACCAGGATACCCCATCGAAACATTTCAATGTTTCAGTTTCACTGTGTACTGTTAATAGAAAACTGATTTCCCAATTAAACACATGCTCCAGGGTATGTATTTACCAGGTATGATTCTCACATCTGTATGGTTTTACAGATGATGAGTGGGAGTAAGTTGTTGGGAATTAGGCGATCATCCTCATTATATCGGGATTCGTTGTAATTGGTGATATTTGAGGAAGTCACCTGGGTTGTTTGCCGGACGGCAAATATTTGGTTTTGAATAACCGTTCTTGTGCACCAATTTCAAATTGATATATCTGTATGTCTATTTTCATAGAGTGAGATGTACCTTTTTGAAATTATGTCTATGACATTTACCTATATCAGTGGATGGTTAGGTAAGGAGCATTAAAACAGCGGTGTAATTCTTCATAACCATAAGCACAGTTTTCAACCTACGACACACAGTGAATGAGTTATTAGACTCAAGGGACTTATACAGAGTATTGTATGTTTTCCAGCGTCCATAAGGACAGAGGGGTTGGTTCTCATACTATATTCGGTTTACTTATGACTTCTCTAGTTTTTAGACAGGTGTTTCGTAGAAACACAGGGTCCGAATTTTGAGAAGTTATAGGTATGTGGATAAAGTAGAGAACCAGGTGTTGCAAGTATCGGGATTCTTCAAGGTGATCGAAGATGTAGATATTTGTGTATGGTATTCAGTTGATAGTAATGATTAAGAGAGCTTGCTTCTCTTTCAGGTTACTCATGATTGGAAGTATTCCTAAGT
Organism: Agapanthus africanus; assembly: GCA_030015575.1. NCBI lineage: Eukaryota > Viridiplantae > Streptophyta > Magnoliopsida > Asparagales > Amaryllidaceae > Agapanthus > Agapanthus africanus. The sequence goes on from CM057340.1 coordinate 244,513,081, forward strand.
TGAGTAACGCTGATCGGCCTCCTTCCATTTAGTTAACATGCACTGTAGACAGCTGCATGATTTGAATCTGGTTCAATTAAATCAGTGCCTCTGTTTCTGTATTGGATATAGAACGGTTCATATCTTGACATTGTTAAGATACGGGGAGTTGTCCGGCTGATGCTTAAAACCAGACTCCGGATAACTCAAGGCACGTTTCTGTAATGGCTGTTTGTGGGTTGACCCGGGCTATGACGAGGGTTGATTTTCTACCATCTGGAAGATCAATAGTGATATTGTTCTTGACTCGCCACAGTTTTAACAAAAATGTTTTTTTTTTCAGAAAACAGTAGTGGGAGTATGGTAGAACTGGAAGTGATTCCAGAACCGCAAACGATTACTGAAGATTTGATAAGAACCTAAAGATTCAATCTGGTTTGACATTCCATTGGCCACTCCGCAGATATGGTGGGTAACCTCAGGCACTCAAGAGGTACTTCGGTATGCTCAAGGACGGTGGCAGGGAGGTTCTTGTTTACCCAGACTTGCCATTGCTGTTGTTCCAGACTGTGAGACCCGGCAGGAGGATAAGTATAGCGTCGTTCTAAACTAGCTTTAGAAGTGTACGTCTATATGACCCTGCCAGAGAGTTGTCGTAGTCAGTGGGAGCAGCGGAAGCATTGGTGGACAGTTGGCTTATGTCTATTTATAGACTAAAGAAGATATAGCGGAGATAGATCATCTATTTCTGATGTGACAGTCATAGGTTTGACTTCATCAGAATAGGGGATGGGTTAGGAAGGTAGTAGGGTTTGATGTCCTGGTATTTGATGACATACACAGCGTAGGAAGTGATATTCCTATACTACGATCGGTTATACTTTGGTTGTCATACAGTAGTTTCTCCACATAGGAATTAGATCTTATATCGTACATTCTGGTTACTAGATCTATGGTTTTAGATCTAGATTTGGGTGGTATCCCAATCAGGGTACTTAGACAGCATTCTAAGAGTATTTAGAATGGACGACTTCTGGCATGGTGGTGTACCTGCAGGTAATGGAGTCACCCTCTCTAAAGGTGTCTTACAGACTAAAGTGGAGAGGGATGTGCATGATTGGCAGATCACTTGCTTAGGCAATTGAGTCAATCATGAGATGTCAAGTACCGCACCAGATGTTGTTTTTGCGGTAGGTGCAATAAGTTGATATTAATCCAATTCCAGAGAAACGATCACTAGCAGTTTTAGAACATAAGTGGATGTTCTAGGGATATGATAACGGCAGCCTCCTTTAGGAGACGGTTATCATTCCAGGCTTCCAACGTGACCTGGATGGCAGAGTGGCTGTCAGAGTTATAGTTTTCCTTCTGACGAGGGGCGGTAGTTTGGACAGGAGGTCCAAGCAGATACTGAAGGAGGCATGGCGCAGGATACTGATTAAGTTCAGTTGACGATATAGTCTAAGAAGTTTGGATTTGGAGTTCATTTATGAGCTAGGTCCCATCAGACATCCAGACATATTCTAAGACAGGTATTGCTCATTTCGGGAGATGGCTTTCTCCGCGAACTTGAGATAAAGAGAGACATAGAAAGAAACACCAGAACGGATCCACTCACTGAGGTTATTCCTCGAACGCAATAGTTTCGTAAACGAGCTTTGTGAGACTGACTAGTAGAGGAGTTGGGTGTTCGGTATCACACGGGCTGTGAGTATGCGACATCGCAATAATTAGCCTTGAGTGCAAGTGGGAGATTGTTGGATATAGTGCCCTCAGAGTCAATTATTGGATCATAGGCACGTGATTGCAATGATTGAAGGAGGACCTATGCCGGTAGGACAGTCTTACTCAAAATGATAGTATGCTATCTGGTTTATCTTTATCATCGTGTACTGCTTTAGGTGACCTTACGAGTCGCTATTACACGTTGATAGAGCCCCTGGGATTCTTGCTTGACTCCCAGCAGTATGAAGGCGATCATATACGTAAGAGCTGGAGTCTTTAAGCACATCCTTAAAAGGTCCCTAGTCATGGAAGTTTCGAGACAGGGCATCGATTCTCCAGAGTAGACTAGTGTATACAGTCGAGACCCCGACGAGGGGCGGTGGCCGGTCTCACAAGCCACTGGTGTTAGTTGGTTCACCTAAGATGTATACAGGTGCTCATTGGGTTATGAGTACACCGGACAGGACTCGCCGGGAACCTGCTAGTTGGGATTATACCTGATGTCAGATAGCAGTTCCCTGGTGACATGTGTACAGATTAGTTCATCAACCTGAGATCGTCATTTGTCTCGTGTGAGTTCCCACTGTGCTTAGATTACTACCCTACCATGGCTCAAAGGAGTCGTGCAAACAGGTTTTAGTTGGGTACAGTCCCGAGCCACATGGAGGCAGTGAGCGGATCAACGGGGGTTGGTCTCTCCCGGTATTGGGGGTGAGGTCGCGCTGTGTCTAGGAGAGCCAGAACATGAAAAGTCCTTGGCCAAGGCAGGAGATTTGCTGGTAGGTATTCCAGTAGTATCTCAGGGTGTTCTGGGCTACACTCCGACACGACTTGTACTGCTATTGGGGGTCTGACTTTTACCAACCCCCTAGGCCCGCCATGCGATGCTCATAGACGAACGGACCGGACTGTACGGATATTGTCACTGACAGACTCAGCATGGTGTCAGGATGAGTTCGCTCATCGACGTCCTTTTTGGTCAATAGCTGGTAGCCCGTCACGTATGGCTAATACCTCTGACGTGCTAGTGGTTAAATCCACAGCCATAGTATTGACAAGTCTTTAGAGTCCACCACACACAGTTACTCAAGTTTCGGGCGAAACGCTGTAGAGGCCGTATGGAGATATGGCAGGGTTCGATCAGATACGTGTGGTATTGCACGGATCGTGATCGGACGGTTTTTACTAGCCGGCTTTGGCTTAAGCCGGATCCTAGTATTAGATAGTGTAGATTTTATCTCTTTGCATTTGTGTTCAGTGGGAATACAAATGCGGGCATGTATTTGCAGTCCCGGGGTTTTCCTGTAATTTATTACGGGATCAGTTTTCTGAGGTTGCCAGTTTGCATTCCGTTCCGGCCGGTTTTCTTTTGTTCCTTCACGGCCGGACTTTCCGATGGAGGGGGTTATTTGCACATTTGCAAATAACATTTGTGGAGGAGTTTCTTGCATATTTGTGGCTCCATGATTGTTTTTTCATCATGAGATTCTTTATTGGGCTTTTCCTTTGCTTTTTGAGAAAGGATTGATATGTGAGATGAGTGTGACCATTTTCATTTGAGGTTCATACCTTTTCTTCTCTTTTGATCAAGCCTTTTCTTATTGTGATAATGATTCATTTTTCCTCCACCATTCTAATAGGCCAGCCACTTTTGGTGGGTGAGAGGAGAGAGGTTCATTTGGTGTGGCATTTTTCCTTCATCACATTTTCTAGCTTGCTACAAATTCCTCACCTCTCCAAAAGATCATTTCTCCACATACCATGGCTACTTCACTTAAACCCCAAAGAGACATGTTTTCTACACTTACCTACAGCAAATCTTGGACGCGTCGGCTAGCCAACTTCGCGCCCGAGTTGCTTCGGTCCAAAGGTGGGAGCCCGTAAAAGTATTTGGCTACGTGGTGCCCTTTCCGACGAGGAGGTGATGAACGGAGTTTCCGCGGGAGATCGGGACGACGACGAGAAGACCGGAGGACACGGATCACTCGGTATATCTCTCACCCTTTCTCTTGATTGCTAGGATTAGGTTAATGGTTACGATCCGGGTGTATTGTCCACGGTAGCGCCGGTTTAAAGTTAAGAAAATTTTTGATTCCGCATTTTGGCCTCGAGTAGACGGCCGGGGCGCTGCCGTGGCGCAACACTATCATCTCGATCAGCCGCTCGAACTGAGTTTGGGGTAAGGCCTTCGTGAATGGATCAGCAGTGTTATCTTCCGTAGCAACTCTCCGAACCTCGATCTCCTGGCGACCCACGATCTCCCTGATCAAGTGATACCGCCTCAAGATGTGTCTGGACTTCTGATGGGACATGGGTTCCTTTGCTAAAGCTATAGCCCCGTTGTTGTCGCAATACAGAGGTACTGGATCAACAATGGACGGAACCACCTGAAGTTCTGTCAGGAACTTCCTTATCCATACGGCTTCTTTTGCGGCATCTGCGGCAGCGATATATTCCGCTTCCATCGTCGAGTCAGCAACGGTTTCCTGTTTGGAACTCTTCCAACACACCGCCCCTCCATAGAGGGTAAAGACATAACCCGACATGGACTTGGAATCATCCTTGTCACTCTGGAAGCTGGAGTCAGCAAAGGCCTCGATCTGGAGGTCTTTTCCGCCATACACAAGGAACATCTCCGTAGTCCTTCTCAGGTACTTGAGAATTTTCTTTACCGCTATCCATTGTTTCTCTCCAGGGTTTGACTGATACCGGCTTACCACATTCAGTGCATAAGCTACATCCGGTCTGGTACACAACATCGCATACATTACAGAGCCTACCGCAGAAGCGCAGGGTATAATAGACATGCGATCCCTTTCCAAATCAGTCTTGGGAGACATCTCTTTGGAGAGGGTGATCTCGTGACAAGCCGGTAGATTACCGCGCTTGAAATCTTCCATACTGAATCTTTTCAGTATGGTGTCGATGTACCTGGACTGTGAAAGTCCTAATATCCTCTTGGATCTGTCACGATAGATCCGGATCCCCAGAATGTAAGAGGCATCACCCAGGTCTTTCATGGAGAACCTGTGTGACAAGAACCCTTTGACAGATTGTAGCATAGGAATGTCATTTCCTATCAAGAGAATGTCATCCACGTATAAAACGAGAAATACGACAGTTCTTGCTACAAATCTACTATAGATGCATGGTTCATCTGGATTTTTGATAAAGCCAAATTCTTTGATCGTCTCATCAAAACAGATGTTCCAACTCCGCGATGCCTGCTTTAGTCCATAGATGGACTTAAGCAACTTGCACACCTTTCCGCTGCTCCCACTCTGAATGAAACCCTCTGGCTGGTCCATATAGACACACTCCTCTAAATTTCCATTTAGAAAAGTGGTGTTTACGTCCATCTGCCAAATCTCATAATCATGGAAGGCAGCAATGGCAAGAAGGATCCAAATGGATTTCAGCAATTCCACCGGAGAAAAGGTTTCGTCATATTCCAAACCAGGTCTTTGACGAAAACCCTTTGCAACAAGTCTAGCCTTATAGGTCTCAACCTGTCCATCTACACCAATCTTCCTTTTAAAGATCCACTTGCATCCTACGGGTTTTACCCCATCTGGAGAAACGTCCAACGTCCATACTTTGTTGGTGTACATGGACTCCATTTCGGTCCGCATTGCATCCAGCCATTTTACCGAGTCAACGCTCTGAATGGCCTGATGGAAGCTAGTAGGCTCATCACTATCAATGATGCAATCCTCTCTATCCCCGTCTATGAGAAAACCGTAGTATCTCTCGGGCGAATGAGACTGCCTACTACTTCTGCGGAGCGGCGCAGGAATGTCCTGATCTTTCGAACCCTCTGGTTCTACTAAGCTTTCAGTAATAGCTCGTGGTTCTGGAATTTCTTCCAGTTCTATTGCGCTCCCACTTATCTGATTTTCCAAAAACTCAGTTTCCAAGAAGTGGGCATGACGAGAAACAAAAACCTTTTGTTCCTCTTCATAATAGAAGAAATATCCCTTGGAGTTCTTTGTGTTGGAGATAGTGCCCTCAGAGTCAATTATTGGATCACAGGCACGTGATTGCAATGATTGAGGGAGGACCTATCCCGGTAGGACAGTCTTAATCAAGATGATAGTATGGTATCTGGTTTATCTTTATCATCGTGTACTGCTTTAGGTGACCATACAGGTCTCTATTACACGTTGATAGAGCCCCTAGGATTCTTGCTTGACTGCCAGCAGTATGAGGACGATCATATACGTGGGAGCTGGTAGTCTATAAGCACATCCTTAAAATGTCCCTAGTCGTGGGAGTTTCGAGATAGGGATCGATACTCCAGAGTAGACTAGTGTATACAGTCGAGACCCCGACGAGGGGCGGTGGCCGGTCTCACAAGCCACTGGTGTCAGTTGGTTCACCTAAGATGTATACAGGTGCTTATTGGGTTATGAGTACACCGTACAGGACTCGCCGGGAACATGCTAGTTGGTCTTATACCTGACGTCAGATAGCAGTTCCCTGGTGACATGTGTACAGGTTAGTTCATCGACCAGAGGATCGTCATTTGTCTCGTGTGAGTTCCAACTGTACTTTGATTACTACCCTACCACGCTCAAAGGAGACGTGCAAACAGGTTTTAGTTGGGTACAGTCCCGAGCCACATGGAGGCAGTGGGCGGATTTTCAGGGGTTCGTCTCTCCCGGTATTGGGGGTGAGGTCGTGCTGTGTCTAGGAGAGCCTTTACACGAAGTCCTTGGCCAAGGCAGGAGATTTACTGGTAGATATTCCAGTAGTATCTCAGGGTGTTCTGGGCTACACTCCGACACGACTTGTACCGCTTTTGGGGGTCTGACTTTTACCAACCCCCTAGGCCCGCCATGCGATGCTCATAGACGAACCGACCGGACTGTACGGATATTGTCACTGACAAGCTCAGTAGGCTGTCAGGATGAGTTCGCTCATCGACGTCCCTTTCGGTCAATAGCTGGTGGCCCGTTATGTATGGCTAATACCTTTGACGTGCTAGTGGTTAAATCCACAGCCATAGTATTGACGAGTCTTTAGAGTCCCCCACACACAGTTACTCAAGTTTAGGGCGAAACGCTGTAGAGGCCGTATGGAGATATGGCAGGGTTCGATCAGATACGTGCGGTATTGCACGGATCATGATCGGACGGTTAATACTAGCCAGCTTTGGTTTAAGCCGGATCATAGTATTGTACAGTGTAGATTTTGTCTCATTGCATTTGTATTCGTTCAGAATACAAATGCAGGTATGTATATACAGTAGCGGGGTTTTCCTGTAATTTATTACGGGATCAGTTTTCCGAAGTTGCCAGTTTGCTTTCCGTTTCGGCCATTTTTCTTTGTATCTTACATTGGCTGAAGATTGGTGGAGGGGGGCTTATTTGCATTTGTGCAAATAAGCATTATGGGAGGTGGTCTTTGCATATTGTTGTATCCTGATACTTCTACCATCATTTGACTTCTTCCTTCATGATGGCTTGACTTTTGGAGTCATCATGCTTGATGATGATGTTTGGTGATGATGGAGGGTTATGGTTGATGGAGTGTTTGGATTAGTTTGTGATCATTGCTTATTATCATGGCCCTTTCTCTCTTGCATTATTCTTGTGGCTCCATCATCCATACACCTCTCTCTCATTCTCACTCCCTCCACACATGAGATGGCCGGCCAAGTATAGGGGCTGTCCAAAAAAATTGTGTGGTGATTTTTTGATATCCTTGGCTTTGAAAAAACACACAAGTTCTATTTCCAAAAGCTTATATCATTCCTCCACCAAAGGCAACTTCTAGTAACCCCAAATGAGACACAGAGCACTACACGTATTCTACAGCAATCCTTGGGCACGTCAGCTTGCCAACTTCGTGCCCGAGTTGCCTCGGTCCAGAGGTGGGAGCCCGTAAAAGAAGCCGGCGACGTGGTGCCCTTTCGGTGACGAGGTGGAGACCGGAGATTCCACGGGGAGATCGGGACGACGACGAGAAGACCGAAGGACACAGATCACTCGGTATATCTCTTTACCCCTTCTCTTGTTAGCTAGGATTAGTTTAATGGCCCGATCCGGGATTTTTGTGCGCGGTGGTGCCGGTTCAAAAGTTAAAGTAAATCATCGCTTCCGCATTTTGGCCTCGGATTCACGGCCGGGGCGCTGCCGTGCACTTACACTGGTATCAGAGCCACGCCATTAACCTAGTCAAGCTTTGTCTAATGTGTTTACATTTCCGATCAAACAAAATTCCAAAAACCGCGTTTTCATGTGCATCAGTTTCTGTCGAATTTTTTTTGGCTCCAAAAATTTTTCAGGTAGTTGCAGAATGATGTGCAGGGAAGTATAAGAACTCTGGTAAAATTTGGTCGCCTGAACCCATTACCCCACCGCGGAACCGCGGCCAAACCCATGCTTGGGCCGCGGTTCCGCCGCCATTTTCAATGTTCAGCGTATCAAAATTTTACAGAGGCTCTTGGACTTTAAAATAGGGGTTTTGGAATATTATTTTTGGGCCCAGAATTTCTTTAAGTGCTACAGTAATGCTTGGGGCCCACTTGGTAAAATTTGATCGATCGAAAATTTTAAACACATTAGTTCACAGTATTTACATTATATCTGCGACCGTGAATGTCACTTGATCGGTAAATCCTGTCTAACTGCTATAGCCCGGTTAGACGGATTTGCGAACGTGACATTCACGTTGATGTTCTGTGTTGTGCTGTGATGTTGCGGATTGGTCATGGGGGATAGCCTGGATGCAATGGTAGTACAGTTTTTTTTTATATGTACATTTGTTATTGCGGGGCGAGCGTCCGACATGTGGACTGCCGTCACTGCCCGTTTGTATATTATTCTTTTGGGGCACGACCGTGGTGAGGTCGATATACCCGTTGTATGTATATTTTACTTTCTGTACTAGGATTACCCTAAGGTGGGGTGCACGGATAGCCGGGTTCTAGAGGGCAACGGGCCCGCATCTCATGGCGTTGAGACGGAGGGGGCTTCACTCTAGAATTGGCGGGCTATTTGCCGCACTCATAGGGGGTATAGGTTGACCCAGGAGGGGTGCCCAAGTTACCGGATTCCGTAAAGTGCTGGGTGGTCCATTCACGTTGCTGAAGGGGGCTGCCTCGCTTCAGGTTTTGGCGGGTAACTTGCCGTGCCCGTAAGGGTCTAGGATTTCATTGCACAGGCTATCCACACGACCAGGGGAACGTCGGGTTTCCGTAGCGGCTCTGTGAAACCCGGGGCTTCCAGATATCTGTATTGTTCTGTGATGCTGGTTATATTTCTGTGATGTTGCATTTTATCACGCCTTGAGCGAATATTATATATTCATATATATACTAGTAGATGTTGTATATGTTTTGCATCCGTGCTAGTCCAGTCCCCGCTCTGTCGTTAGTTAAGTAACCAAACGGGTGATGACGGGACCCAATAGTGAATGCGGATGGCATATACGTACATCATTATTTTTGTTCTTTTATGGTGTGATCAATTGATGGGACTGCGTTGATTCGGATCAATGCAAGCTAAACAGACCTATCCTGATGTTGTTGGAACAATTTTTCAAAATGCTGTTATTGTAAGGGCGTTCTCTTTTGTTTTGCACAGTGGTATTCGGTTATGAATATCCAGCACCTCAGTCGACGAGGCAAGGGCCGAGATCCCTTCACCGGGAGTGACCCCTTTGACAGAAGTTTGCGTCAGGGCAATAGCTTCACTATAGCCAATTACTTTTGCTTTGCATCGTGATATTCAGTTGGAATATCCTGCACCTCATTCTACGGGGAAAGAGCCGAGATCCCTTCACCGGGAGTGACCTCTTTAGCAAAGGTTTTCGTCACTATATTTTTATAAAGCTATCCAGTTCCTTCAACGATATCAAGTTCATTATGTTAAAGGTTTTTGCCAGAAACCATTCGTAGCCCTCCATCATTTCAGTTAAATATTCGGTAGTATTCAAGCTATGTATTTTGACCTCACGCCAAGGCATAGTGATTGGTAGATGCCGGATATTTATCTGTTGCATAGATAGATGCGTTGGTTTGGGATAGTCGTACTACTATTTTGGCCTACGTCAAGGGTATGTACGGGTGGGTTTAAATTAACCTGGATAATGATGGGTAGAACTTGACATGAGACTTATGACATTTTGACCTCACGCCAAGGTCATAAGAGCATGGGGTAAAAATCCACATCGGGAGTTTCTAAAGAAACTGAAACTTGCCAGATATGCGCATACCTTCTGGAGTGTGATAACGTGAACGGATTCCGTCACGTTATCATGCGATGATACTTTGATCCCGATTCCCACTGATGAGTTGGTTTACTCCTCGGGTGATCCCGACTAATTCTTCTTTCAGGTTTGGAGGAGAATTTGACGGTACAGTGGGAGGTTTCTAGATTAGATAAATTGGTAACCATTCTGATCTAGGTTAGAGTGCACGCTGAGTGATTCTCTCTCTCTTTGGCAGCGACCATTGACCCGACCCTAGACTATGACTCAGTGACCAAGATTAACCGAACCTTTTTAAAGACTGGCTTTTTGTATTGTCAGAGTTGCAAACCTCATTGCCACTCCTACTTTTACCCTTTTCTCCAGGACACCCCGTATTACTACGAACGTCCACTTCCATTGGACAAAACCATCGTATGGTTATATACGAACTCGAAGGAATTTATTCGAGGATGGTTTCTGGTTCTGGAGGAAACGGATAGGACTATTCAGTTGTCTTTTCCTTTTACCTTCTCTCAGGTTGCGAGTACTCCTTGGTTTAGGAGATAGTACACCTATTACGCAAATTGGATAGTCTTCTTCCAAAGCTTAGGCTGGTGCCGAACGGTGGGGAATGAAGAAAACCAATTAGCATAACGATGGTGTACAGAAGGTATTAAGTAAAGATATATAAAGGGATTAGTAAGAGGGCAAAGTAAATTGCGACTGATATTCACAACCAAACCAAGTATTTCTTTGCCAATCCTAAAATCACCTTTGTATTTCTCCAGAACACTCCGTATCACTACGAAGATCCACAGTTTATTGGATACTCCATCGTATGGTTATACACGAACTCAAAAGGAACTTGTTCCAGTTCAGGGATGGATTCTGGTTCAGGAGAAATAGGAATAAGGTTTATTCGGTTGTCTTTTATCTTCACCTTCTCTCGCATTGCGAGTGCTCCTAGGATTAGGACAGTACACCCATTATGCTTATTGGATAGTCTTCTTCCAAACCATAGGCTGGTGCCGAATGGTAGGGAAGGAAGAAAACCATTTGGCCTAAAGGGGTGTACAGAAGGTAATAACTAAAGACATATAAAGGGATTTGGAGAGGTGGCAAAGAATTATACGGTTACAGTTGTGAATCTGGATAATGGATGAGGCATTACTAGGAATACCCGGATACCCCTACGAAACATTTCAATGTTTCAGTTTCACTGTGTACTGTTAAAAGAAAACTGATTTCCCAATTAGTCCTTGCTCCAGGGTATGCATTTACCAGGTTTGATTCTCACATCTGTATTGTTTTACAGATGATGAGTGGGAGTAGGTCATTAGGAATTAGGTGATCATCCTCATTATATCGGAATTCGTTGTAATTGGTGATATTTGAGGAAACCACCCGGGTTGTTTGCCAGAAGGCAAATTTTTGGTTTTGAATATCCGCTGTTATGCACCAATTTCAAATTGATATATCTGTACGTCTATTTTTATAGAGTGAGATATACCTTTTTGAAATTATGTCTATGACATTTACCTATATCAGTGGATGGTTAGGTAAGGAGCATTAAACAGCGGTGTAATTCTTCTTAACCATAAGTACAGTTTTCAACCTACGACACACAGAGAATGAGTTATTAGACTCAGGGGACTTATACAGAGTATTGTATGTTGTCCAGTGTCCATGAGGACAGAGGGGTTGGTTCTCGTACTGTATTCGGTTTACTTATGACTTCTCTAGTTGTTAGACAGGTGTTTCGTAGAAACACAGGGTCCGAATTTTGAGAAGTTCTAGGTATATGAATAAAGTAGAGAACAAGGTATTGCAAGTATCGGTATTCTTCAAAGTGATCGAAGATGTAGATACTTGTGTATGGTATTCAGTTGACAGTAATGATTAAGAGAACTTGCTTCTCTTTCAGGTTACTCATAATTGGAAGCACTCCTAAGTTGAGTAATGATGATCGGCCTCTTTCCATTTAGTTGACATGCACTGGAGACAGTTGCATGATTCGGATCTGGTTCAAATTAAATCAGTGCCTCTGGTTCTGTATTGGATATAGAACAATTCATATCTTGACATTGTTAAGGTACGGGGAGTTGTCCTGCTTATGCTTAAAACCAGACTCTGGATAACTCAAGGTACGTTTCTGTAATGGCTGTTTGTGGGTTGACCCAGGCTATGACGAGGGTTGACTTTCTACCATCTGGAAGATCAATAGTGATATTGTTCTAGACTCGCCACAGTTTTAATAAAAATGGATTTTTTCAGAAAACAGTAGTGAGAGTATGGTAGAACTGGAAGTGATTCCAGAACCACAAACGATTACTGAAAATTTGATAAGAACCTAAAGATTCAATCTAGTTTGACATTCCATTAGCCACTCGGCAGATATGGTGGGTAACCTCAGGCACCCGAGAGGTACTCCGGTAGCCTCAAGGACGGTGGCAGGGAGGTTCTTGTTTACCCAGACTTTCCATTGCTGTTGTTCCAGACTGTGAGACCCGGTAGGAGGATGAGTATAGCGTCATTCTACACTAGCTTTAGAAGTGTACGTCTATATGACGCTGCCAGAGGGTTGTCGTAGTCAGTGGGAGCAGCTGAAGCATTGGTGGACAAGTGGCTTATGTCTATTTATAGACTAAAGCAGATATAGCGGAGATAGATCATCTATTTCTGATGTGACAGTCATAGGTTTGACTTCATCAGAATAGGGGATGAATCTGTTAAGAAGGTAGTAGGGTGTGATGTCCTGGTATTTGGATGACATACACAGAGTAGGAAGTGATATTCCTGTAGGGTTCCTAGGCACACTAATGAAGTCTCACAAGTGATCAAACATGGCCAATTCTAAATTTTCTATGTGCCTACAAACCCTAATACGGATCGTTAACTAGATGTATAGACGATGCAATGCAAGTTAACGACTTTAACTAAAAGGGAAGGGGCTACAACCTTTGTAGATCCGGTCCTCCACCTCCTAGGCTCCGTGATGACGTCCCTCCGCTGTCCATATCGGATCCCGGACTCTAGCATCGGCTTCATCGGAGAAATGGGCAGGCTAGGTCGTCGACTTCGATTCCGAAGATGATCTACGTCGAGGCATCACAAGATCAAGCTCCCACTTCACCAAGTCATGAAACTTGTGAAGAAAACACCCTATACTACTTGGCAAGAGGTAGAGGATGAAGAAATAGGAAGCGGGTTCACTTTAGAATTGGATTTCTCACTCTTTTTCTTAAGTTGCCATTGATGGTGGCAAGGTTTCTTCATGTTGAAGATGAAGAAGAAGAAGAAAAAGAATATGATAGAATAAAAAGGATTATCCTCAAAAAGGAAAATCCAACTCATTCTTATCATAATCCAACCTTGGTTAGGTGTAGAGAATAGACTATGGTTAGGTTGAATGGTTAGGGTTAAGCATGAAGACAAAATGGTCACTTAGTCAAAACTTCATGAAGCTTCAACAACAAACAAAGAAAGCCACCATTTCTCTTATTTTACAAAAAAGAATAAATAAATAAATGGTTAATAAAAACAAAACCCTAACCATTTACTTAACCAAGGTTTAAGTCTTACACAAACCCAAGCTTGCATGTATCATCAAACATGATACAAACAAGTGCACAAAAGTATATCACATATACAACATGTGAACTTCAAGTGAGAAAATCCATTTAAAGTGAACCAATACTAGTTAATGCAAAATAATATATCAAATATATAATTATGCATTAAATCATTAAATCAACACTTGATTTAACGATCCGGTCATATCGCATATAACCGACTAATATCCAATGTATCGGCTTATCGAATCAATCCTTGATTTGATAACTAGGTTATATCGCATACAACCAATCGATACATTCATCTCGAGAATAGAATACGGTATCACATACACGCATTATTCTCGGTCCCGCACATATCTCATATGCGCTCCTATTTCGTTTCGCTTGAGCCAGGAAACCTCTGTGTAGGACTCTAAAGACTCGTCAATACGCCGGCAGCAGATGATGATCATATCAAACACCCACAAGCCGCAAGCGGTCTGCTAAACATAATGGCCACCCGGGTATTGAGCGATCAGAAGATCGACGAGCAAGCCCACTCACACTCCTGTGAATCCAAGCAGTAACACCTACCGTACAGTCCGGTCTGTTCGTCTGATATGTCGCATATCTCGCCTAAGGGTGGTAAACGTCAGACCCCAATAGCTCGATAAGTCATGCCGACGTGAGGTCCATAACAATCGTGAAACTACTGATAACTCTTACCAGTATATCACTGCAACCCTGGCCAGGGATTTCCTGTTATGGCCAGTCGTGCATAGCGCAACATCAACCCCCAATACCGGGAGAGACGAATCCCCTCCTATCGCTCATTGCCTCCATGTGAATCGGGACTGTACCCAAAAACCACCTGTTTGCATGACTCAGTAGAGCCGTGGTAGGGTGGAAATCAAAACACAGTGGGAGACACACAAGACTCTATGACGATCTCGGGTCAACAGACTAAGCTGTACCAGTGTCACCAGAGAACTTCCATCTGATGTGAGGTATAATACCATCTGGGAGTTCTCGGCGAGTCCGTTCAGTGTACCCAGTCTCCACTGAGCACCCGCATACTATCTCTGATGTCAAACACCAATGGATATGGGATCATCCATCGCCCATCACATGGGTCGAGAAGATATACGATAGTCTACTCTGGAATATCGATGCCCCGTCTCGATATTCTCATGACTAGGAACATTGAAGGATGTACTCATGGACTACCCAGGCCCCACTAGTATGATCTGTATCATAGTCCTAGATGTCGAGTACATATCCTAAGGGCTTTATCAACATGTAACAGAGAGACAGAAAGTATACATGTTAAGATAAAGAGCAACCAGATAGCGTACTATCATGTCGAGCAAGAAAGTCCTATCTATATATGTCCCAGCATCCACTACAATATACATCCAATGTACAGTAATGGCCTCTAGGGCATACATATAACTAACAATTCCTATACTACGGTCGGTTATACTTTGGTTGTCACACAGTTGTTTTCTCCACAAAGGGACTTGGACATTATATCATACATCCTGGTTACTGGATCTCTGGTTTTAGATCTAGATTTGGGAAGTGTCCCAATCTGGGTACTTAGACAGCATTCTAAAAGTATTTAGAATGGACGACTCCTGGCACGGTAGTGTACCTGTAAGTGATGGAGTCACCCTCTCTAAAGGAGTCTTACAGACTAAAGGGGAGAGGGATGTGCATGATTGGCAGATCACTTGCTTAGGAAATTGAGTGAATCATGAGATGTCAAGTACCACACCAGATGTTGTTTTTGCAGTGGATGCAATAAATCGATATTGATCCAATCATGGAGAAACAGTCGGAAGTGTAGGGTTCCTAGGCACCCTAATGAGGTCTCACAAGGCATCAACCATGCCAATTTCAAATTTTAACGGTGCCGAGAAACCCTAAACTACGGATCGTTGGCTAGAAATCTAGGCGAAACGGAAACTAGTTAACACTTAACTAAAAAGAAACGGAAATACAACCTTTGTAGATCCGGTGCTCCACCTCCATAGCTCCGTAACAAAGTCCCCTCACTGTCCAAATGAATTCCCGGGCTCTAGCGTCGGCTTCGTCGGAGAATAGGCGAACTAGGTCGTCGATGTCCATGCCGAAGATGATCTACGTCGAGGCATCGCTAGATCAAGCTCCACCTTCACCAAGTCATGAAAACTTGTGAAGGAAACACACTCTACTACTTGGCAAGAGGTAGAGGATGAAGAAATAGGAAGTGGGTTCACATTAGAATTGGATTTCTCACTCATTTTCATCAATCACCATTGATGGAATCTAGTTTCTCTTCTTGAAGAAGAAGAAGAAGAAGAAGAAGATAATTATGTGATAAGTTATTCAAAAAGAATAATAAAAAGAATACTTATTATCATAATAACCATGGTAAAGTGTAGAGACTAAACCAAGGTTAAATGAAGTGGTTAGGGTTAAGCATGAGACAAAATGGTCACATGGTCAAAGTCTTCATGAAGCTTCAACAAGCTTCCAAAGAAAGCCACCATTTTGCATTATGCTTATCATTTTCTAAAATGAATAAACAAATAAATAAATAGATATGAAAATGAAAACCCTAACCATTACATAACCATGGTTTAAACTTTACACAAAACCAAGTTAACATGTATCATCAAACATGATACAATCAAGTGCACAAAAGTATATCACATATACAATGCGCACATCCGAGCGAGAAAATCCATTTAAAGTGAACCGATACTAGTTAATGCAAAGTAATATATCAAATATATAATTATACATTAAATCATTAAATCAACACTTGATTTAACGATCCGGTCATATCGCATATAACCGACTAATATCAATAGTAACAACTTATCGAATCAACCCTTGATCCGATAACCCGGCTATATCGCATATAACCGATCAATATCACATCGCGAGAATCGAATACAGTATCACATACTGGTATTATTCTCAGTCCCGCACATATCTCATATGCGCTCCTATTTCATTTCGCTTGAGCCAGGAAACCTCTGTGTAGGACTCTAAAGACTCGTCAATACGCCGGCAGCAGGTGATGATCATATCAAGCACCCACAAGCCGCAAGCGGTCTGCTAAACGTAACGGCCACCCGGGTATTGAGCGATCAGAAGATCGACGAGCAAGCCCGCTCATACTCCTGTGAATCCAACCAGTAACACTACCATACAGTCCGGTCTGATCGTCTGATATGTCGCATATCTTGCCTAGGGGTGGTAAACGTCAGACCCCAATAGCTCGATTAGTCGTGTCGATATGAGGTCTATAACAATTCGAGAAACTACTGGTAACACTTACCAGTAAATCTCAGCAACACTGGCCAGGGATTTCCTGTTATAGCCAATCGAACACAGCGCAACATCAACTCCCTATACCGGGAGAGACGAATCCCCTCCTATCGCTCATTGCCTCCATGTGACTCGGGAATGTACCCAAAAACCACCGTTTTGCACGCCCTCTTGGACGTGGTAAGATGGAAATCAAAGCACAGTAGGAACCACACAAGACTCTATGACGATCTCGGGTCAACAGACTACTCTGTACCAGTGTCAGCAGAGAACTGCCATCTGACGTGAGGTATAATACCATCTGGGAGTTCTCGGCGAGTCCGTCCAGTGTACCCAGTCTCTACTGAGCACCCGTATATCATCTCCGATGTCAAACACCAACGGATATGGGATCATCCATCGCCCATCTGTATGGGTCGAGAAGGTACACGCTAGTCTACTCTGGTATATCGATGCCCCATCTTGATACACCCACGACTAGGGACTTTGAAGGATTTACTTGTGGACTACCATGTCCCCACTAGTATGATCCGCATCATAGTCTAGGTAGTCAAGTACAGATCCTAAGGGCTTTACCAACATGTAACAGAGAGACAATCAGCATACACGTTAAGGTAAAGGGTAACCAGATAGCATACTATCATGTCGAGCAAGAAAGTCCTCCCTATATATGTCCCAGCATCCACTACAATATACATCCTATGTACAGTAATGGCCTCTAGGGCATACATATAACTAACAGGAAGCAGTTCTAGAACATAAGTAGATGTTCTAGGGATATGATAACAACAGCCTCCTTTAGGAGACAGTTATCATTCCAGGCTTCCAAGGTGACCTGGACGGCGGAGTGGCTGTCAGAGTTATAGTTTTCCCTCTGATGAGGGGCAGTATTTTGGACAGGTCGTCCAGGTGGATACTGAGGGAAGGATGGCGCAGGATACTGATTAAGTTCAGTTGACGATACAGTCTAAGAAGTTTGGATTTGGAGTTCATTTATGAGCTAGGTCCCATCAGACATGCAGACACATTCTAAGACAGGTATTGCTCATTTCGGGAGACGGCTTTCTCCGCGAACTTGAGATATAGAGAGATATAGAAAGAAACATCAAAGCGGATCCACTCGCTGAGGCTATTCCTCAAACGCAATAGTTTCGCAAACGGGATTTGTAAGACTGACTAGTAGAGGAGTTGGGTGTTCGATATCACACGGGCTATGAGTATGCGACATCGCAATAATTAGCCTTGAGTGCAAGTGGGAGATTGTTGGAGATAGTGCCCTCAGAGTCAATTATTGGATCACAGGCACGTGATTGCAATGATTGAGGGAGGACCTATCCCGGTAGGACAGCCTTACTCAAGATGATAGTATGCTATCTGGTTTATCTTTATCATCGTGTACTGCTTTAGATGACCATACAGGTCGCTATTACACGTTGATAGAGCCCCTAGGATTCTTGCTTGACTACCAGCAGTATGAGGGCGATCATATACGTGGGAGCTGGTAGTCTATAAGCACATCCTTAAAAGGTCCCTAGTCGTGGGAGTTTCGAGATAGGGCATCGATACTCCAGAGTAGACTAGTGTATATAGTCGAGACCCAGACGAGGGGCGGTGGCCGGTCTCACAAGCCACTGGTGTCAGTTGGTTCACCTAAGATGTATACAGGTGCTCATTGGGTTATGAGTACACCGGACAGGACTCGCCGGGAACATGCTAGTTGTTCTTATACCTAACGTCAGATAGCAGTTCCATGGTGACATGTGTACAGGTTAGTTCATCGACCTGAGGATCGTCATTTGTCTCGTGTGAGTTCCCACTGTACTTTGATTACTACCCTACCATGCTCAAAGGAGACGTGCAAACAGGTTTTAGTTGGGTACAGTCCCGAGCCACATGGAGGCAGTGAGCGGATTTTCAGGGGTTCGTCTCTCCCGGTATTGGGGGTGAGGTCGCGCTGTGTCTAGTAGAGCCCTTACACGAAGTCCTTGGCCAAGGCAGGAGATTTACTGGTAGGTATTCCAGTAGTATCTCAGGGTGTTCTGGGCTACACTCCGACACGACTTGTACCGCTTTTGGGGGTCTGACTTTTACCAACCCCCTAGGCCCGCCATGCGATGCTCATAGACAAACGGACCGGACTGTATGGATATTGTCACTGACAGGCTCAGTAGGGTGTCAGGATGAGTTCGCTCATCGACGTCCCTTTCGGTCAATAGCTGGTGGCCCGTTACGTATGGCTAATACCTCTGACGTGCTAGTGGTTAAATCCACAGCCATAGTATTGACGAGTTTTTAAAGTCCCCCATACACAGTTACTCAAGTTTCGGGCGAAACGCTGTAGAGGCCGTATGGAGATATGGCATGGTTCGATCAGATACGTGCGGTATTGCACGGATCATGATCGGACGGTTAATACTAGCCGGCTTTGGTTTAAGCCGGATCATAGTATTGTACAGTGTAGATTTTGTCTCATTGCATTTGTATTCGGTCAGAATACAAATACGGGTATGTATATACAGTAGCAGGGTTTTCCTGTAATTTATTACGGGATCAGTTTTCCGAAGTTGCCAGTTTGCTTTCCGTTTCGGCCATTTTTCTTTGTATCTTACATTGGCTGAAGATTGGTGGAGGAAGGCTTATTTGCATTTGTGCAAATAAGCATTATGGGAGGTGGTTTTTGCATATTGTTGTCTCATGATACTTCTACCATCATTTGACTTCTTCCTTCATGATGGCTTGACTTTTGGAGTCATCATGCTTGATGATGATGTTTGGTGATGATGGAGGGTTATGGTTGATGGAGTGTTTGGATTAGTTTGTGATCATTGCTTATTATCATGACCCTTTCTCTATTGCATTATTCTTGTGGCTCCATCATCCATACACCTCTCTCTCAGTCTCACTCCCTCCACACATGAGATGGCCGGCCAAGTATAGGGGCTGTCCAAAAAAATTGTGTGGTGATTTTTTGATCTCCTTGGCTTTAAAAAAACACACAAGTTCTATCTCCAAAAGCTTATATCATTCCTCCACCAAAGGCAACTTCTAGTAACCCCAAATGAGACACAGAGAACTACACGTATTCTACAGCAATCCTTGGGCACGTCGGCTCGCCAACTTCGTGCCCGAGTTGCCTCGGTCCAGGGGTGGGAGCCCGTAAAAGAAGCCGGCGACGTGGTGCCCTTCCGGCGACGAGGTGGAGACTGGAGATTCCACGGGGAGATCGGGACGACGACGAGAAGATCGAAGGACACGGATCGCTCAGTATATCTCTCTACCCCTTCTTTTGTTAGCTAGGATTAGTTTAATGGCCCGATCCGGGATTTTTGTGCACGGTGGTGCCGGTTCAAAAGTTAAAGTAAATCATCGCTTCCGCATTTTGGCCTCGGATTGACGGCCGGGGCGCCGCCGTGCACTTACACTTTGGATATCCCATAAACTTGCACTGTACTGAGCATGCCTCGAGTTTGTCCGCATGCTGCTTTTTGACAAAAGCTGGACATCCCCATGTCTTAATGTGCTTAAGATAAGGTTTCTTCCCACACCACATCTGATATGGTGTAGTAGGCACAGTCTTAGTTGGAACTCGGTTCAAAAGGTATGCATCTGATTCTAGTGCATATCCCCAGAAAGATCGCGGCAACTCAGCGTTACTCATCATGGACCGTACCATATCCAATAGGGTTCGGTTCAGTCTCTCCGATACACCGTTATGTTGCGGGGTGTATGGAGGACTAAGCTGAGAGAGAATTCCATTCTCTTTTAAGTAATCCAGGAACTCAGCACTTAAGTATTCACCACCTCGATCAGATCTTAGTGTCTTGATACTTTTGCCTGTTTGTTTTTCTACTTCATTCTTATATTCCTGGAATTTTCCAAAGGCTTCGGATTTATGTTTCATTAAGAAGACATATCCGCACCTTGAAAAGTCATCCATAAAAGTAATGAAGTAAGAATAACCGCTTCGCGCATGCGTAGACATTGGACCGCACACGTCGCTGTGTACGAGTCCCAAGAGCGAGCTCGCTCTTACTCCGTATCCAGTGAACGGAGTCTTTGTCATCTTTCCTTTGAGACAGGATTGACAAGTTGCATATGATTGATATTCGAACGGATCCAAATATCCTTCTGTATGTAACTTCGTCAACCTTCTCTCATTGATGTGACCCAGTCTACAATGCCATAAGAAAGCCTGATTTGTTTCCGGAGAATTTCTTTTGTGTGTATTCTGGACATTGAAAATCTGTGGTTGGTTTAATACGTATATACCATTGCTTAATGTACCTGACCCAATCAGAACTTGATTAAGGTGAATGTTTACAACATTGCTTATGAATGCAAATTCATAACCTTCTTTAGATATTAAAGATACAGAAATGATATTACAAGTTGCATTGGGTACAAAATAACAATTACGTAAAACCAAAACATGTCCATCTGACATTCCCAGGTGATAGTCCCCCACGGCCTCAGCATCCATGCTAGCTCCGTTTGCAACTCTGAGGGTCATATCACCTGCCTTCAAAACCCTACGCTTTCTCAATGCCTGCAAAGAATTACAGATATGAGATCCTGATCCAGTATCCAATACCCAGGAAGTAGAGTTTATTGATAGACAGTTTTCAATAACATACACATCTGAAGCTGAAGCCGCAACTTGCTTCAGATCCTGGTTTCTGGCCTTCCAAGCCCTACAATCCTTTTTCCAGTGTCCACTCTTATGACAGTAAAAGCACTCTGCCTTCCCCACAAGCTTTCCCGCTACCTTTGTTGCCTTTGCTTTTCCCTTCGTATCCACTTTACTAACACCACCCCTTGGTTTGGTAGGGGTTTTCTTCTTCTTTCCCTTGGCTTTCGCCTTGGACCTAGAAGAGGAAGATCCTCCTACAAACAAAGTGGATGTTTCCCTACCTTTCTGTAGGGTGCCCTCTGCACTCCTCAGCATGTTGAGGAGCTCTGAAAGTTCAACTTCCTTTTCTTGCAAGTTGAAGTTCAGGATAAACTGGGCCTGAGTGGAAGGAAAGGACTGGAGAATCAAGTCCGTATAGAGCTCGTTCTCTAACGTGGTCCCAAGGTCCGCGAGCTCTTCTACGTAGCCAATCATCTTAAGCATGTGTTCCGCTACCGATGATCCGACGGAAAATCTCGCCGAAAACAGCTTTTTCGAGACTTTGTATCTGGCGATACGGGATTGCTCTCCATACAGTTCTTTTGAATGGAGAAATATGGATTCGAGGTCCATATTCTCGTGCCTCCTCTGATGTTCATTGCCCATAGAGGCAAGCACGAGGCACTTGGCCTTCGTGGAGTCGATTTCCCAGGTCTTACGGATTTCCTTATCCACGACGCTGGTTTTGGGACCTGGGACAGGGGGAGCTTTAGTGGTAAGGAGATACCCCAACTTGTCATAAGTGATTGCCATTTTGATATTCCTGAGCCAATCTTTGTAGTTTGGCCCTGTCAGTAAGTTTTTATCTAGTAGTAACTTAAGTCCAGTCATGATGTTTGGTCGCTGCAATTAGGAGAGAGAGAAGAAACACTTTAGCATGATGCTCTTGCAAGTTTAGAGTGGTTTTTAATTTGTCTAAACAGGATGGCTCCCACTGTCTCTCGAATCCCTCCTCAAACCATAAAGGAAGAATTAGTCGGGATCAATCTCACCGTACAATTCTTGCTTAACCATTCAGCCAGGCCAGTGTCGGTACTTCGAGGGAGGTTTTCGAACGCTTTCACGAAGTTCCTTAATTAAGTAACCTCTTTTCCCTATGGGCGTAGCCCCGCTAACACCTTTCTAGACATCTACTTGGTTTATAGCATTGATCGTTAAGTGAGAAAGTTCCGGAGGAGTAGCATATACTCACAGTAGGATCGGGATCCAAATATCATCGTGTGACAAAACTGAAGGAATCCTACCAGAATCATCACACTCCAAATGGTATGCAGTGCTAGCAAGTTTCAGTTTCTTTAGAAACTCCCGATGTGGATTTTTTCCCATGCTCTTATGACCTTGACTTTGGCCAACAAATCATAAGTCACATGTCAAGTTCTACCCGTCATTCTCCAGGTTAATTTGAACCCACCTGCACCTACCCTTGACTTTGGCCAACAAGGCAGTACGACTGTCCCAAACCAACACATCTATCTATGTTGCATATGAATACCCAATAGCTACCAATCACTATGCATTGACTTTGGCCAACAAACATAGCTTGAATACTATTGACCATCCATGTGAAATGACGGAGGGCTACGAATGGTTTTGGCGAAACCGTGAACGTAGTGAACTTGATATAATCGATGAAACGAGATATCTTTTAAAAGGAGTGGTTCATGCTCCACATTTAAAAGATGGTTTTTGAAAAGAACCGAGTGGTTTTGAAAGTGTTCCAATGACTTTTACTTGGTTTATTTTCTTGCATTAATTTTAACGCGTCCCATCAATTAATCCTACCATTGCAGAAAACGACGAAAACATGACGTACGCTTATGCCATCCGCATTCGCCACGGGGTCCCGTCATCACCCGTTAGGTTACTTAACTAACGACAGAGCGGGGGCTGGACTAGCGCGGATGCAAAACATAAGCAACACCTAAATAGATATCTACATATAGATATATATACATTCGTCACATGCAATGATAGACATTCCAGATCATAGATGAACACATTGGATATACTAGGAATCTGCATTCCGTACGAGCCTGTAACGAAGAGCGGATTACACGGTCGCGATGAATAGTCAAACCCCACCCTAGACCCTTACGGGTGCGGAAAACTACCCGCCAAGTACCCGAAGTGAAGCAACCTCCCTCAACACCGTGAGTAGGCCACTCGGCACTTCGAGATACCCGGTAGTTTGTGCACCCCACCTTGGGTCTATCCTAGGAGCAAAAACAGTAAAAGAAATTATACAATGACGGCTACAACCCCATCCCGGTTGTGCAGCCATATAAATAATATTACATCAATTTAAAGAATAAGAAAACTCTCATCTCACAACCCACGGCTATTCATCAGCGACAATCCAACGAATTCATATACACAAACCATCAACATTACAGATCACAGATATGTATAACCCCCACTAATCGACGTATAGCAATTAGCAGGCGTTCAATACATATATCACATCACAGATATAACCCATTAGCCAAAGTCTAGAGAAGTTCGATCAAAATACGGATTTGTAACAACCCCAAAAACTAATTTGTTCTCTGGAAAATCTCGGCAGAAACAAACCATCCTAAAAATCCCAAAACATCAATATAAGAACACTGCAGGAGAAACGACCTACGGCCGAGTCAACTCGGTCGCGGATCCGCGGCAAGAGCATGCTCTTGCCGTGGTTCCGCGGTGAGTTGGTCGACTCACTGGATCGTTTTTCTTAGGTGTTCTGTAAAAACCCTGAGCCGATTTTCAGTGTATGATTTATTATTTTTAAAGCAGGTTTAAAAATCGGCAGAAAGTTAGGTTTTTGAAACTTGTTTTGCGATTTATTTCCGATCGAAATTCTAGATACTTTGCCAACTTGCAAGTTTGTGTTTAGCTAGGCACTGATACCACTGTAAGTCCACGTTGCCCACCCCGGTGCTTACGGGGAGGCGGAAACGGTATAAAAATTCGATTTTTACAACTCATGGCAACATGGACTAACTAAAAAGGAGGATCTTTGCTAAACATAAACTAACAACCAAGCTAAGAGAGTTAGCTACTCGGTTAAAAGGGTTATACCTAAGTCTTGAAGTCTTTCTCTTCTTGCTCCTTGGAGTGGGATGAACGGGTCGTCCTCGTCGCCTTCTCTTGCCGAAGAAAGATCCACCCGAGGGCCTCTACCTTTGGCTCCTACCTTAAACTAGAAGTAACTAAGGTGCTTGGTGTGCTAAATCTAGAACCTTAGAAAGAGTAGAGAGTGATTTTGGTGTTTTATCTCAAAAGCTTAATGGTTCTCAACTCATGAGAGGGAGAGCTTTGAGAGAGAGGAAGAGGATGAGAGAGAAAGAGAATGAGAGAATGAGAGGATAATATCAACCTTCTCACATATATGTGAATTATTATAATTAAATAATTAATTAAAGATAATAATGATGGTTAACTTGAAATGACTATTATCATTTCACATTAATGAATTTTGCATGAATCAAAGAGCATCTTTTGTTAGTTGTATGTATGCCCTAGAGGCCAGTATTGTACAGATGATGTATATTATATTGGATGCTTGGACATATATAGAGATGACTTTCTTGCTCGATATGATAGTATACCATCTGGGAGTTCTCGGCGAGTCCGTCCAGTGTACCCAGTCTCCACTGAGCACCCGTATATCATTTCTGATGTCAAACACCAATGGATATGGGATCATCCATCGCCCATCTCATGGGTCGAGAAGCATATACGCTAGTCTACACTGGTATATCGATGCCCCGTCTCGATACACCCACGACTAGGGACCTTGAAGGATGTACTTATGGACTACCATGTCCCCACTAGTATGATCTGCATCACAGTCCAGGTAGTCTAGTACACATCCTAAGGGCTTTACCAACATGTAACTATAAGACAGTTTAAAGAGACAAGTGTAAAGGAGTCACTCCCAGTGAAGGGATCTCGGTCCTTTCCTCATCGAATAAGGTGCAGGATATATCACATATACCGCTGTGCAAAGCAAGAACTGTAGCTACCTGTTTTATTTAAAATTTGATTCTACAACATCTTAGGTTTCTTTCCTTTTAGGGTTTGAAGGAAGATTTGATAAAAACCAGTGGGAGCCATCCTGATTAGATAAGATAATAACCAATCTGATCTTGCACGAGCATACGCTAAAGTGTTTTCTTCTCTCTCTCTCCAGGTAGTGACCAGTTCATGCCTTAATCAAGATAATAATATGGATGTATTGACCGAACCCGCATGTTATACTGTGCTGGGGAACGTTGGTTCCGTTCTTTCTTATAAGAGTTATAGGAATGAACAGGATATAGGGGAATACCAGGATTCCCATGCCACCCGAATAAAGAAAGTACATGTTGATGCATTTTCTTCGGGTGTGTTCGTTACAGAGAACTGTTTCTCTATTTGCTCTACGTCCTGGGTATTAGATACCGGGTCAGGATCCCATATATGTAATCAGTTACAGGGGCTAAGGAAAGGTAAAGAACTTGGAGAAGGTGATAAAGACATTAGAGTTGGAAATGGTGCAATTGTTGCAGCTAATACTGTCGGGGAATATCACCTTGTATTACCAACTGGTAATACATTGGTTCTGAACGAATGCTATTACATGCCGAACCTGATATGCAACATTATATCGGTTTCTTTATTGAGTAAAGAGGGATATAATTTTGTATTACAGGACAATGTTATGAACATTTTCCGTAACCAAAAGTTGGTTGGATCAGGCACGTTGTGCAATGGCATTTATGTTCTAAATCAATCAACAGTTCTGAGCATAACAAACACACACAAGAGGAAGAGTTCAGAACTGAACGAATTCTTCTTGTGGCATTGTAGACTGGGTCACATCAATGCAACACGATTAGCTAAGTTGCATAAGGATGGATATTTAAATCCGTTTGAATTTTCATCTTATGACACTTGCCAATCATGTCTCAAAAGCAAGATGACCAAAACTCCGTTTACGGGACACAGAGAAAGAGTTACCGAACTCTTGGGACTGATACATAGTGATGTATGCGGTCCCATGTCTACACATGCCAGGGATGGTTCTTCGTACTTCATTACATTCACTGACGATCTCTCTAGATTCGGATATGTGTTCCTGATGAAACACAAATCAGAATCTTTTGAGAAATTTAGGGAATATAAACAAGAAGTTGAGAACCAAACCGGAAAAAGTATTAAAATCCTACGATCTGATCGAGGAGGTGAATACTTGAGCAATGAATTCCTGGACTTCCTAAAAGAGAATGGGATTCTCTCTCAGCTGACTCCTCCATATACACCACAGCACAACGGTGTATCAGAACGGAGGAACCGCACCCTATTAGATATGGTGCGCTCTATGATGAGCACAGCTGAGTTACCTATTTCCTTCTGGGGTTATGCGCTGGAAACAGCAACATACCTATTGAATCAAGTTCCATCTAAATCTGTACCTACCACACCATATGAGATATGGAGTGGGAAGAGACCATATTTTAAACGAGTTAAGACATGGGGTTGTCCGGCCTATGTCAAAAGGCAAAATCCGGACAAGCTCGAGGCTACGGTCAGTTCTCTGCAAGTTTGTGGGATATCCAAAGAATTCATATGGGTATTTCTTCTACCACAGTGAGGAACAAAAAGTGTTTGTTGCTCAACATGTCACCTTTTTAGAAAAGGAATTCCTTGAAAAAGAAATTAGTGGCAAAGTGGTAGAGCTGGAAGAGGTTCCAGATACACAAACCGTAACTGAAGATTTAGTGGAACCAGAAGATTCAGTAGCTCCCAATGAACCTCAGCCTCTCCGCCGATCTAGTAGGGTTCCTCGCCAACCTAAGAGATACTACGGTTTTCTCATGGATGGTGGGAGCGAGGATTGCATCATGGAGGATGATGACCCAACTAGCTTCGAGCAGGCCATCACGAGTGGGGACTCAGTGAAATGGCTGGATGCTATGCGGTCCGAGATGGAATCTATGTACACCAACAAAGTATGGACTTTGGACGTTGCTCCTGAAGGGGTAAAACCCATTGGGAGCAAGTGGATCTTCAAGAAGAAACTTGGTGTAGAAGGGAAAATGGAGACTTTCAAAACTAGACTTGTTGCAAAAGGTTTTCGTCAAAGACCAGGTGTGGACTATGACGAAACCTTTTCTCCAGTGGCTATGCTTAAATCCATCCGGATCATGCTTGCCATCGCTGCATATCATGATTACGAAATTTGGCAAATGGATGTTAAGACCGCCTTTCTAAATGGTGATTTAGAAGAGTGCGTGTACATGACTCAGCCAGAGGGCTTCGTAGACAGTGGGAGCAGCGGGAAGGTGTGCAAGCTGCTTAAATCCATTTACGGATTAAAGCAAGCATCGCGGAGTTGGAACATCTGCTTTGACGTCGTTATCAAAGAGTTTGATTTCGTCAAAAACCCAGATGAACCTTGTATTTACCAGAAGGTTGCAGAGAGTAAGGTTGTCTTCCTCGTATTGTATGTGGACGACATACTCTTGATAGGAAATGATATTCCTATGCTGCAATCGGTCAAGCTCTTCTTATCACAAAGATTCTCGATGAAAGATCTTGGTGATGCCTCCTGCATATTGGGAATTAGGATCTATAGGGATAGATCCAAAAGGATTTTGGGATTGTCCCAATCCAGGTACATTGACACCATACTAAAGAGGTTTAGTATGGAAGAATCCAAGCGTGGGAACTTGCCCACGATCTCTGGAGTCACTCTCTCCAAAAAGATGTCTCCCAAGACTGATTTGGAGAGAGCTCGCATGCAAGGGATACCCTATGCTTCGGCTGTAAGCTCTATCATGTATGCGATGCTATGTACCAGACCCGATGTAGCATACTCACTAAGTGTAGTGAGCAGGTATCAAGCTGATCCTGGAGAGAGTCACTGTACAGCTGTGAAGAGCATTCTCAAGTACTTACGAAGGACTAAAGAGATGCTCTTGGTGTATGGTAACGGAGAACTTCACATGGAGTCCTTTACCGATTCGAGCTTCCAGAGTGATAAGGATGACTCTAAGTCGCAGTCGGGATTTGTCTTTACCCTTTACGGAGGGGCGGTTAGCTAGAAGAGTTCCAAGCAGGAAACCGTGGCAGACTCGACGATGGAGGCTGAATACATCACTGCCAACGATGCTGCTAAAGAGGCTGTCTGGATCAAGAAGTTCATTACTGAACTTGGAGTGGTTCCATCCATTGAGCAACCAATACCTTTGTATTTCGATAACAATGGAGCGGTGGCTTTGGCCAAGGAACCCAGGTCCCATCAGCGATCCAGGCATATTCTGAGGCGGTATCACCTGATCCGGGAGATAGTTGATCGCCGGGAGATCGAGGTCAGGAGGGTTGACACGAAGAACAACACGGCAGATCCACTCACGAAGGCCATTCCCCAGATACAGTTTGAGAGACTCTTCGGGATGCTCGGTATGCGATACTACAGCAGCTGGCCCTAGTGCAAGTGGGAGATTGTTAGTTGTATGTATGCCCTAGAGGCCAGTATTATACAGATGATGTATATTATATTGGATGCTTGGACATATATAGAGATGACTTTCTTGCTCGATATGATAGTATGCTATCTGGTTACTCTTTATCTTAACATGTACACTTGTCTCTTTAAACTGTCTTATAGTTACATGTTGGTAAAGCCCTTAGGATGTGTACTTGACTACCTGGACTATGATGCAGATCATACTAGTGGGGACATGGTAGTCCATAAGTACATCCTTCAAGGTCCCTAGTCGTGGGTGTATCAAGACGGGGCATCGATATACCAGTGTAGACTAGCGTATATGCTTCTCGACCCATGAGATGGGCGATGGATGATCCCATATCCATTGGTGCTTGACATCAGAGATGATATATGGGTGCTCAGTGGAGACTGGGTACACTGGACGGACTCGCCGAGAACTCCCAGATGGTATTATACCTCACGTCAGATGGCAGTTCTCAGGTGACACTTGTACATGTTAGTCTGTAGACCCGAGATCGTCATAGAGTCTTGTGTGATTCCCACTGTGCTTTGATCTCCACCTTACCACGTCCATGAGGGCGTGCAAGACGGTGGTCTTTGGGTACAGTCCCGAGTCACATGGAGGCAATGAGCGATAGGAAGGGTTTCGTCTCTCCCGGTATTGGGGGTTGATGTTGCGCTGTGCTCGATTGGCCGTAACAGGGAAGTCCCTGGCCAGGGCTGATATGAGATTTGCTGGTAAGTGTTACCAGTAGTTTCTCGACCCGTTATGAGCCTCACATCGGCACGACTTATCGGTTATTGGGGTCTGACGTTTACCACCCCTAGACTTGATATGCGACATATCAGACGAACAGACCGGACCGTACGGTAAGTGTTACTGGTTGGATTCACAGGAGTGTGAGCGGGCTGGCTCGTTGATCTTCTGATCGCTCAATACCCGGATGGCCGTTACGTTTAGCAGACCGCTTGCGGCTTGTGGGTGCTTGATATGATCATCATCTGCTACCGGCGTATTGACGAGTCTTTAGAGTCCTACACAGAGGTTTCCTGGCTCAAGCGAAACGAAATAGGAGCACATATGGGATATGTGCGGGACCGAGAATAATGCGTGTATGTGATACCTCATTTCATTCTCGCGATGGATGTTTCGATTGGTTGTATACGATATGACCTAGTTATCGAATCATTGATTCGATAAAACGATACATAGGATACTAGTCGGTTATATGCGATATGACCGGATCATTAAATCAAGTGTTGATTTAATGATTTAATGTATAATTATATATTTGATATATTACTTTGGATTAGCTAGTATTAGTTCACTTTAAATGGATATTCTCACTTGATGTGCAAGTTGTATATGTGATATACTTTTGTGCACATGTTTGTATCATGTTTGATGATGCTTGCTCATTTGGTTAAGTGTAAGGAATTAAACCATGGTTAAGAGATGATTAGGGTTTTGCTTTTTCATTTATTTATTTGTTTATTTATTTAAAAAAGATTATGATAAGAATGGTGGCTTTCTTTGTTTCTAGTTGAAGCTTCATGAAGTTTTGACTTCTTAACCATTCTTGTCTTCATGCTTAACCCTAACCTATCCAAGTAACCATGGTCTATTCTCTACACTCAACCTTAGTTAGTATATGATAAGTATTCATTTATTTTTCAAAATGAATTAACTTTTATCATATTCTAGCTTCATCTTCTTCTTCATCTTCAAGAATGAAAACTTGATGCCATCAATGGCAACTTGAGCAAAAGTGAGAGAAATCCAATTCTAAAGTGAACCCACCTCCTATTTCTTCATCCTCTACCTCTTGCCAAGTGGTTTTGGGTGTTTTCTTCACAAGTTTCACAACTTGGTGAAGTCGGAGCTTGAACTTGTGAAACCTCGACGTAGATCATCTTCGGCACGAAGCCGACGACCTTGCCCGCTCGTTTTTCCGATGAAGCCGACGATTGAGTCTAAGATTCGAGATGGACAGCGAGAGGACGCCTACGTGGAGCTAAGGAAGTGGAGAACCGGATCTACAAAGGTTGTAGCCTCTCTCCTTTAGTTAAGTTGTTAACTAGTTTCGTTTATCGCCTAAATTTCTAGTCGACGATCCGCATTAGGGTTTCTCGGCACCCATAAAATTTGAAATTGGCATGGTTGATGCCTTGTGAGACCTCTATTGTGTGCCTAGGATCCCTACAGGCACCGTAATTCATAGATTTCCCTACTGAATTCTATTGTGTGATGTTTAAATACCTAAACATCACAGATAAGTACGACGTACACTTATGCCATCCGCATTCGCCTCGATGTCCCCTCATGCACCGTTAGGTTAGGTAACTTACGACAGAGCAGGGCAGGGCTAGTGCGGGTGCAAAACATAAGTAACGTCTATATAATATATCATATATACTATATACTATATCTATCACAGAACATCACATGATCACATCACAGATATCGCAGCAGAAGAAACATATGAAACATTGGATATACTAGGACGTCCGTGTTTTCAATACGAGCCAGTATAAAACACGGATTCCACGGTCGTGATGAATAGCCAATCCCACACTCCTAAACCCCTACAGGAGCACAAGTAACCGGGTTCTGGGGTCCAGTGGGAGACCAACTCAAGGAGTCGAGTCCATCCAATATAATAAACATCATCTGTACAATACTGGCCTCTAGGGCATATATAGAGATGACTTTCTTGCTCTGATACCAGTTTCTCGACCCGTTATGAGCCTCACATCGGCACGAATTATCGGTTATTGGGGTCTGACGTTTACAACCCCTAGACTTGATATGCGACATATCAGACGAACAGACCGGACTGTAAGGTAAGTGTTACTGGTTGGATTCACAGGAGTGTGAGCGGGCTGGCTCGTCGATCTTCTGATCGCTCAATACCTGGATGGCCGTTACGTTTAGCAGACCGCTTGCGGCTTGTGGGTGCTTGATATGATCATCATCTGCTACCGACGTATTGACGAGTCTTTAGAGTCCTACACAGAGGTTTCTTGGCTCAAGCGAAACGAAATAGGAGCGCATATGGGATATGTGCGGGACCGAGAATAATGCGTGTATGTGATACCGCATTTCATTCTCGCGATGGATGTTTCGATTGGTTGTATGCGATATGACCTAGTTATCGAATCATTGATTTGATAAAACGATACATAGGATACTAGTCGGTTATATGCGATATGACCGGATCGTTAAATCAAGTGTTGATTTAATGATTTAATGTATAATTATATATTTGATATATTACTTTGCATTAGCTAGTATTAGTTCACTTTAAATGGATATTCTCACTTGATGTGCAAGTTGTATATGTGATATACTTTTGTGCACATGTTTGTATCATGTTTGATGATGCTTGCTCATTTGGTTAAGTGTAAAGAATTAAACCATGGTTAAGAGATGATTAGGGTTTTGCTTTTTCATTTATTTATTTGTTTATTTATTTAAAAAAGATTATGATAAGAATGGTGGCTTTCTTTGTTTCTAGTTGAAGCTTCATGAAGCTTTGACTTCTTAACCATTCTTGTCTTCATGCTTAACCCTAACCCATCCAAGTAACCATGGTCTATTCTCTACACTCAACCTTAGTTAGTATATGATAAGTATTCATTTATTTTTCAAAATGAATTAACTTTTATCATATTCTAGCTTCATCTTCTTCTTCATTTTCAAGAATGAAAACTTGATGCCATCAATGGCAACTTGAGCAAAAGTGAGAGAAATCCAATTCTAAAGTGAACCCACCTCCTATTTCTTCATCCTCTACCTCTTGCCAAGTGGTTTTGGGTGTTTTCTTCACAAGTTTCACAACTTGGTGAAGTCGGAGCTTTAAATTGTGAAACCTCGACGTAGATCATCTTCGGCACGAAGCCGACGACCTTGCCCGCTCGTTTTTCCGATGAAGCCGACGATTGAGTCTAAGATTCGAGATGGACAGCGAGAGGACGCCTACGTGGAGCTAAGGAAGTGGAGAACCGGATCTACAAAGGTTGTAGCCTCTCTCCTTTAGTTAAGTTGTTAACTAGTTTCGTTTATCGCCTAAATTTCTAGTCGACGATCCGCATTAGGGTTTCTCGGCACCCATAAAATTTGAAATTGGCATGGTTGATGCCTTGTGAGACCTCTATTGTGTGCCTAGGATCCCTACAGTGGTATCAGAGCCTAGCTAGAGCCTTAGGCGAAGTCTAGACGACGTTTGAAACCCGAACGAACCGAAACCCTAATTCCCAAAACGCTCTCTGGACTTTTTCTAAAAATTGGGTTTTTCCCAGATTAAAAATTGCTAAAAAATTCAGCAGGGAAATCTCTGAATTACGGTGCAAAAATTACTTAATGAAGCGTCTACAGTGCGGCGGAACCGCGGCAGAAGCCTTGCTTCTGCGGCGGTTCCGCGGTCAATTTATTTAATTATCATATAATTTTTGCACAGTAACTCATTTCTTCAGGTGTTGGATTTTCTGGAAATTTTTAAAATTTATTCAAGAGTTGAATTTTCTGGAGTGTATTGGGAGTTCGGAGATTCGATCGGATTATCAGACTTTGTCTATGTGTTTTTCCGGATATTTAAGAATATGTTAAAAAGTTCGACCGGATGAAAATACCCAATCTTTCCCCTGTCGGAAAATTTCCATGTGTTGGATTTTTCTGTGGTTTAAGGATGTTCTGAGTAGTGCAAGTAACGCGATGGTCCCTCTAGAAGACAACAAACCTTAACTCGATTATGTGACCGTCTTGAACTGCCCTTTGAACCTTCGGGTTTGGGGCAGTACGGCGTGCCACATGTGAGGCGTTGGCTTGACCCTTCTACGGCTGGACCGTTGGTACTGAGGCACGAACTGAATGTTTTTTAGACTTGTTTCATGTGTTGATCTGTATCGGGAAAACTTGGGTGTTTGAATGTTCGATAGGAAAGTTTAACATTTTCTAATTATCCGGAATGGGATACAATAATTGGAATTCACAGACAGTTATGAGATAACTGGATGAATGTTATAAATCTACCGGTTTAGTTTCACTAGATATTGAAAAGAGTTTTCGATAATGAGACTAAAATGCGGGGTTTATAATTGTTAGGCATGTGATGTCTAAGTATTTCATTTGTTTAGGCATGTGATGTCTAAAGAGGTTGCGGATTCCAACTGTTGTAGTTTTACACTTTCTTTTCTGTGACCGTAAGTGTAATATGTGATATCGCCGGTTTCGTTGCTATATGTCAACGACAATTGGGATGCGCATATTTACTTACGTTGATGACATGTGATATTATGTGTTGCTGGATATGTTATATTGGATCGTCGTGATTGAATAGCCGGGGGTTTTTATGTGAGATGAGTGTTTTTCATTTTCATTCATGTAAAAACTTGTATGTAATATTCTTTTATTTTGGGGCACTTCCAGGTTGCGGAAGATGTCACCTTTTGTATATTATTTACTTTTCCGCATTAGGATAGACCCAAGGAGGGGAGCACAAGTAACCGGGTTCTGGGGTCCAGTGGGAGACCAACTCGAGGAGTCGAGTCCGGGTCTCCTAACCCTAGAATTGGTAGGGTTGCTTGCCGCTCTCGTAGGGGTCTAGGGGTGTGGGATTGGCTATTCATCACGACCGTGGAATCCGTGTTTTATACTGGCTCGTATTGAAAACACGGACGTCCTAGTATATCCAATGTTTCATATGTTTCTTCTGCTGCGATATCTGTGATGTGATCATGTGATGTTCTGTGATAGATACAATATATAGTATATATGATATATTATATAGACGTTACTTATGTTTTGCACCCGCACTAGCCCTGTCCTGCTCTGTCGTTAGTTACCTAACCTAACGGTGCATGAGGGGACATCGAGGCGAATGCGGATGGCATAAGTGTACGTCGTATTTATCTGTGATGTTTAGGTATTTAAATGATGAGACTTCATTAATGTGATTAATGAAAGAAAAGAAACCTAAGATGTTGTAGAATCAAATTTTAAATAAAACAGGTAGCTACAGTTCTTGCTTTGCACAGCGGTATATGTGATATATCCTGCACTTTATTCGATGAGGAAAGGACCGAGATCCCTTCACCGGGAGTGACTCCTTTAGCAATAACTGGTAGATGCTACACCCTCGGTTTGTTTTTGATTGCTTCTATAGTTTCTGCTTTGCACAGTGATATATATGATATATCCCGCACCTCATTCGACGAGGAAAGAGCCGACGATCCCTTCACCGGGAGTGACCCCTTTAGCAAAACTAGAAAAGCCTCAAAATCACTCCATTTCAAAACTTCTTTTGATTCTACAACGATATCAAGTTCATTACGCAATAGGTTTTCAGAAAAACCTGTCGTAGCCCTCCGTCATTTCAGATAAGTCCTGTTTAGTATTCGTGCTGCGTTTGTTGACCTTGTCAAGGCGCAGTGTGCGGTAGCTAACCAGTATTTATCTGCTTATGCATATGATGCAGATTGGGTTAGGGTAGTCATACGGCCTTGTTGACCTTATCAAGGGTCGTGCGGGTGGGTTTGATTCAATCAAGAAATGACGGGTTGAACTTGACTTGCGGTCTATGGTTTGTTGACCTTGTCAAGGTCATAGATCGTTCGGGGCAAAATATTATCGGGAATTTCAAGTGTTGAAATTTGCAATGAGATTGCATACCTTCTATGAGATAGTTGGATCCCGATACCCACTGCGAGTAAGAGTTACTCCTGGGAGAGTTTTACACATTGCAATTAGCTGATCAAGTAGATGTCTAGAAAGGTGTCAACGGGGTTACGCCTCTGGGAAAACGAGGTTTACATTAATTAGGTTCGTGCGAAAGCACGGGGGACCTCCCTCAAAGTACCGACACTGGCCTGGCTGAAAGATTGGCGAACTTGTAGTGTGTAATTAATCCCGGCTAGTCTTTCCTTTTAGGGTTTGAAGGAAGATTTGATAAAAACCAGTGGGAGCCATCCTGATTAGATAAGATAATAACCAATCTGATCTTGCACGAGCATACGCTAAAGTGTTTTCTTCTCTCTCTCTCCAGGTAGCGACCAGTTCATGCCTTAATCAAGATAATAATATGGATGTATTGACCGAACCCGCATGTTATACTGTGCTGGGGAACGTTGGTTCCGTTCTTTCTCACAAGAGTTATAGGAATGAACAGGATATAGGGGAATACCAGGATTCCCATGCCACCCGAATGAAGAAAGTACATGTTGATGCATTTTCTTCGGGTGTGTTCGTTACAGAGAACTGTTTCTCCATTTGCTCTACGTCCTGGGTATTAGATACCGGGTCAGGATCCCATATATGTAATCAGTTACATGGGCTAAGGAAAGGTAAAGAACTTGGAGAAGGTGATAAAGACATTAGAGTTGGAAATGGTGCAATTGTTGCAGCTAAGACTGTCGGGGAATATCACCTTGTATTACCAACTGGTAATACATTGGTTCTGAACGAATGCTATTACATGCCGAACCTTATATGCAACATTATATCGGTTTCTTTATTGAGTAAAGAGGGATATAATTTTGTATTACAGGACAATGTTATGAACATTTTCCGTAACCAAAAGTTGGTTGGATCAGGCACGTTGTGCAATGGCATTTATGTTCTAAATCAATCAACAGTTCTGAGCATAACAAACACACACAAGAGGAAGAGTTCAGAACTGAACGAATCCTTCTTGTGGCATTGTAGACTGGGTTACATCAATGCGACACGAATAGCTAAGTTGCATAAGGATGGATATTTAAATCCATTTGAATTTTCATATTATGACACTTGCCAATCATGTCTCAAAGGCAAGATGACCAAAACTCCGTTTACGGGACACGGAGAAAGAGTTACCGAACTCTTGGGACTGATACATAGTGATGTATGCGGTCCCATGTCTACACATGCCAGGGATAGTTCTTCGTACTTCATTACATTCACTGACGATCTCTCTAGATTCGGATATGTGTTTCTGATGAAACACAAATCAGAAGCTTTTGAGAAATTTAGGGAATATAAACAAGAAGTTGAGAACCAAACCGGAAAAAGTATTAAAATCCTACGATCTGATCGAGGAGGTGAATACTTGAGCAATGAATTCCTGGACTTCCTAAAAGAGAATGGGATTCTCTCTCAGCTGACTCCTCCATATACACCACAGCACAACGGTGTATCAGAACGGAGGAACCGCACCCTATTAGATATGGTGCGCTCTATGATGAGCACAGCTGAGTTACCTATTTCCTTCTGGGGTGATGCGCTGGAAACAGCAACATACCTATTGAATCAAGTTCCATCTAAATCTGTACCTACCACACTATATGAGATATGGAGTGGGAAGAGACCATATTTTAAACGAGTTAAGATATGGGGTTGTCCGGCCTATGTCAAAAGGCAAAATCCGGACAAGCTCGAGGCACGGTCAGTTCTCTGCAAGTTTGTGGGATATCCAAAGAATTCATATAGGTATTTCTTCTACCACAGTGAGGAACAAAAAGTGTTTGTTTCTCAACATGCCACCTTTTTAGAAAAGGAATTCCTTGAAAAAGAAATTAGTGGCAAAGTGGTAGAGCTGGAAGAGGTTCCAGATACACAAACCGTAACTGAAGATTTAGTGGAACCAGAAGATTCAGTAGCTCCCAATGAACCTCAGCCTCTCCGCCGATCTAGTAGGGTTCCTCGCCAACTTGAGAGATACTACGGTTTTCTCATGGATGGTGGGAGCGAGGATTGCATCATGGAGGATGATGACCCAACTAGCTTCGAGCAGGCCATCACGAGTGGGGACTCAGTGAAATGGCTGGATGCTATGCGGTCCGAGATGGAATCCATGTACACCAACAAAGTATGGACTTTGGACGTTGCTCCTGAAGGGGTAAAACCCATTGGGAGCAAGTGGATCTTCAAGAAGAAACTTGGTGTAGATGGGAAAGTGGAGACTTTCAAAGCTAGACTTGTTGCAAAAGGTTTTCGTCAAAGACCAGGTGTGGACTATGACGAAACCTTTTCTCCAGTGGCTATGCTTAAATCCATCCGGATCATGCTTGCCATCGCTGCATATCATGATTACGAAATCTGGCAAATGGATGTTAAGACCGCCTTTCTAAATGGTGATTTAGAAGAGTGCGTGTACATGACTCAGCCAGAGAGCTTCGTAGACAGTGGGAGCAGCGGGAAGGTGTGCAAGCTGCTTAAATCCATTTATGGATTAAAGCAAGCATCGCGGAGTTGGAACATCTGCTTTGACGTCGTTATCAAAGAGTTTGATTTCGTCAAAAACCCAGATGAACCTTGTATTTACAAGAAGGTTGCGGAGAGTAAGGTTGTCTTCCTCGTATTGTACGTGGACGACATACTCTTGATAGGAAATGATATTCCTATGCTGCAATCGGTCAAGCTCTTCTTATCACAAAGATTCTCGATGAAAGATCTTGGTGATGCCTCCTGCATATTGGCAATTAGGATCTATAGGGATAGATCCAAAAGGATTTTGGGATTGTCCCAATCCAGGTACATTGACACCATACTAAAGAGGTTTAGTATGGAAGAATCCAAGCGTGGGAACTTGTCCACAATCTCTGGAGTCACTCTCTCCAAAAAGACGTCTCCCAAGACTGATTTGGAGAGAGCTCGCATGCAAGGGATACCCTATGCTTCGGCTGTAGGCTCTATCATGTATGCGATGCTATGTACCAGACCCGATGTAGCATACTCACTAAGTGTAGTGAGCAGGTATCAAGCTGATCCTCGAGAGAGTCACTGGACAGCTGTGAAGAGCATTCTCAAGTACTTACGAAGGACTAAAGAGATGCTCTTGGTGTATGGTAACGGAGAACTTCACATGGAGTCCTTTACCGATTCGAGCTTCCAGAGTGATAAGGACGACTCTAAGTCGCAGTCAGGATTTGTCTTTACCCTTTACGGAGGGGCGGTTAGCTGGAAGAGTTCCAAGCAGGAAACCATGGCAGACTCCACGATGGAGGCTGAATACATCGCTGCCAACGATGCTGCCAAAGAGGCTGTCTGGATCAAGAAGTTCATTACTGAACTTGGAGTGGTTCCATCCATTGAGCATCCAATACCTTTGTATTGCGATAACAATGGAGCGGTGGCTTTGGCCAAGGAACCTAGGTCCCATCAGCGATCCAGGCATATTCTGAGGCGGTATCACCTGATCCGGGAGATAGTTGATCGCCGGGAGATCGAGGTCAGGAGGGTTGACACGAAGAACAACACGGCAGATCCACTCACGAAGGCCATTCCCCAGATACAGTTTGAGAGACTCTTCGGGATGCTCGGTATGCGATACTACAGCAGCTGGCCCTAGTGGAAGTAGGAGATTGTTAGTTGTATGTATGCCCTAGAGGCCAGTATTGTACAGATGATGTATATTATATTGGATGCTTGGACATATATAGAGATGACTTTCTTGCTCGATATGATAGTATGCTATCTGGTTACTCTTTATCTTAACATGTACACTTGTTTCTTTAAACTGTCTTATAGTTACATGTTGGTAAAGCCCTTAGGATGTGTACTTGACTACCTGGACTGTGATGCCGATCATACTAGTGGGGACATGGTAGTCCATAAGTACATCCTTCAAGGTCCCTAGTCGTGGGTGTATCGAGACGGGGCATCGATATACCAGTGTAGACTAGCGTATATGCTTCTCGACCCATGAGATGGGCGATGGATGATCCCATATCCATTGGTGTTTGACATCTGAGATGATATACGGGTGCTCAGTGGAGACTGGGTACACTGGACGGACTCGCCGAGAACTCCCAGATGGTATTATACCTCACGTCAGATGGCAGTTCTCAGGTGACACTTGTACAGGTTAGTCTGTAGACCCGAGATCGTCATAGAGTCTTGTGTGATTCCCACTGTGCTTTGATCTCCACCTTACCACGTCCATGAGGGTATGCAAAACGGTGGTCTTTGGGTACAGTCCCGAGTCACATGGAGGCAATGAGCGATAGGAGGGGTTTCGTCTCTCCCGGTATTGGGGGTTGATGTTGCGCTGTGCTCGATTGGCCGTAATAGGGAAGTCCCTGGCCAGGGCTGATCTGAGATTTGCTGGTAAGTGTTACCAGTAGTTTCTCGACCCGTTATGAGCCTCACATCGGCACGACTTATCGGTTATTGGGGTCTGACGTTTACCACCCCTAGACTTGATATGCGACATATCAGACGAACAGACCGGACTGTACGGTAAGTGTTACTGGTTGGGTTCACAGGAGTGTGAGCGGGCTGGCTCGTCGATCTTCTGATCGCTCAATACCCGGATGGCCGTTACGTTTAGCAGAACGCTTGCGGCTTGTGGGTGCTTGATATGATCATCATCTGCTACCGGCGTATTGACGAGTCTTTAGAGTCCTACACAGAGGTTTCCTGGCTCAAGCGAAACGAAATAGGAGCGCATATGGGATATGTGCTGGACCGAGATTAATGCGTGTATGTGATACCGCATTTCATTCTCGCGATGGATGTTTCGATTGGTTGTATGCGATATGACCTAGTTATCGAATCATTGATTCGATAAAACGATACATAGGATACCAGTCGGTTATATGCGATATGACCGGATCGTTAAATCAAGTGTTGATTTAATGATTTAATGTATAATTATATATTTGATATATTACTTTGCATTAGCTAGTATTAGTTCACTTTAAATGGATATTCTCACTTGATGTGCAAGTTGTATATGTGATATACTTTTGTGCACATGTTTGTATCATGTTTGATGATGCTTGCTTATTTGGTTAAGTGTAAAGAATTAAACCATGGTTAAGAGATGATTAGGGTTTTGCTTTTTCATTTATTTATTTGTTTATTTATTTAAAAAAGATTATGATAAGAATGGTGGCTTTCTTTGTTTCTAGTTGAAGCTTCATGAAGCTTTGACTTCTTAACCATTCTTGCCTTCATGCTTAACCCTAACCCATCCAAGTAACCATGGTCTATTCTCTACACTCAACCATAGTTAGTATATGATAAGTATTCATTTATTTTTCAAAATGAATAAACTTTTATCATATTCTAGCTTCATCTTCTTCTTCATCTTCAAGAATGAAAACTTGATGCCATCAATGGCAACTTGAGCAAAAGTGAGAGAAATCCAATTCTAAAGTGAACCCACCTCCTATTTCTTCATCCTCTACCTCTTGCCAAGTGGTTTTGGGTGTTTTCTTCACAAGTTTCACAACTTGGTGAAGTCGGAGCTTGAACTTGTGAAACCTCGACGTAGATCATCTTCGGCACGAAGCCGACGACCTTGCCCGCTCGTTTTTCCGATGAAGCCGACGATTGAGTCTAAGATTCGAGATGGACAGCGAGAGAACGCCTACGTGGAGCTAAGGAAGTGGAGAACCGGATCTACAAAGGTTGTAGCCTCTCTCCTTTAGTTAAGTTGTTAACTAGTTTTGTTTATCGCCTAAATTTCTAGTCGACGATCCGCA
The DNA here is from genome assembly GCA_030015575.1 of Agapanthus africanus. Taxonomy (NCBI): domain Eukaryota; kingdom Viridiplantae; phylum Streptophyta; class Magnoliopsida; order Asparagales; family Amaryllidaceae; genus Agapanthus; species Agapanthus africanus. The sequence continues at coordinate 244,554,470 of CM057340.1, forward strand.
TTAGGGTTTCTCGGCACCCATAAAATTTGAAATTGGCATGGTTGATGCCTTGTGAGACCTCTATTGTGTGCCTAGGATCCCTACATCTTTCATATGAAATGATGATGGTCAATATGTCAACATAGGTCAACAAGTCAACCATAGTTAAATGGTCAACAACCCTAACCATAACACAATTATAATTAATTAATATTAATAATCATATTTCACATATAAATATTAGGGTTAAGAAAAAGACAACGGTCATCAACCCTAATGAAAGTCCTCTGCCTCAGTCAACTGTGCATACACACCCGTATCCGTGTTCCGAGGAACACGAATACAATGAGATAAAACCAATCCCAAAACTTATACTAGGATCTGGCTTAAACCAAAGCCAGCTAGTATAAGCTGTCCGGACACCAAACGTGCACAAGTGCGCAGATGTGAACGAACCCCGTCGCAAAACCATGCGACCTCTACTCGTTTTTCCTAAAGGAGAATAACCCTCTGTGTGGGACTCTAAAGACTCGACACTACGCTGGCAGTGGGTTTAACCACAGACCACAAGCGGCACTAGCTGTACGTAACGGTCCCCAAGTAGATGCCGATAAGAACACTGACGAGGTAAAACCATCTGAACTCCTACTGAGCCTGAATGTGACAGTCTCCGTACAGTCCGGTCTGTTCGTCATAGAATATCACATGGCGGGCCTAGGGGGCGGTAAACGTCAGTCCCCTAATAGCGGTACATGTCGTGTCGGAGTGTAGCCCAGAACACCCTGAGATAACACTGGAAACCTACCAGTATATCTCGCTTGCCCTGGCCAGGGACTTTGTGTAATAGCTCTCCTAGACACAGCGCGATATAAACCCCCAATACCGGGAGAGGCGAATCCTGTCTAACCGTCACTGCCTCCAAGTGCTTCGGCCCAACTGCTACCTGTTTGCATGACTCCTTTGAGCCGTGGTAGGGTAGCAATCTAAGAACAGTGGGAACACACTTGAGGCGAAGTGACATTGTCAAGTCAACGGACTAAGCTGTACTCATGTCACCTGGGAACTGATAACTGACGATAGGTATAATACCAACCAACAGTTCCCGATGAGTCCTGTCCAGTGTACTCATAACCTAACGAGCACCAGCATACTATCTCAAGTACGACGTACTGACGGCTGTGGGACAGACCGTCTCCCAAGCTGGGATGAGAAGCGCATACGCTAGTCTACTCCGGAGTATCGATGCCCTGTCTCGATAGTCCTATGACCAGGGACCTGCATAAGGATGTGCTTGTGGATTACCCAGCCCCCACAAGTGTGACTGTCATCACAACGCTGGTAATCAAGCAAAGATCCTAAGGGCTCCACTAATGTGTAAAGGCGATATGCTATAAGAAACACATGCACACATTAAAGTAGAAACAAACCAAGTAGCATACTACCATTTTGAGCAAGATTGTCTATACAAGGTGAATATCCCAAGCTGCCATTAAGTAATATACAAACTAGTATGATACAGTAATGGCCTCTAGGGCATATACACTAACAATATATAGTATGACATCCTCGAGTTAAGAGTGCAGATCTATTATCAATATATAGCTCGCACGGTAAATCCCTCGTACGGAATCCCAATCTGGGTACGGGTCGAATATCACACTTATCTCATCATTTATCTGATATCCTTATTATCATAACATGAATGGGGGTACAGATCTGAAGTCTAGAACATACTGATACCATCTCATATATATATGCGTGTGTATGAAAACACATCACCTATGGACCCGCTATAATATCATGTCGTATCTCATAATACGAACCAAATCATATCACCGATCTAGTGGCACCATGCCCAATCACATCGACTCATCTCCAAATATCGTATACTATCCTCATCATCCATGTATATGTATACGCATATGTATATACATAGTCCCATACCTATGTGTATATATATATAAACATATCCCCATATACGCATAAGTAATAAAATGTATGCAAGTATGTGTGTGTGCATGTATACAAATCTTAACTCTAGGGTTTCTCGACTAAGAAACTACACTGTAAGCGTTTTCCTACAACTACGCCAAACTAACCCAAAAGTCACGTAATCATCTTTTGCTAAGTATGCACATCATAAAACACATAAGTATAAATATCATAACGCATTCGCGTTCTATGCTACGAAACTGCGGGGGTGCAATACGCCATCCACCCGACTTCCCCCGTTGATATAGATCTACTCACATTGATCCTTGCTTGCCGAAGTCGATGTCGCCATCTTCCTCTTCATCATCCAAAGTCCACGTGGGGAGGGTACCTAAATATATAACATCGTAAACGAAAATCACGCACGAAACCAAAATGTCACACGAATTCACACATAAGTTAAAACCTATAGTTTACGCATGCAAGAATACCCCAACAACTCTCGACGATTGACGTACAAATGTGAATCGATCGAGACAACACAAAATACCCAAGTTCAAGTTACAGAATTCGCAAAACCGAAATCAGAAACGATGTAAAACACTTCCAGATTTTACCGTAGGTGAAATTAGCCAATTTTGCATATAGGGTAGGTCTAATTAAAGGGTATAGGAGCTATGGACCAAGCACGAGACACTTTGGCCATGCCCAGGACACAATTTGCGGCCAAACAGGTTAAATCTGTGGCTTCAGAAGGGAGTTAGGGGCTCGGGTCTCTAGGGTACACTGCAGGTTGTCTGCATGACTCTCTGTGTTTGCTAAAATATTTTCAGGTGTCTCGGGTTATAGCAGATGTCAATATACTATCACAATTTTTCGATATCGTGGTTTCCAAGTTTATGAATTGGGGGTTTACTCTATGGTTTCAGTCCAATATACAATCCCTACAGGGGTTGCAAGGCCTCTACTAATCTCAATTACACTTCACTACACAAGATTTCATCAAAACCCTAACTTGGAATTTTCAAAGTTCATTAAACAACACTTAATCGATTCTAAACTAATATAGGTGTTGAAGTGAATGAAATTCTACACTAAAGATGAAAGAATTACCTCATTTGGCAACTCAAGAAAATTCTTGAGTTGCCCCAAGTCTTCAAAATCATATTTTTCTTGGTCTAAAGTGGTTGTAATAAGCTTGTGCATGCTTTTTGTGAAGTGGGGATGAACTTTTGAGGTGGGATTGAGGGTGTTTGTGAGGATTGAAGTGGAGGGGGAGTGAGAGGCAGCCTTGGTGATGAAGGGAGAGGAAAATGATGAGGATGATGAATGATAAACAAAGGCCATGGTCAATGAAGACCCCTCACCTCTCTCTCATTACTCTCTCATGCCCAAACTTCTATACTATATTCATTTTCTTTTTTTCTTTTCTTTTCTTTTGTTTTCCTTTCATTTTAAAACCAAAACCATGCATGATAAAAGAAAAGACCATGGTATGAAAATGTAGCAAATGTGAAAAATGACTTGGTGCACGTCACATGAACAAAACAAGCTTAATGCACGATTAGCGATTTTTAATCGCGATTAGCATTAAAATTGAATATAATTAATCATAAAATTCTTAATTTGCCTAAATCACATAAAACACCCTCATTTCAGAAATTTCTATAATTTTCCAAATATTTCCCAATTTATTGGAAATTAATTATACCGCATTATCAAATATTCACAATATTTATTATTAAATTTTATAAATTCCCAAAAATAATATTTTTATTTTCTGAAATGTTACAGTCTTCCCCCCTTAAAGAAATTCGGTCCCCGAATTTAAATTTAAACCCCTCAAATACTAAAACATTTCAGTAAAAAGATTCAGTCGTCGGGGCTTCGAAATCATAAATACATAAAACACATCGTAGCGCAATGCATGCGCAGGAAAAACGAGTATATAATCCAAAATCCTAACTCCGTCAAGAATCCCGCAGTCATCGGAGTTATGGTGAAGACACCAATGTCTAAATCCAATACGAAAACCAACATGATATACATCAAAACTATACATGTAAACATCGTGGTAAATTCGTCAAAACATCTGAAAGAAATGCATGCCAAACATTTTTAAGTCGCTGTGCGATGCGCATATCACTGCACAGTGGCGAACATCTATTGTAAGAAAATAACTATATATATACCCTTTATTTAACATACACGTCCCGCCGTTTTGAAAAATAATTTAGAAGGGTTTCCTTTCTAAATGTCACGTGTCACCTCGGACACGTAGGTAAATACTGAGACTATAGCTCCTTTTTGGAAATCCCCTCTATAACTATTAATGCATGCAAAAATATATTCAGGTACTGTCCCCGGACCAGTCCTGCTAAGCTACTATACCATACAGTAAATATCATAAAAACGTACTGCTCCATAAGAATAAATCCCAAAATGTATATAAGAATGCCACGTGCGTCTGGTGCACACGGAAATCGAAATCCATAATGTGCCATACATGTGCACAGAAACAAAATCTAAGTGCAACGGGTGTGCACGAAACATCTGTCAAAGGCAACGGGTGTGCCTGACAGCAATATCAGGTGCATCTGATATGCACGAAGAATTTCGATTTAGTGCATATAGTGTGCACCAAAATCGCATCAAGCGCTTCAAGTCTGCGCAAAATCCAACTCAAGTGCACAAGGTGCACGAAAACTAATATCGAGTACCACAATCAAAATCGACGGTATACAATGTAGGGTTCCTAGGCACACTAATGAGGTCTCACAAGGCATCAACCATGCCAATTTCAAATTTTACAAGTGCCGAGAAACCCTAATACGGATCGTTAAGTAGATTTTAGGCGAAACAAAAGCGAATAGTTAACAACTTAACTAAGTGAACGGAAATACAACCTTTGTAGATCTGGTTCTCCACCTCCATAGCTCCATGATGAAGTCCCCTTGCTGTACATATCAAATCCCGGGCTCTAGCGTCGGCTTCATCGGAGAAATGGGCGGGCTAGGTCATCGACTACGATGCCGAAGATGATCTACGTCGAGGCATCACTAGATCAAGCTCCCACTTCACCAAGTCATGAAACTTGTGAAGAAAACACCCTATACTACTTGGCAAGTGGTAGAGGATGAAGAAATAGGAGATGGGTTCACTTTAGAATTGGATTTCTCACTCATTTTCACTAGTTGCCATTGATGGAGGCAAGGTTCTTCAACTTGAAGAAGAAGAAGAAGATGAATATTATGATAAGTTATTTTCAAATAGAAAATAAAATCAATACTTATCATAATCCAACCATGGACAAGTGTAGAGAATAGACTAGGGTTAAGTGGAATGGTTAGGGTTAAGCATGAGACAAAAATGGTGACTTAGTCAAAGCTTCATGAAGCTTCAACATGCATCCAAAGTTAGCCACCATTTTCCCTTTATGCTTATCATTTTCCAAAATGAATAAACAAATAAATAAATGAATAAGAAAATGAAAAACCCTAACCATTACACAACCATGGTTTAATCTTTACACAAACCCAAGTAAGCATGCATCATCAAACATGATACAAACTTGTGCACAAAAAATATATCACATATACAATGTGCATAAACAAGTGAGAAAAACCATTTAAAGTGAACCAATACTAGTTAATGCAAAGTAATATATCAAATATATAATTATACATTAAATCATTAAATCAACACTTGATTTAACGATCCGGTCATATCGCATACAACCGACTAATATCCAATTTATCGGCTTATCGAATCAACCCTTGATTCGATAACTAGGTTATATCGCATACAACCAATCGATACATTCATCGCGAGAATAGAATACGGTATCTCATACACGCATTATTCTCGGTCCCGCACATATCTCATATGCGCTCCTATTTCGTTTCGCTTGAGCCAGGAAACCTCTGTGTAGGACTCTAAAGACTCGTCAATACGCCGGCAGCAGGTGATGATTATATCAAACACCCACAAGCCGCAAGCGGTCTGCTAAACGTAACGGCCACCCGGGTATTGACCGATCAGAAGATCGACGAGCAAGCCCGCTCACACTCCTGTGAATCCAACCAGTAACACTTACCGTACAGTCCGGTCTGATCGTCTGATATGTCGCATATCTCGCCTAGGGGTCGTAAACGTCAGACCACAATTGCTCGATAAGTCGTGTCGATATGAGGACTATAACAATTCGAGAAACTACAGGTAACACTTACCAGTAAATCTCAGCAACCCTGGCCAGGGATTTCCGGTTATAGCCAATCGAACACAGCGCAACATCAACTCCCTATACCAGGAGAGACGAATCCCTTCCTATCGCTCATTGCCTCCATGTGATTCGGGACTGTACCCAAAAGCCACCGTTTTGCACGCCCTCTTGGACGTGGTAAGGTGGAAATCAAAGCACAGTGGGAACCACACAAGACTCTATGACGATCTCGGGTCAACAGACTACTCTGTACCAGTGTCACCAGAGAACTGCCATCTGACGTAAGGTATAATACCATCTGGGAGTTCTCGGCGAGTCCGTCCAGTGTACCCAGTCTCCACTGAGCACCCGTATATCATCTCTGATGTCAAACACCAATGGATATGGGATCATCCATCGCCCATCTGTATGGGTCGAGAAGGTATACGCTAGTCTACACTGGTATATCGATGCCCGTCACGATACACCCACGACTAGGGACCTTGAAAGATATACTTATGGACTACCATGTCCCCACTAGTATGATCCGCATCATAGTCCAGGTAGTCAAGTACACATCCTAAGGGCTTTACCAACATGTAACAGAGAGACAATCAGTATACACGTTAAGGTAAAGAGCAACCAGATAGCATACTATCATGTCGAGCAAGAAAGTCCTCACTATATATGTCCAAGCATCCACTACAATATACATCCTATGTATAGTAATGGCCTCTAGGGCATACATATAACTAACAATCTCCCACTTGCACTAAGGCCATCTGATAGCAGTGGTTGTAGTATCTCATACTCAACCATCCCATAAAAGTCTCTCTCTGGGAAAAGGCCTTTGTGAGTGGATCCGCCGTGTTGTCCTCTGAGTCTATTCTCCTAACCGCGATCACCCTGGAGATCAACCATCTCCATGATCAGGTGACACTGCCTTAGAATATGTCTGGATCACTGATGGGACCGGCGTTCCTTGGCATAAGCCACAACTTCATTATCACACAATGGGAGGAACAAAGTTCATCTCATGAACTAATATACACCCAGACTGCCTCTTTGGTAGCATCTTAAGTAGCGATGTATTCAGCCTTAATCGTCTAGTATGCCATGGTATCTGGCTTGGAACTTTTCCAACATACCGTCCCTGCACTGAGGGTAAAGACAATGCCTGTGACTGACATTCAGTCGTCCTTATCACCTTGGAACACTTTCAGTGATTCTCCTCAGGACCAATTGATACCATCTCACTACAACTAGTGAGAATCCTAACATCCAATTAGATCTATCTCACAGATCCAAAACCCAGGATTTAGGAGGCATCACTTTGATCCTATCTGGAGAATCATTGTGATAAGCAGAGATTGATCGAGCGTAGCATAGGAAACTCCTTCCCTATCAAGAGTATGTCATCCACGTACTCTACGAGGATCGTCACCATACTCCCTACTACCCTTTTGTATATACAAGGTTCATCTACCATTTTGATGATGTCAAACTGTTTGACTAACACATCAAAATAGATGTTCCAACTCCGCGATACCTGCCTTATCCTATAAAGCGTCTTGTACACGTTTCCGCTGCTCCCACTTTTTACGAAGCCCTCTGGCTGTGTACTTACAGACGCACTCTTCTAAAACATCATTTTTAGAAAACCAGTCATGACACCCAACCGCCAGATATCGTAGTCATGGTATGTAGCCGTGGCAAGTAGGATCTGGATGGACTTAAGCATAGCTCCTTAGAAAAGGTTTCATCATTATCCACGCCTGGTCGATGATGAAAACCTTTAACAAGTCTAGCTTTGAAAGTCTCAACTTTTCCATCTATACCAAGTAATCTTCTCAAGATATACTTGCTCCTGATGGGGATTTAACTTTTCAGATATAGCAACCAAAGTCCATACTTTGTTGGTGTATAAGGATTCCATCTCAGATCGCTAAGCATCCAGCCATTCTTACAGAATCCCACTCCTGATGGCCAGCTCGAAACTAGTTGGGTCATCATCTCATGATGCAATCCTCGCTCCTACTGTCATAGAGAAACCGAAGTATCTCTCAGGCGGGTGAGGAACCTTACTAGATCGGCGGAGAGGCTGAGGTTCGTTGGTAACTATTGAATCCTTTGGTTCTTTCAAATCATCAGCTGCAGTTTGTATAGCTGGAACATTTCCAGTTCTACATAACAGATCTTGTCTCGAGCTTGTCCGGATTTTGCTTTTCAGACATAGGCTGGACAACCCCAAATCTTAACTAACTTAAGAGATGGGCTCTTCCCTTATCATATCAAATATGAAGTGGTAGGCAACTGATTTGATTTGAACCCTATTCAATAGGTATGCAGCTTCTCAAGTGCATAACTCCCAGAAAGGAAATAGGTAACTCAGTAGTACTCATCATAGAGCACACCTTATCATATAGGGTGTGATTGCTCCGCCCCGATATACCATCGTGCTATGGTGTATACGGAGGAGTAATGCTGAGAGAGAATCTCATTCTCCTTTAGAATAATCCAGGATTTCCGTGCTCAAGTATTCTCCTCCTCGATCTCATCAAAGGACATAATACTTATACCCGTATTGGTTCTCTACTTATAGCTTATATTCTGTGAATATCTCAAAAGGTTCGGACTTGTGTTTCAACAGGAACATATGTCTGAATCTAAAGAGATCATCAGAGAATGTAATGAAGTACAAAGAACCGGTCTTGGCATGTGTAGACTGGGGACCTTACATACATCAACATGTATCATCCCAAGAGTTCACTAACTCTTTCTCTGTTTCCAGTAAACAGAGCTATGGTCATCTTATCTTTGTGACATGACTGGCAAGTTTCACAAGATGTAAATTCAAACTAATTTAAATATGCATCTTTATGTAACTTTAGCTAGTCGGGTCGCATTGATATGACCCAGTCTATAATGCTTCAAGAAGGATCCGTTCAATTCTGAACTCTTCCTCTTGTGTGTGTTCCGTATACTAAGAACTGTAGTTTGATTTAGAACGTCAATGCTTTTAGATAACGTGCCTGAACCGATCAACTTTTGATATAGGAAATGTTCAAAACATTATCCAACAATACAAAATTATATCCTTTCTTTACGAATAAAGAGATTGATATGATTTTGTATATCAGGTTCGGTATCTAATAACATTCGTTCAGAATCAATGTATTGGTAATACAGGGTGACAGTGACCAACAGACTTGGCTGCAATACTTGCCCCGTTTTCTGCCTCATGAAACTTATCACCCGTTCTCAGTTCTTTACCTATCTGTAGCCCATGTAACAAATTACATATGCGGGATCCTGATCTGGTATCATATACCCAGGACGTAAAGGACACTGAGAAACAGTTCTATGTAATGAACACACCCGAAGGAGATACATCATATGCACTTTCTTCGTTTGGGCGGCACGGGAATTCTGGTAATCCCCAATTTCTTGCTCTTTCTTATAACAATTATAAGTTGGAGCGGGACCAACGTTCTCCAGCTCAGTATAACAAGCGGGTTCGGTCAATATTCCGTATTATTATCTTGATTAAGGCGTGATATGGTCGCTACCTGGAGAGAGAGAGAAGAAAACACTCAGCGTGCGCTCTTGTAAGAATAGATTGGTTATTATTTTATCTAATCAGGATGGCTCCCACTGCTTTTTATCAAATCTTCCTTCAAACCCTAAAAGGAAAGACTAGCCGGGATTAATTACACGCTGCAAGTTCGCCAATCTTTCAGCCAGGCCAGTGTCGGTACTTTGAGGGAGGTCCCCCGTGCTTTCGCACGAACCTAATTAATGTAAACCTCATTTTCCCAGAGGCGTAACCTCGTTAACACCTTTCTAGACACCTACTTGATCGGCTAATTGTAATGTGTAAAACTCTCCCAGGAGTAACTCTTACTCGCAGCGGGTATCGGGATCCAACTATCTCATAGAAGGTATGCAATCTCATTGCAAATTTCAACACTTGAAATTCCCGATAATATTTTGCCCCTAGCGTCCTATGACCTTGACGGAGGTCAACAAACCATAGGCTACTAGTCAAGTTCAACCCGTCATTTCTTGATCGAATTAAACCCACCCGCATGACCCTTGACGGAGGTCAACAAGGCCGCACGACTACCCTAATCCAATCTGCATCATATGCATAAGCAGATAAATACTAGTTAGCTACCGCACACTACGCCTTGACGGAGGTCAACAAACGTAGCACGAATACTAAGTAGGATTTATCTGAAATGACGGAGGGCTACGACAGGTTTTTCTGAAAACCTATTGCGTAATGAACTTGATATCGTTGTAGGATCGAATGAATTTTAAAATGGAGTGTTTTTGAGGCTTTTCAGGTTTTGCTAAAGGAGTCACTCCCGGTGAAGGGATCGTCGGTCCTTTCCTCGTTGAATGAGGTGCGGGATATATCATATATATCACTGTGCAAAGCAAAAACTCTTAAAAGCAATCAAAAGACAAACCGAGTGTGTAGCATCTGCCAGTTATTGCTAAAGGAGTCACTCCCGGTGAAGGGATCTCGGTCCTTTCCTTATCGAATACGGTGCAGGATATATCATATATACCGCTGTGCAAAGCAAGAACTGTAGCTACCCGTTTTATTTTGAAATTCGATTCTACAACATCTTAGGTTTCTTTTTTATTTCATTAATCACATTAGTGAAGTCCCATAATTTATGTACCTAAACATCACAGATAAATACGACGTACACTTATGCCATCCGCATTCGCCACGATGTCCCCTCGTGCACCGTTAGGTTAGGTAACTAACGGCAGAGCGGGACAGGGCTAGCGCGGGTGTAAAACATAAGTAACGTCTATATAATATATCATATATACTATATACAGTATCTATCACAGAACATCACATGATCACATCACAGATATCGCAGCAGAAGATACATATGAAATATTGGATATACTAGGACGTCCGTGTTTTTAATACGAGCCAGTTTAAAACACGGATTCCACGGTCGTGATGAATAGCCAAACCCACACCCCTAGACCCCTACGAGAGCGGCAAGCAACCCTACCAATTCTAGAGTTAGGAGACCCGGACTCGACTCCTCGAGTTGGTCTCCCACTGGACCCTAGAACCCGGTCACTTGTGCTCCCATCCTTGGGTCTATCCTAGTGCGGAAAAGTAAATAATATACAAAAGGTGACATCTTCCGCAACCTGGAAGTGCCCCAATGAAAGAATATTACATACAAGTTTTTACATGAATGAAAATGAAAAATACTCATCTCATATAAAAACCCCCGGCTATTCAAACACGACGATCCAATATAACATATCCAACAACACATAACATCACATGTCAGCAACGTAAGTAAATATGCGCATCCCAATTGTCGTTAACATATAGCAACGAAACCGGCGATATCACATATTACACTTACGGTCACAGAAAAGAAAGTGTAAAACTACAACAGTTGGAATCCGCAACCTGCATAGACATCGCATGCCTAATCAAATAAATTTCTTAGACATCGCATGCCTAACAATTATAAACCCCGCATTTCAGTCTCATTATCGAAAACACTTTTCAATATCAAGTCGGGCAATTCAACAAGATTCCCGACATCCTGATCGAATGCTCGTCGCAAACTTCAGTAGACGGCCGCACCCCCGATGCCGTCGACGAAGTGCACCAAGGCGGAACACCGCTGCCGCGAGCACCCAGATGGATGCTTTCGGCGACGGGGTTCTCCTACAGTCACTTGGTCGGGGCTAAGGGATGTAGCTGTCTATTAAGTTTATCCGGCGAGTATCCGCGTACGCTACGTGATTGCAACGGACTTTTGATCACATCAAAATTCCGTGGCAACCGATCAAGTGAGACTAAACTGCTATGTTTATAACATTCATTTAGCTATCTCATAACTACTTGTGGATTCCAAGTATTGCATCACATTCCGGATAAATAGAAAATGTTAAACTTTTCGATCGAACAGTCAAACACCCAAGTTTTCCCGAAACAGATCAACACATGAAACAAGTTTAAAAACATCCAGTTCATGCCTCAGTACCAACGGTCCAGCCGTAGAAGGGTCAAGCCAACGCCTCACATGTGGCACGCCGTACTGCCCCAAACCCTAAGGTTCAAAGGGCAGTTCAAGACGGTCACATAATCGAGTTAAGGTTTGTTGTCTTCTAGAGGGACCATCGCGTTACTTGCACTACTTAGAACGTTATTAAACCACGGAAAGATCCAACACTTGGAAATTTCCCGACAGGGGAAAAGTTGGGTATTTATATCCGGTCGAACTTTTTAACATATTCTAAAATATCCGGAAATCCACATAGACAAAATTAGACAATCCGATCGAAACACCGAGTCCCCAATACAACCCAGAAAACTCAACTCTTGAGTTCAGAAAAAAATATCCCAGGAAAACCAGCACTGCAAAATAGGAATTACTGTGCAAAATTCAATGGGAGAAGAGACAAAATGGCCGCGGAACAGCCGCATTAGCACGCTAATGCCGCGGTTCCGCCGCACTTTAGAAAGATCATTAGGTAATTTTTGCACCGTAATTCTTAGAATTTCCTGCTGAATTTTCTGCATATTTTTAATCTGGAAAAAACCCAACTTTTGGAAAAAGTCCAGAGAGCAAATTTGTGTTAGGGTTTCGGTTTAATCGGACTTCAAACTCCGTCTACGCAACGCCTAAGGCTCTAGCTAGGCTCTGATACCACTGTAGGGTTCCTAGGCACACTAATGAGGTCTCACAAGGCATCAACCATACCAATTTCAAATTTTACAAGTGCCGAGAAACCCTAATACGGATCGTTAACTAGATTTTAGGCGAAACAAAAGCGAATAGTTAACAACTTAACTAAGTGAACGGAAATACAACCTTTGTAGATCCGGTTCTCCACCTCCATAGCTCCATGATGAAGTCCCCTTGCTGTACATATCAAATCCCGGGCTCTAGCGTCGGCTTCATCGGAGAAATGGGCGGGCTAGGTCATCGACTACGATGCCGAAGATGATCTACGTCGAGGCATCACTAGATCAAGCTCCCACTTCACCAAGTCATGAAACTTATGAAGAAAACACCCTATACTACTTGGCAAGTGATATAGGATGAAGAAATAGGAGATGGGTTCACTTTAGAATTGGATTTCTCACTAATTTTCACTAGTTGCCATTGATGGAGGCAAGGTTCTTCAACTTGAAGAAGAAGAAGAAGAAGATGAATATTATGATAAGTTATTTTCAAATAGAAAAGAAAATCAATACTTATCATAATCCAACCATGGTCAAGTGTAGAGAATAGACTAGGGTTAAGTGGAATGGTTAGGGTTAAGCATGAGACAAAAATGGTGACTTAGTCAAAGCTTCATGAAGCTTCAACATGCATCCAAAGTTAGCCACCATTTTCTCTTTATGCTTATCATTTTCCAAAATGAATAAACAAATAAATAGATGAATAAGAAAATGAAAAACCCTAACCATTACACAACCATGGTTTAATCTTTACACAAACCCAAGTAAGCATGCATCATCAAACATGATACAAACTTGTGCACAAAAAATATATCACATATACAATGTGCACAAACAAGTGAGAAAAACCATTTAAAGTGAACCAATACTAGTTAATGCAAAGTAATATATCAAATATATAATTATACATTAAATCATTAAATCAACACTTGATTTAACGATCCGGTCATATCGCATACAACCGACTAATATCCAATGTATCGGCTTATCGAATCAACCCTTGATTCGATAACTAGGTTATATCGCATACAACCAATCGATACATTCATCGCGAGAATAGAATACGGTATCACATAAACGCATTATTCTCGGTCCCGCACATATCTCATATGCGCTCCTATTTCGTTTCGCTTGAGCCAGGAAACCTCTGTGTAGAACTCTAAAGACTCGTCAATACGCCGGCAGCAGGTGATGATCATATCAAATACCCACAAGCCGCAAGCGGTCTGCTAAACGTAACGGCCACCCGGGTATTGAGCGATCAGAAGATCGACGAGCAAGCCCGCTCACACTCCTGTGAATCCAACCAGTAACACTTACCGTACAGTCCGGTCTGATCGTCTGATATGTCGCATATCTCGCCTAGGGGTGGTAAACGTCAGACCCCAATAGCTCGATAATTCGTGTCGATATGAGGACTATAACAATTCGAGAAACTACAGGTAACACTTACCAGTAAATCTCAGCAACCCTGGCCAGGGATTTCCGGTTATAGCCAATCGAACACAGCGCAACATCAACTCCCTATACCAGGAGAGACGAATCCCTTCCTATCGCTCATTGCCTCCATGTGATTCGGGACTGTACCCAAAAGCCACCGTTTTGCATGCCCTCTTGGACGTGGTAAGGTGGAAATCACAGCACAGTGGGAACCACACAAGACTCTATAACGATCTCGGGTCAACAGACTACTCTGTACCAGTGTCACCAGAGAACTGCCATCTGACGTAAGGTATAATACCATCTGGGAGTTCTCGGCGAGTCCGTCCAGTGTACCCAGTCTCCACTGAGCACCCGTATATCATCTCTGATATCAAACACCAATGGATATGGGATCATCCATCGCCCATCTGTATGGGTCGAGAAGGTATACGCTAGTCTACACTGGTATATCGATGCCCCGTCTCGATACACCCACGACTAGGGACCTTGAAAGATATACTTATGGACTACCATGTCCCCACTAGTATGATCCGCATCATAGTCTAGGTAGTCAAGTACATATCCTAAGGTCTTTACCAACATATAACAGAGAGACAATCAGTATACACGTTAAGGTAAAGAGCAGATAGCATACTATCATGTCGAGCAAGAAAGTCCTCCCTTTATATGTCCAAGCATCCACTACAATATACATCCTATGTATAGTAATGGCCTCTAGGGCATACATATAACTAACATACAACACATCTCAATCCAAATCCAAATCAGGTATACCGTGGTATATAATCTCACAACCATGTGCATCAGCGTGCACAAAATCGAATCAAAATACTAAAAGTGAATGAAAACTATGCCGAAAGCATAAGTCAAATCACATGCATACCATAGGTATGAAATCAAAATAAACATCCCGAATGACATCAAATCGAAGTCAAGTGCACTGTGGTGCACCAAAATCTCAATCATGCAAATAAATCGCCTAAAACACCGAAATCAAGATGGCGGAAATAGTCACTCTCTGTCACATCCTCTAAAGACCTCTGGCCAACTATTATGGTCACTCGTAACATGTTTCATCGACGATGCCGAACTCAGGCCTACTGGGTGTGCGTAATATGACCTATCCTGGGTCCAAGTCTTCTAGTATAGTATTCCAGAAAGGTTCTGTCAAAGTCTCTCCCAAATCTCGTTTCTGCCGAACTGTCCGAAAGTCATCATCTTTTACTAACTCTGTTTCTTGTTCCTGAATGGCTGCATACTCGTCGCGACTCCTTCTGGAAGATATATCCATATACAATGCCTCTGCATGCGTATCACATCTCTGATGTCAGCGGAGTGGAACGTCATCTCATCAAAATCTCGTACGAACCTCTTACTCCACCTTTCTCTAATGTCGACTGATTCGGACTCGTCTCTTCGTAGCTGCATGGACTGCTCTCCAACGACTATACTCGTGTCTGGAGTCTCCCAAGCAAGGTATCCTATCACATGATATCCGAATGACGTCTAACGTTTCGATCGATTCGTCAATGTTCCATAATCCCCCAAGAGCTCAACATCTTGAGTACAGTTTAATAGTATTCCAGTACATGCCACAGTACCTATGGACTAGCCGTAGAAGGGCAAACCCAAGCCTCATTAATGGCACCGCTGAACTGGTGCAAACCCTAAGGTTTCAAAGCGTTCTCATGGTCATTATATCGGGTTAGGGTTTCATTCTTCTAGAGGGTCCACGTAATTACTTGCATGTTTTTCTGAATACTTTAAACTTGGAAAATGGGTTCCTGACATTCGACCGTCTTCTATCGACTCTCAACGTACCTGCGTGAAGTTGTCTCTAGCTAGAATCAATCAATCTGATGACCTCGCATCGGGGTAGGCAAAAAATCACATGTCCTAGTCATTCCTCCTTGGGTGACTAGCGATCTTATATCATATCTCTAAGTATAACTCGTGCGGCATTAGCTTCAACATATGGGCAACATCTCGTCAGTCGCAGCAACAACTGAATCATTCGTCTGCACGTTGAACAGTGCCTCCATCATCAAAAATAATCGGTGCATCGATGGTCGTCACATTCTGGCTGGCCTATACCAGTGGCCCAATCCTCTGGTGCAGATCTGCACGCCCGAGAAATCTTGTAAAAGCGATCCATCAACACTCATGGTGCGAAAACAAAATAAAACAACGCATTTATACAAATTGTATGTCCCTGGAATCACGCCCTGGTCAGTCTTCGTCCGTGACGAGCTCGTGCTGACGGAACTCTAGCCGTAGCTCTCTGTGCCCGTGTAATCGTGGCAGCAAAACCATAAACCAATATCGATGAGGATAGATCATATGAATGAATATAATACTGTGCAAGGAAATGTTCATCCTAAGGCTTCTTAAGCAGAGTAGCGTATCGTAAGTATGCCGCGGAACATACACACGGTACGTCACTCTCCTTAAGTTACCTACTCCATCAACCAAGGTCAACCTACACGACGAAAGTTCGGGTCTAATACCCCCTCGACTAAGTCTAAGTACCGTAAGGTCAAGCCTAGATACCGTATATATACAAACGCTTTAGGCTCCGCATAGTCAAACATAGACTCGCTCCAAGGTTAACCTAGCGCTCTGATACCAACTTTGTCACGACCTGAAATTGTACGTGACTGGCACTTAAATCATATGAAGTCTATAGGACCCCATCTAATTCAAGTAAGCAAAAATCCCAGAAATCTAAACCATTTTAAGGAAGGAGTGAAGAAAACTTATTTTCAAGCAAGTGGTTTTAATAGCATAAGCCGAAGTACGCATTTTTAAAACATCAAGTCCTTTCTAAAAATTTCGGTAGAGTTTCCTTTGTAAATATTGGCCCTAAACGGGTACAACATGCATAATATGAATAAAGGCATCCCCAAGCGGGAGCTAGCTCTTCGCCAAAAAGGCGGTCACAACCACGCAAGCAATATAATATACAACGCCGATGGCGAGGATCAAAACTCAAAAGGAAACTCAAAATCATCAAGAAAACCATAATAATACAAGCGCGACTCTAAGGTCGAAATAATAACAACTGGTTTTCTAAGGTTATAACATAATACAAGTCTGGTTGATGGAGTTTACTAGATACAACTGAATATAATGTACAATTGTGGTCACGATACAATTGAGTCCACCTACCAAAGCAATCATCCGAAAATGGACAGTGTGCCAGCAAAGACGCAATGAACCTGTACGGCAAAACCTTCAAGAAACTGTGGCACAACGGGGATGAGTTGCCAACTCGTGAGTAGAAAACATCACAGAGCAGAAATCGTATGTATGACTCAATCCTAGGTCAATACGATCAGTAAAATATATCCTCAATATGAAAAAAGTCTGAAGCATGATAAGGAGGCAAGGGTAAACATCTATACATAAGTGTTATACCAAGTGCTCGTGCCAGTGCCTTATGTAGCAACATATCATACATATGAGGTATCATCAATGAAATCAACATGAAATCAGTATCAACTATATCATGAAGGTAATACTATGATATCTAGGGTGACTGTATCAGTATAGGTGCCAACTATAAACTCAAGTCTGTAAGTATGTGGATATCATCCAACTATGTAATCAATGCCTGTATGCATGTAGATCTCGTCCATATGTCAACCAATGACACAACAACACCATGCGTGTAAATATCATAAAAGCATAAGCATGAAAGTATGAGGATATAAATCAACGTGTGTCCCTCGCGACACATCAAAATAATGGAACCTGAGTGTCTAGCATCGACACTCGAAACATCATGAAACCCGTGTCCAGTATCGACACGTAAATCCTCATATAGCTCAGGTGCCGCATCCTCAAATCGGCCTCAGGTGCCGCATAATCTGGTCGGCCCTCATATCCATCTCACTACTCCGGTCAGTATCCTCCGGATAACCGTCGAGTCCAAATACTATCACCGGTAGGTAGTAGTCCCTCTGCCAGGCTCACCGTCTACTGCACAGCAATCTATTCTCGCCCCGGGGTACCATACCGGGTCCAACATGTACCCGCAATCTGCCTCATCCAACTCCTCGAATCGGGTTTCATATATCATACGTCTCAGAACCGAGAGAACACATGGTGGACGCACTAAAATATCATATCAAGAGAAACCGGGTTTTTAAAACAATACATACATTCTTGTGAAATAACTACGGTTCTCAAATCCAAAAATCTCTTGAAAATGACATATCTTAATGCGTATAATCATAAAGAATGTTGTATGCGACATATAGCAGAATGTATGCATATCCGTATACCATGCAACATGGAACAGTAATATGCACATAACAAGGGTGAACCGCTCTTTTAAATGAATCCAGTTTTAAAAATGTCTCCTGAGGTTCCCAATTTCTCCAAAGTCAAATGCAGTATCGTATAAAGGTGCATATGTAACTATAGCAAGTAAATTGTGCAAGGAGTCATATCATGATACAGCAATCCTACTGTGTAATGACATGGCGATTATCGATGATGATGTGTGTGAGCCGGCAAGCAGGTGTACGTGGAGCATACGTATCATCGGTAATGGTGCTGGTGTCATGACAGCATGGGTTTCAATATAACAATAAAACACATTTAAGCATGCAATGCTATGCGAATAGAAAGAATATGCGGAAAATGAATAATAAACACAACAGTGAAGGATCTACATTAATATATATGAATCATACAGTTTTCCATTTGAAATAACACTAATCGTGGTGTTTTAGAAAATAAGGCCTACGGTGTTTTTTAAGAAAAGGTACGTCCTTTGAAATATCTATAGAATCCCTTGGCCTGTCTTTAAAAATACTCACGATTCGTTAGTTTGAAATAGGTATAGCTCGAGTCTAGTCTAACTTCTACAAATAACTACATGACTAAACTAACAGACAAATCGAAAATGTAAGGAAACCACCTAAATCTGAGTCTATATATATAAATATAATAGTCGGTGATCCCGCCTCAATAGTACCATATACGGTACGATATATATAATATGACATCCTCAAGTTAAGGGTGCGGATCTATCATCAATATATAGCTCGCACAGTAAATCCCTCATACGGCATCCCAATTCGGGTACGGGTCGAATATCACACTTATCTCATCAATTATCTGGTATCCTTATTACCATAACATGAACGGGGGTACAGAACTGATGTCTAGTACATACTGATACCCTCTACATATATATATGCGTGTGTATGAAAATACATCGCCTATGGACCAACTATAATATCATGTCGTATCTTATAATACGAACCAAATCATATCAGTGATCTCGTGGCACCATGCCCAATCTCTTCGACTCATCTCCAAATATCGTAAACTATCCTCATCATCCATGTATATGTATACGTATATGTATATACATAGTCCCATACCTATGTGTATATATATATACATATCCCCATATACGCACAAGTAATAAAATGTATGCAAGTATGAGGGTGTGCGTGTATGCAAATCTTAACTCTAAGGTTTCGCGACTAAGAAACTACATTATAAGAGTTTTTCGACAACTACGCTAAACTAACCCAAAAGTCATGTAATCATCTCTTGCTAAGTATGCACATCATAAAACACATAAGTATAAATATCATAACGCATTCGCGTTCTATACTACGAAACTGTGGGGGTGCTATACGCCATCCACCCGACTTCCCCCGTAGATATAGATCTACTCACATTGATCCTCGCTTGCCGAAGTCGATGTCGCCATCCTCCTCTTCATCATCCAAAGTCCACGTGGGGCATACCTGCATATATAACATCATAAACAGAAATCACACACGAAACCAAAATGTCGCACGAATTCACACATAGGTTAAAACCTATAATTTACGCATGCAAGAATACCCCAAAAACTCTCAACGATTGACGTACAAACGTGAATCGATCGAGACAACACAAAATACCCAAGTTCAAGTTACAGAATTCTCAAAACCGAAATCAGAAACGATGTAAAACACTTCCAAATTTTACCCTAGGTGAAATTAGCCAATTTTGCATATAGGGTAGGTCTAATTAAAGGGTATAGGAGCTATGGACCATGCACGAGACACTTTGGCCATGCCCAGGTCGCAATTTGTGGCCAAACAGGTTAAATCTGCTGCCTCAGAAGGGAGTTAGGGGCTCGAGTTAATAGGGTACACTCCAGGTTGTCTGCATGACTCTCTGTGTTTGCTAAAATATTTTCAGGTGTCTCGGGTCATAGCAGATGTCAATATACTATCACAATTCTCATAATTTTCCGATATCGGGGTTTCCAAGTTTATGAATTGGGGGTTTACTATATGGTTTCAGTCCAATATACAATCTCTACAGGGGTTGCAAGGCCTCTACTAACCTTAATTACACTTCACTACACAAGATTTCATCAAAACCCTAACTTGGAATTTTCAAAGTTCACTAAACAACACTTAATCAATTCTAAACTAATATAGGTGCTGAAGTGAATGAAATTCTACACTAAAGATGAAAGAATTACCTCATTTGGCAACTCAAGAAAATTCTTGAGTTGCCCCAAGTCTTCAAAATCACATTTTTCTTCGTCCAAAGTGGTTGTAGTGAGCTTTTGCATGCTTTTTGTGAAGTGGAGATGAACTTTTGAGGTGGGATTGAGGGTGTTTGTGAGGATTGAAGTGGAGAGGGAGTGAGAGGCAGCCATGGTGATGAAGGGAGTGGAAAATGATGAGGATGAGGAATGATAAACAAAGGCCATGGTCAATGAAGACCCCTCACCTCTCTCTCATGCCTATACCTCTATACTATATTCATTTTCTTTTCTTTTTTTCTTTTCTTTTCTTTTCCTTTCATTTTAAAACCAAAACCATGCATGATAAAAGAAAAGACCATGGTAGGAAAATGTAGCAAATGTGAAAAATGACTTGGTGCACGCCACATGCACAAAATAAGCTTAATGCACGATTAGCGATATTTAATCACGATTAGCATTAAAATTGAATATAATTAATCATAAAATTCTTAATTTTCCTAAATCACATAAAACACCCTCATTTCAGAAATTCCTATAATTTTCCAAATATTTCCCAATTTGTTGGAAATTAATTATACCGCATTATCAAATATTCACAATATTTATTATTAAATTTTATAAATTCCTAAAAATAATATTTTTTTTCCTGAAATGTTACACCTAGCTTGCTGGGGAAGCCTCATTGTAACACTCTTGTTATGGAAACTTCTCTATAACAACCTAGCTTGTTTGGGAAGCTTGACTAAGGGCTATATAAAGGACCAAGGGATTAAGAGAAATGGTTCATAATTATTACACAATTTAGTTCCTAATTTTCCCTAAATTCATCAAGAAAGGAGCCAACAACAAATCCAAGATCCAAAATCAAGAATCATCGAGAACTTCATCAAGCGATTCAACAAAGATCATTTATACGAAGCCGATCATCAGCAACGAGCAAGCGATCCGCGACATGTCCAAGACTCACGGTGATCGAGCGAAGTGATCATCAACAGAAAAATTACCTCTTCAAGGGAATGATCTAGAGCAATTCTTCTTGTAAATCTCGGATTGAAGAAGTTGTAATTTGAAGTTGAATAATAAAGGTGCTAATTAGTTCAATTTCTCTTTCTTTAAATTTTCGCATTATGAGTTCTTTTTCTAATCTTTCTTCGATTTCCATGATGCGCGAGTAAATCTCCGCTTGATAGGATTCGTAGGATTCGGGTAGATCGATGGATGATAGAATTCTATACTTTTCTTTAGTCTTATGAAGTTTACAAACCTTCGCAAAAGAATCGTTAACATCATCATTGGGTACGATATCAAATTATTGATTATCATGACCACGATGGGAGATAAGATTGACGATCTTTTTGTGAAGGGCTAGAAAATGAATGGGATCAATGAAAGGACAAGGGACTATAGTGAAGAAACCCTAGTTTCTTCCGAAAAGCCCTAATCCGCATTCATCGCATTCAATCTAGCGTTAAACTGTCAATAGAAAAGATGAGTTACCTTTATTAGTCATCCATGGCTACTAAATCCGATCGAATCCTACGAGACTTCTTTACATTTTCTTGATAATCAAATCTTGACCATTTCTTGATTTCCTTTCTTGAAAACGATTTCTTGAATTTCTTGGAATTGTTACTTCAACCAAATCTTAAACAATTTTCTTGATTTTCTTTACTATTTCTTTCGACTCAACTAAAGCAACAATTTACGAATTCCTCGAATCCCAGAGGACGACCCGTGCTCACTAACGATCACTACACGCGACACCGTTATTGATTATGGTTACTCCTAAACTACCTATCACATTTTTGAACAAATCAATCACTCTCACTCTCTCTCTCTCTTGAAAATACTTAGAACATTTCTTTAGTTGCTCATGCCACATGTTTCCTCATCTCCTCTTCATCTTCTTGAGTTGCTCATTGAGCATGTGTGATGAGAGAAAATTATAGTGACACATACACCTCCACGCTCCATTGATAGCAACCGTGGAGCATCGGTTTCCTCGCTTGGCGAGGCTGAAGCTTGTGTCGTTTCCCTCAGGTGGATCATCATAGATGGAGGAAGACCGGCAACTAAACTCAATCCGCAACCTCTAAGAGCTTGGGATGAAGGTTAAAGACCGAAGGACATGGATCAACTCGGTATAACCATTACTAAC
This sequence comes from Agapanthus africanus, assembly GCA_030015575.1. Taxonomy (NCBI): domain Eukaryota; kingdom Viridiplantae; phylum Streptophyta; class Magnoliopsida; order Asparagales; family Amaryllidaceae; genus Agapanthus; species Agapanthus africanus. The sequence goes on from CM057340.1 coordinate 244,577,442, forward strand.
TTCTTTTTATAGATTGCTAGCATAGGCTTTAGGGTAGATCCGGGCATCAGGTCATGATAGCGCCAATTTAGTAAATTTTTGTTTCGCATTTGGCCGCGGTTTGATGGTCGGGGTGCTGCCGTAACCCAATAGAGGCGGGATCCCGTATTACAAACCCTCGACGTGGATCTTCTTCGATGTGGGGAGACCGTAGATCAGACTTGATCGGGGAAGCCGCGAGGAGCTTGGGGCAGAGGTTGAAGACCGAAGGACACAAATCGATCGGTATAACCTCTCTAAACTCCATTTATATAACTAGTATAGGGTTAATGGTACGATCCGTAGATTAGGGTTCCGTTAGCACCAGTTTCTAAAAGTTTTTGTTCTGCATTTGGCCACGGATTGATGGTCGGGGCACTGCCGTAACCCAACAAGAAGTTCATTGCTGAACTTGGTTTGGTTCCATCCATTGAGAATCCAATACCTGTGTATTGTGATAACAATGGACCGGTGGCTTTGGGCAAGGAACTCATGTCCCATCAGAGATCCAGACATATTTTGAGGCGGTATCACCTGATCAGAGAGATAGTAGATCACCGGGAGATCGAGGTCACGAGAGTTGACACAAAGGACAGCGTAGTGGATCTACTCACGAAGGCCCTCCCCCAGATACAGTTTGAAAGACATTTTGGGATGTTGGGTATAAGATACTACAACTCATGTCCTTAGTGCAAGTGGGAGATTGTTAAGAATATGTATGCCCTAGAGGCCATTATTGTACATGTGATGTATATTATAGTGGATGCTTGGACATATATATAGAGGACTTTCTTGCTCGACATGATAGTATGCTATCTGGTTACTCTTTGTCTTAACATGTTGACTGGTATTCTTTACTTTCTTTCTCTCACATGTTGATAAAGCCCTTAGGATATGTACTTGACTACCAGGATTATGATGATATCATACTGGTGGGGCCAGGGCGGTCCAAAAGTACATCCTTTAATCAGTTCCTAGTCGAGGGAATATCGAGACTAGGGCATCGATGTTCCAGAGTAGACTAGTATGTATGTTTCTTGTCACTTAGAGGGCGATGGTTGATCCCACAACCATTGGTGTGTGATATCAAAGATTGTACATAGGTGCTCATTGGAGAATGGGTACACCGAACATGACTCGCCGAGAACTCCTAGATGGTTATATACCTAACGTCAGATAGCAGTTCTCTGGTGACACTGGTACAGGTTAGTCTGTAGACCCGAGATCGTCATAGTGTCTTGTTTGATTCCCACCGTGCTTTGATTTCCTCCCTACCACGTCTCAAAGGAGTCGTGCAAACAGGTGGATTTTAGGTACTATCCCGAATCACATGGAGGCGGTGAGCGATAGGAGGGGTTTCGTCTCTCCCGGTATAGGGAGTTGATATTGCGCTATGCTCAACTGGCCATAACTGAAAATCCCTGGCCAGGGTTGCTGAGATTTACTGATAAGAGTTATCAGTAGTTTCTCAAACTGTTATGAGCCACACATCGGCATGACTTATCAAGTTGCTGGGGTCTGACGTTTACCACCCGTAGACTTCATATGCGACATATCAGACGAAAAGACCGGACTGTAAGGTTGTGTTAATGATAGGCTTCAAGGAGAGTATGGACGAGCTTGCTTTTTGATCTTCATATCGCTCAATACCCGGGTAGCTGTTACGTCCAGCAAGTACCGCTGACGGCTTGTAGGTGATTGATGTGATCATCACCTACTGCTGGCGTATTGACGAGTCTTTAGAGTCTAACACAGAAGTTTCCTGGTTCAAGCGAAACGAAGTGGGGCACATATGTTGATATGTGCGTGGGCATGATTAAATACGAGTATGTGATACCGTATTCCAATCTGGCAGTTATCTGTTGTCGGTTAGGTTTTATGTGATATAACCAGATTATCGAATCAAGTGATAATTTGATAATGTGATAAACAGATAAATGATATTAGTCTGTCATATGTGATATAACCGGATTATTAAATCAAGTTTTGATTTAATAATTTGATATAAATTATATTTGATATAATAATGTATCAACTAATATCATTAGCTCACTAATTGCTTTATTAAAGTATATATATTAATGTATATTTGATATATATATATATATATATATATATATTATATTTAGCATGACATATATTTTCTATTTTGTGAAAATAGAAATGAGGTAGAAAATGGGGAGACTTTGTGAGGCATGGGTGAGGAATGGGCTTTATTGTTTGTTTATTCATCTTGACTCACTAATCAAGTATGGTTGCAATTTTATATTGCAATAATTCTATGCCTGAATGGATGGGGGTCAAGGCTAGCCATTCACTTCACTTCATTCTTCACTTGTGATTTTTTATTTGCTCTCTTGAGGTTTGCTCTTGCTCTCTCTTGCTCTCCAACAATTCTCACCTCATCTCCAAACTCAAGACCCTCACATGTGATGTGAATCATTGAGTTTGAGAGATCATTTGTGAGCTTACAAATCCCCTACTTCCTCATCCTACACTTGACTAGCAATCAAGTGTGGTGTGTTTCCTACACTAAAAGAGTTTAGTGTAGAGGTAGCTTGAGCTAGAGGGACTTCGGGTGGATCGTCTTTGGCGCGAAGATCACGAAGGAGGCCCGTTCAACTCAAAGAGGAGCCTAGTGGAGTCGCGTGGACCACTACAGGGAGCTAAAGAAGAGAAGGACTCGATCTATAGGGTATAACATATTTTCCTTCTCTCAAGTTTTTCTTGTTATCAAACCTAAAACCCTAATCAACTAGTTAAAGATCTTGTTTAGTCTAGCTTAGCACCTATAAAAATTTGAATTTGGCATGCTTGATGTCACTTGGATCTCATGGTGGTGCTAGGGTAGACTTTCAGTTGGCTTTCTCATCCGCCTAAGAGATACTACAGTTTTCTCGTAGACGGGAATAGAGAAAATTGCATCATTGATAATGATGAGCCAACTAACTTCCAGCAAGCCATTCAGAGCGCAGACTCGGTAAAATGGCTGGATGCAATGCTGGCTGAGATGGAGTCTATGTACACCAACAAAGTATGGACTTTGGACATTGCACCAGAAGGGGTAAAACCCATAGGCTTCAAATAGATCTTCAGAAAAAAGATTGGTGTAGATGGAAAGGTTGAAACCTTTAAGGCTAGACTTGTTGCAAAAGGATTTTGTCAAAGACCTAGTATGGACTATGATGAAACATTTTCTCCAGTGGCTATACTCAAATCCATTCGGATACTTCTTGTCGTTTCTGCCTCCCACGATTATGAGATTTGGCAAATGGATGTGAAGACCGCTTTTCTAAATGGAAATTTGGAAAAGTGCGTCTAAATGGACCAGCCAGAGGGTTTCATTCAAAGGAGAGCAGTGGGAATGTGTGCAAGTTTCTTAAATCCATTTATGGATTTAAGCAGGATTCGCGGAGTTGGAACATCTGTTTTGATGAGACGGTCAAAGAATTTGACTTTATTAAAAATCCAGATGAACCATGCATCTATAGTAAGATTGTAGCGAGAACTGTAGAATTACTTATCTTGTACGTGGATGACATTCTCTTAATAGGAAATGACATTCTTATGCTAGAATCTGTCAAAGGATTATTATCACAAAGGTTCTCCATCAAAGACCGGGGTGATACCTCTTGAATTCTGCAAATCCAGATCTATCGTGATAGATCTAAGAGGATGTTGGGACTTTCACAGTCCAGTTACATCGACACCATACTGAAGAGATTCACTATGGAAGATTCAAAGCGCGGTAATTTACCGGCTTGTCACGGAATCACCCTCTCCAAAGAGATGTCTCCCAAGACTGATTTGGAAAAGGATCGCATGTCTATTATACCGTACGCTTCTGCGGTAGGCTCTATAATGCATGAGATGTTGTGTACCAGACCATATGTTGCTTACGCACTAAGCGTGGTGAGCCGGTATTAGTCAACCCCTGGGGAGAAGCACTGGATAGCAGTAAAGAACATTCTCATGTACCTGAAAAGGACTATGGAGATGTTCTTGGTGTATGGCGGAAAAGACCTCCAGATCGAGGCCTTTGCTGACTCCAGCTTCCAGAGTGACAAGGATGACTCCAAGTCCATGTCGGGTTATGTCTTTACCCTCAATGGAGGGGCGGTCTGTTGGAAGAGTTCCAAACAGGACACTGTTGCTGACTCGACGATGGAAGCGGAGTATATCATAGCTTGGGACGGCGCAAAAGAAGCCGTTTGGATGAGGAAGTTCTTAACTGAACTTCAGGTGGTTCCGTCCATTGTTGATCCAATACCTCTGTAATGTGACAACAATGGGGCTATAGCTTTAGCAAAGGAACCCAAGTCCCATCATAAATTCAGACACATCTTGAGGCGGTATCACCTGATCAGGGAGATCGTTGATCGCTAGGAGATCGAGGTGCGAGGAGTTGCTATGGAGAACAACACTGCAGATCCGTTCACAAAGGCCATCCCTCAGACGCAGTTCGAGAGGCTATTCGAGATGATAGGTCTGCGATATGCCAGCTCATGGCCTTAGTGCAAGTAGGAGATGGTTAGTGTTATAGAGGCCATTATTGTATATTACTAGTTTATATATTACATTTTGGAAGCTTAGGATATATACACGGATTTATGACAGTCTTACTCAATATGGTAGTATGCTACTTGGTTTGTATCTATCTTAATATGTGTATATGTTTCTTTTAACGTATCGCTAATACATATTGATAGAGCCCTTAGGATCTTTTCTTGACTACCAGAGTTATGATGGCAGTCACACTAGTGTGGGATGGGTAGTCTATAAGCACATCCTTATACAGATCCCTAGTCATAGGATTATCAAGACATGGCATCGATACTCCAGAGTAGACTAGTGTACGCTTCTCATCCCAGTAGGGGAGTGGTCTGTCCCACAGCCATTAGAACTGTAGGGTTCCTAGGCATCCTAATGAGGTCTCACAAGGCATCAACCATGCCAATTTCAAAAAATCTAGGTGCCGAGAAACCCGACTACGGATCGTTTGCTAGAAAACTAGGCGAAAAAGCTAACTAGTTAACACTTAACTATGAGAATACGGATATACAACCTTTGTAGATCCGGTGCTCCACCTCCACGGCTCCGCAATGAAGTCTCCTCGCTGTCCAAGACGGATCCCGGGCTCTAGCGTCGGCTTCATCGGAGAATGGACGGGCTAGGTCATCGATGTCCATGCCGAAGATGATCTACGTCGAGGCATCGCTAAATCAAGCTCCGACTTCACCAAGTCAAGAAACTTGTGAAGTAAACACACTCTACTACTTGGCAAGAGGTAGAGGATGAAGAAATAGGAGTTGGATTCACTTTAGAATTGGATTTCTCACTCAAAAACATCAATCACCATTGATGAAGAGAGCTTTCTTCTTGTGAGGAAGAAGAAGAAGATGAAAGAAATGAATATGATAAGTTAATTCTAATTGGAAAAGAAAATGAATACTTATCATATTAGAACCATGGTCAAGTGTAGAGAATTAACTAAGGTTACATTAATGGTTAGGGTTAAAGATGAAGACAAGAATGGTTACAAAGTCAAAGCTTCATGAAGCTTCAACTAAACTCCAAAATTAGCAACCATTCTTTTCTTATCTATTCAAAAATAAATAAATAAATAAATAAGTAGGAAAAGAAAACCCTAATCATTAGTTTAACCATGGCTTAATCCATTACACTTAACTATAGTTGAACATGTATCATCAAACATGATACAATCAAGTGCACGAAAATATATCGAATATACAATGTGCACATACGAGCGAGAAAATCCATTTAAAGTGAACCAATACTAGTTAATGCAAAGTAATATATCAAATATATAATTATGCATTAAATCATTAAATCAACACTTGATTTAACGATCCGGTCATATCGCATATAACCGACTAGTATTCTATGTATCGGCTTTTCGAACCAACCCTTGATTCGATAACTAGGTTATATCGCATACAACCTTTCGATACATTCATCGCGAGAATGGAATACGGTATCACATACACGCATTATTCTCGGTCCCGCACATATCTCATATGCGCTCCTATTTCGTTTCGCTTGAACCAGGAAACCTCTGTGTAGGACTCTAAAGACTCGTCAATACGCCGGCAGCAGGTGATGATCATATCAAACACCCACAAGCCGCAAGCGGTCTGCTAAACGTAACGGCCACCCGGGTATTGAGCGATCTGAAGATCGACGAGCAAGCCCGCTCACACTCCAGTGAATCCAACCAGTAACACTACCGTACAGTCCGGTCTGATCGTCTGATATGTCGCATATCTCGCCTAGGGGTGGTAAACGTCAGACCCTAATAGCTCGATAAGTCGTGTCGATATGAGGTCTATAACACTTTGAGAAACTACTGGTAACACTTACCAGTAAATCTCAGCAACCCTGGCCAGGGATTTCCTGTTATAGCCAATCGAACACAGTGCAACATCAACCCCCTATACCGGGAGAGACGAATCCCCTCCTATCGCTCATTGCCTCCATGTGACTCGGGACTATACCCAAAAACCACCATTTTGCACTCCCTCTTGGACGTGGTAAGATGGAAATCAAAGCACAGTGGGAACCACACAAGACTCTATGACGATCTCGGGTCAACAGACTACTCTGTACCAGTGTCACCAGAGAACTGCCATCTGACGTGAGGTATAATACCATCTGGGAGTTCTCGGCGAGTCCGTCCAGTATACCCAGTCTCCACTGAGCACCCGTATATCATCTCTGATGTCAAACACCGATGGATATGGGATCATCCATCGCCCATCTGTATGGGTCGAGAAGGTACACGCTAGTCTACTCTGGTATATCGATGCCCCGTCTCGATACACCCACGACTAGGGACATTGAAGGATGTACTTATGGACTACCATGTCCCCACTAGTATGATCCGCATCATAGTCCAGGTAGTCAAGCACACATCCTAAGGGCTTTACCAACATGTAACAGAGAGACAATCAGTATACACGTTAAGGTAAAGTGTAACCAGATAGCATACTATCATGTCGAGCAAGAAAGTCCTCCCTATATATGTCCCAGCATCCACTACAATATACATCCTATGTACAGTAATGGCCTCTAGGGCATACATATAACTAACAATCTCCCACTTGCACTAGGGCCATCTGTAGCAGTGGTTGTAGTATCTCATATTCAACCATCCCATAAAAATCTCTCTCTGGGAACAGGCCTTTGTGAGTGGATCCGCTGTGTTGTCCTCTGAGTCTACTCTCCAGACCTCGATCCCTTGGAGATCAAGCATCTCCATGATCAGGTGACACTGCCTTAGAATATGTCTGGATCACTGATGGGACGGATGTTCCTCGGCATAAGCCACAACTCCATTGTCTCACAATGGTGGGAACGTAGTTCATCTTATGAACCATTATACACCCAAACAGCCTCTTTTGTAGCACCTTAAGTAGCGGTGTATCGTGCCTTTATCGTCTAGTATGTCACGGTATCTAGCTTGGAACTCTTCCAACATACCGTCCCTTTACTGAGGGTAAAGACAATGCCTGTGACTGACATTCAGTCGTCTTTATCACCCTAGAACCATTCCAGTGATTCTCCCCAGGGTCGATTGATACTATCTCACTACAGCTAGTGAGTTTCCTAACATCCAATTAGATCTATCTCATAGATCCAAAACCCAGGATTTAGGAGGTATCACTTTGATCCTATATGGAGAATCATTGTGATAAGCGGAGATTGATCGAGCGCAGCATAGGAAACTCCTTCCCTATCAAGAGTATGTCATCCACGTACTCTACGAGGATCGTCACTATACTCCCTACTACCTTTTTGTCTATACAAGGTTCATCTACCATTTTGATGATGTCAAACTCTTTGACTACTTCATCAAAACAGATGTTCCATCTCCGCGATGCCTGCTTTATCCTATAAAGCATCTTGCACACGTTTCCGCTGCTCCCACTGTCTACGAAGCCCTCTGGCTGTGTACTTATAGACGCTCTCTTCCAAAATATCATTTAGAAAAGCAGTCATGACACCCAACCACCAGATATCGTAGTCATGGTATGTAGCCGTGGTAAGTAGGATCCGGATGGACTTAAGCATAGCAACTTGAAAAGGTTTCATCATTATCCACGCCTGGTCAATGACGAAAACCTTTAACAAGTCTAGCTTTGAAAGTCTCAACTTTTCCATGTACACCAAGTAATCTTCTCAAGATATACTTGCCCCTGATGGGGATTTAACCCTTCAGATATAGCAACCAAAGTCCATACTTTGTTGGTGTATATGGATTCCATCTCAGATCACTAAGCATCCAGCCATTCTTACAGAGTCTTACTCCTGATAGCCAGCTCGAAACTAGTTGGGTCATCATCTCATGATGCAGTCCTCGCTCCCACTGTCATAGAGAAACCGAATTATCTCTCAGGTGGGTGAGGAACCCTACTAGATCGGCGGAGAGCCTGAGGTTCGTTGGTAACTATTGAATCCTTAGGTTCTTTCAAATCATCAGCTGCAGTTTGTATAAGCTGGAACATTTCCAGTTCTACATTACAGACTTTGCCTCGAGCTTGTCCGGATTTTGCCTTTTAGACATAGGCCGGACAACCCCAAATCTTAACTAACTTAAGATATGGGCTCTTCCCTTTCCATATCACATATGAAGTGGTAGGCAATTGATTTGATTGGAATCTTATTCAATAAGTATGCAACTTCGTAAGTGCATAACTCCCAAAAGAAAAAAGGTAACTCAGCATTTCTCATCATAGAGCACACCATATCAAATAGGGTGTATCAGCTCCGCCCCGATATACCATCGTGCTATGGTGTATACGGAGGAGTAATGCTGAGAGAGAATCTCATTCTCCTTTAGAATAGTCCTGGAATTCCGTGCTCAAGTATTCTCCTCCTTGATCTCATCAAAGGACATAATACTTATACCCGTATTTCGGTTCTCTACTTCTTACTTATATTCTACGAATATCTCAAAAGGTTCGGACTTGTGTTTCAACAGGAACATATGTCTGAATCTTGAGAGATTATCAGAGAATGTAATGAAGTACAAAGAACCAGTCCTGGTATGTATAGACAGGGGACCTTACATACATCAACATGTATTATCCCAAGAGTTTGCTAACTCTTTCTCTGTTTCCATTAAACAGAGCTATGGTCATCTTATCTTTGTGACATGACTGGTAAGTTTCATAAGATGTAAATTCAAACTGATTTAAATATGCATCTAAATGTAACTTCAGCTAGTCGGGTCACATTGATCTGACCTAGTCTACAATACCTCAAGAAGGATTCGTTCATTTCTGAACTCTTCCTCTTGTGTGTGTTCCGTATACTAAGAACTGTAGTTTGATTTAGAACATTAATGCTTTTAGATAACGTGCCTGAACCGATCAACTTTTGATATAGGAAATGTTCAAAACATTATCCAACAATACAAAATTTTATCATTTCTTTACTACTAAAGAGATAGATACGATTTTGTATATCAGGTTCGGTATCTAATAACATTTGTTCAGAATCAATGTACTGATAATACAGGGTGACAGTGACCAACAGACTTGGCTGCAACTCTTGCCCCGTTTTCTGCCTCATGAAACTTATCACCCGTTCTCAGTTCTCTACCTATCTGTAGCCCTATGTAACAGATTACATATCTGAGATCCTGATCTGGTATCATATACCCAGGACGTAGAGGATACAGAGAAACAATTCTTTGTAATGAACACACCCGAAGATGATGCATCAGCATGCACTCTCTTCGTTTGGGCGGCACGGGAATTCTGGTATTCCCCAATTTCCTGCTCTGTCTTATAACAATTATAAGTTGGAGCGGGACCAACGTTCCCCAGCTCAGTATAACAAGCGGGTTCGGTCAATATTTCGTATTATTATCTTGATTAAGGCGTGATATGGTCGCTACCTGGAGAGAGAGAGAAGAAAACACTCAGCGTGCGCTCTTTCAAGAATAGATTGGTTTTATTTTATCTAATCAGGATGGCTCCCACTGCTTTTTATCAAATCTTCCTTCAAACCCTAAAAGGAAAGACTAGCCGGGATTAATTACACACTACAAGTTCGCCAATTTTTCAGCCAGGCCAGTGTCGGTACTTTGAGGGAGGTCCCCCGTGCTTTCGCACGAACCTAATTAATGTAAACCTCGTTTTCCCAGAGGCGTAACCCCGTTGACACCTTTCTAGACACCTACTTGATCGGCTAATTGTAATGTATAAAACTCTCCCAGGAGTAACTCTTACTCGCAGCGGGTATCGGGATCCAACTATCTCATAGAAGGTATGCAATCTCATTGCAAATTTCAACACTTGAAATTCCCGATAATATTTTGCCCCTAGCACCCTATGACCTTGACGGAGGTCAACAAACCATAGGCTACTAGTCAAGTTCAACCCGTCATTTCTTGATCGAATTAAACCCACCCGCACGACCCTTAACGGAGGTCAACAAGGCCGCACGACTACCCTAACTCAATCTGCATCATATGCATAAACAGATAAATACTAGTTAGATACCGCACACTACGCCTTGACGGAGGTCAACAAACGTAGCACGAATACTAAATAGGACTTATCTGAAATGACGGAGGGCTATGACAGGTTTTTCTGAAAACCTATTGCGTAATGAACTTGATATCGTTGTAGGATCGAATGATTTTAAAATGGAGTGTTTTTGAGGCTTTTCCAGTTTTGCTAAAGGAGTCACTCCCGGTGAAGGGATCGTCGATCCTTTCCTCGTCGAATGAGGTGCGGGATATATCATATATATCACTGTGCAAAGCAAAAACACTTAAAAGCAATCAAAAGACAAACCGAGTGTGTAGCATCTGCCAGTTATTGCTAAAGGAGTCACTCCCGGTGAAGGGATCTCGGTCCTTTCCTTATCGAATAAGGTGCAGGATATATCACATATACCGCTGTGCAAAGAAAGAACTGTAGCTACCTGTTTTATTTTGAAATTCGATTCTACAACATCTTAGGTTTCTTTTATTTCATTAATCATATTAATGAAGTCCCATCATTTAAGTACCTAAACATCACAGATAAATACGACGTACACTTATGCCATCCGCATTCGCCTCGATGTCCCCTCGTGCACCGTTAGGTTAGGTAACTAACGGCAGAGCAGGGCAGGGCTAGCGCGGGTGTAAAACATAAGTAACGTCTATATAATATATCATATATACTATATACTGTATCTATCACAGAACATCACATGATCACATCACAGATATCGCAGCAGAAGAATCATATGAAATATTGGATATACTAGGACGTCCGTGTTTTCAATACGAGCCAGTATAAAACACGGATTCCACGGTCGTGATGAATAGCCAAACCCACACCCCTAGACCCCTACGAGAGCGGCAAGCAACCCTACCAATTCTGGAGTTAGGAGACCCGGACTCGACTCCTCGAGTTGGTCTCCCACTGAACTCCAGAACCCGGTTACTTGTGCCCTCCTCCTTGGGTCTATCCTAGTGCGGAAAAGTAAATAATATACAAACGGTGACAACTTCCGCAACCTGGAAGCGCCCCAATAAAAGAATATTACATACAAGTTTTTACATGAATGAAAATGAAAAACACTCATCTCACATAAAAAAAACCCCCGGCTATTCAAACACGACGATCCAATATAACATATCCAGCAACACATAACATCACATGTCATCAACGTAAGTAAATATGTCCATCCCAATTGTCGTTGACATATAGCAACGAAACCGGCGATATCACATATTACACTTACGGTCACAGAAAAGAAAGTGTAAAACTACAACAGTTGGAATCCGCAACCACCTCAGACATCACATGCCTGACCGAATGAATTCCTTAGACATCGCATGCCTAACAATTATAAACCCCGCATTTTATTCTCAAAATCGAAAACACTTTTCAATATCAAGTCGGGCAATTCAACAAGATTCCCGACATCCTGATCGAATGCTCGTCGCAAACTTCAGTAGGCGGCCGCACCCCCGATACCGTCGACGAAGTGCACCAAGGCGGAACACCGCTGCCGCGAGCACCCGAACGGATGCTTTCGGCGACGGGGTTCTCCTACAGTCACTTGGTCGGGGCAATGGGGTGAGGCTGTCTATTAAGTTTACCCGGCGAGTATCCGCGTACGCTATGTGATTGCGACGGACTTTTGATCACATCAAAATTCCGTGGCAACCGATCAAGTGAGACTAAACTGCTATGTTTATAATATTCATTCAGTTATCTCATAACTTTTTGTGAATTCCAATTATTGTATCCCATTCCAGATAAACAGAAAATGTTAAACTTTCCGATCGAACAATCGAACACCCAAGTTTTCCCGATACAATCCAACACATGAAATAAGTCTAACAACATTCAGTTCGTGCCTCAGTACCAACGGTCCAGCCGTAGAAGGGTCAAGCCAACGCCTCACATGTGGCACGCCGTACTGCCCCAAACCCGAAGGTTCAAAGGGCAGTTCAAGACGGTCACATAATCGAGTTAAGGTTTGTTGTCTTCTAGAGGGTCCATCGAATTACTTGCACTACTTAGAACGTCGTTAAACTACGGAAAAATCCAACACTTGGAAATTTCCCGACAGGGGAAAATTGGGTATTTATATCCGGTCGAACTTTTTAACATATTCTAAAAATTTATCCGGAAAGCCACACAGACAAAATTTGATAATCCGATCGAACATACGAATCCCCAAAACAACTCCAGAAAATTCAACTCTTGAATAAAAAATAAAAATTTCCAGAAGACTCAGCACTTTGACCCAAGAATTACTGTGCTATCCACGTGGTGTAAATCTACAGTGTGGCCGCGGATCCGCCGCTAATGCTATGGTGGGGGCCGCGGTTCCGCGGTTCCTTAGTGGATTTAACATCACGTGCTTCACAGTAACTCATAAAATTCCCTGCTGAATTTTTTGGTAATTTTTAATCTGGAAAAATCCCGGTTTTTAGAAAAAGGACAGAGAGCAATTTTGGGTTCGTGTTTTCGGTTCGATCGGACTTTAAATTCCGTCTGGACTTCGCCTAAGGCTCTAGCTAGGCTCTGATACCACTGTAGGGTTCCTAGGCATCCTAATGAGGTTTCACAAGGCATCAACCATGCCAATTTCAAAAAATCTAGGTGCCGAGAAACCCGACTACGGATCGTTTGCTAGAAAACTAGGCGAAAAAGCTAACTAGTTAACACTTAACTATGAGAATACGGATATACAACCTTTGTAGATCCGGTGCTCCACCTCCACGGCTCCGCAATGAAGTCTCCTCGCTGTCCAAGACGGATCCCGGGCTCTAGCGTCGGCTTCATCGGAGAATGGACGGGCTAGGTCATCGATGTCCATGCCGAAGATGATCTACGTCGAGGCATCGCTAAATCAAGCTCCGACTTCACCAAGTCAAGAAACTTGTGAAGTAAACACACTCTACTACTTGGCAAGAGGTAGAGGATGAAGAAATAGGAGTTGGGTTCACTTTAGAATTGGATTTCTCACTCAAAAACATCAATCACCATTGATGAAGAGAGCTTTCTTCTTGTGAGGAAGAAGAAGAAGATGAAAGAAATGAATATGATAAGTTAATTCTAATTGGAAAAGAAAATGAATACTTATCATATTAGAACCATGGTCAAGTGTAGAGAATTAACTAAGGTTAGATTAATGGTTAGGGTTAAAGATGAAGACAAGAATGGTTACAAAGTCAAAGCTTCATGAAGCTTCAACTAAACTCCAAAATTAGCAACCATTCTTTTCTTATCTATTCAAAAATAAATAAATAAATAAATAAGTAAGAAAAGAAAACCCTAATCATTAGTTTAACCATGGCTTAATCCATTACACTTAACTATAGTTAAACTTGTATCATCAAACATGATACAATCAAGTGCACGAAAATATATCGAATATACAATGTGCACATCCGAGCGAGAAAATCCATTTAAAGTGAACCAATACTAGTTAATGCAAAGTAATATATCAAATATATAATTATGCATTAAATCATTAAATCAACACTTGATTTAACGATCCGGTCATATCGCATATAACCGACTAGTATTCTATGTATCGGCTTATCGAACCAACCCTTGATTCGATAACTAGGTTATATCGCATACAACCTTTCGATACATTCATCGCGAGAATGGAATACGGTATCACATACACGCATTATTCTCGGTCCCGCACATATCTCATATGCGCTCCTATTTCGTTTCGCTTGAACCAGGAAACCTCTGTGTAGGACTCTAAAGACTCGTCAATACGCCGGCAGCAGGTGATGATCATATCAAACACCCACAAGCCGCAAGCGGTCTGCTAAACGTAACGGCCACCCGGGTATTGAGCGATCTGAAGATCGACGAGCAAGCCCGCTCACACTCCAGTGAATCCAACCAGTAACACTACCGTACAGTCCGGTCTGATCGTCTGATATGTCGCATATCTCGCCTAGGGGTGGTAAACGTCAGACCCCAATAGCTCGATAAGTCGTGTCGATATGAGGTCTATAACACTTCGAGAAACTACTGGTAACACTTACCAGTAAATCTCAGCAACCCTGGCCAGGGATTTCCTGTTATAGCCAATCGAACACAGCGCAACATCAACCCCCTATACCGGGAGAGACGAATCCCCTCCTATCGCTCATTGCCTCCATGTGACTCGGGACTGTACCCAAAAACCACCGTTTTGCACGCCCTCTTGGACATGGTAAGATGGAAATCAAAGCACAGTGGGAACCACACAAGACTCTATGACGATCTCGGGTCAACAGACTACTCTGTACCAGTGTCACCAGAGAACTGCCATCTGACGTGAGGTATAATACCATCTGGGAGTTCTCGGCGAGTCCGTCCAGTGTACCCAGTCTCCACTGAGCACCCGTATATCATCTCTGATGTCAAACACCGATGGATATGGGATCATCCATCGCCCATCTGTATGGGTCGAGAAGGTACACGCTAGTCTACTCTGGTATATCGATGCCCCGTCTCGATACACCCACGACTAGGGACATTGAAGGATGTACTTATGGACTACCATGTCCCCACTAGTATGATCCGCATCATAGTCCAGGTAGTCAAGCACACATCCTAAGGGCTTTACCAACATGTAACAGAGAGACAATCAGTATACACGTTAAGGTAAAGTGTAACCAGATAGCATACTATCATGTCGAGCAAGAAAGTCCTCCCTATATATGTCCCAGCATCCACTACAGTATACATCCTATGTACAGTAATGGCCTCTAGGGCATACATATAACTAACAAGTACGTCGTACTGGAGATAGTATGCAGGTGCTCATTGGGTTATGAGTTACACTAGACAGACTCGTGGGGTACTGCTGGTTGGTACTATACCTATCATCAGGAAGCAGTTCCCAGGTGACATGAGTACAGCATAGTCCGTTGACTTGACTTTGCTGCTTTTCCTCAAGTGTGTTCCCACCGTTCTTAGATTCCTACCCTACCACAGCTCTATTGAGTCATGCAAACAGGTAGTAGTTGGGTGCAGTCCCGAAGCACTTGGAGGCAGTGGCGGTTAGATTGGATTCGTCTCTCCCGGTATTGGGGGTCGATGTCGCGCTGTGTTCAGATAGCCATTACGCAAAGTCCCTGGCCAGGGCAAGCGAGATTTACTAGTAGGTACACCGGTAGTTACTTAGGGTGTTTTGGGCTACACTCCGACACGACTTATTGCACTATTAGGGTTCTGACGTTTACCGACCCCCTAGGCCCGATATGCGATATCATAGACGAACAGACCGGACTGTACGGAGATTGCCATTGACAGGCTCAGTAGGAGTTCGGATGAGTTTGCTCATCGGCCTTCTTATCGACAGATACCTGGGTAGCCGTTACGTGCAGCTAGTACCGCTGACGTGCTTGTCGTTAAACCCACTGCCAGCGTAATGTCGAGTCTTTAGAATCCCACACAGAGTGTTTCCCTATTTTGAGCGAAACGATATAGAGGTCGTATGGTTTTACGACAGGGTTCGTTCATATACGTGTACTTGTGCACGTACGATGTTCGGGCGGATAATACTAGTGGGCTTTGGTTTAAGCCGGATCCTAGTATTAGATTATTAGATTAGTTTCGTCTCATTGTATTCATGTTTCTCGAAACACGGATATGGGTATGTATATACGGATGAGAGGGGCATTCTTGTAATTACTCAAGATTGCTATAAGAAGGAGACACCTCATTAAGGTTTTGATTATTTACTTGGTTAAAACAATTATGAGGTGGAGGAAATAATTTGTTATTTTATAAATGATAATTGAACCATGGCTACTTGGTTTGACTATTGAGGCTTGGTTTGACTTAGATATTTTGTGAGATATTTTGTGGCACTAGATATTTTGTGTGAGATATTTTCTTGCCATGCTTATAGTCTAATCAAGAGCCATTTCCATTATCATTATCAAAAACACATTCTCTTTCCTCAAGCTCACTCTCTTCTTCTTCCTCTCAACCCTTATTGTCTCGTGTGTTGAGAATCAAAGGGTTAGTGAGACGTAGATACCCAAAATCACTCACTACTCACTCTAGGCTACATAGTTTAGCACACCAAGTACCCTAGTTACCTCATCTTAGAGGTTAGATCTTAAGGTAGACACTCTCAGGTGGATCTTCTTTAACATGGAGAAGCCGACGAGGAGGCGCAATCCACACTCACTCTAAGGAGCTCACGACGAGGAGAAGGATAGCAAGGAGAAGAAGGACCTGTAGCTTGAGGTATAACATTCTTACATAGTAGTTAAACCTCCCAGTTACTTTGTTAGTTAGGATTTAGTTACGATCCTCGAGTCTAGTCGAGGTTACCATATTTATAAAAATCATTTTTTACATATTCCGCCTCCCCGTGAACCCGCGGGGTGAGTGACATCGACTTACAATACCACAAAAAATCCGACTATTCAAAACCACTAGATTAAAATATGGTATCAAATACTCGCATTTCATCAAGCTCCCGCATATATCTCCATATGCGCCCCACTTCATTTCGTTTGAGCTCAGAACCCCCTATTGTGGGACTCTTAAGACCCATCAATATGCTAGAAGTAGGTAACGATCATATCAGATACCCACAAACCATCATGGGTACTAGCTGGACGTAACGGCTACCCAGGTATTGTACGGACAGAAGAACAACAAGCGAACTTGTTCAAACTACCATAGAGCCAACAAGCAACACTTATCATACAGTCCGGTCTCTTCGTCTGATTTGTTGCATATTGAGTCTGGAGATGGAATCGCCAAGCCCTAATAACTCAATAAGTCATGCCGATGTGTGGTGTTCATATCAGAATTTTGCATTATTATAACACCCATTCTTAATCACATTACAGATAAATAGGTGCTTTTGATCCATGTCTGCTAAATAGTTGCAGGTTACAGGTTCTCAGATCATTACAGTGAAATTCATGAAAAGACGCTACAAATGTGAGACTACGACCAACAATAGATGAATCCGTATGATGCCGCCTACCAGTTCAAGGAACAAATGAAGATCAGTAGACAGTTCAATGCACAAAGCACAAGGGTAGCACAAGATTCAAGACTTCAACGCGAAGCTCACGGTAAAAGTCCACATAATTCTGCACTGTTGGAAATCTGGAAGAAAATAGAAGAGATTTTGAGGAACCAAGTGAAGAAAACAGAAGGAAAAAGCAACATGAAGCAACCCTGAAGAACTGAGCCAGAGATCCCATAATACGGCCCCGGAACCGCGGCCATATAGTGCACGTGTCGGTGCATGTGTCGGTGCTTTGACCCGGCTTTCTTAGGGTAGTTTGGTAAATTCATGTATGGATCAAAATGTAAACCTAGGGTTTCTCCTATCTATAAATAGGAAAGCCAAAAGCTTAATTAGGCATGCCTCTTTTAATTTCTAGATCTAAAATTTTAATTTCCTTGTAATCGTTGAGAGGACATCAATAAAGTAAGCTTTTTATTTCTATCTTGCATTTTTTTATCTGCAATTTATTACTTGTATTTCTTATCTGTCCTTTATTTATCTGCAATTTAGTTGTCTAATATAAAGATATAAAAATGAATTTTACTGTCACTTTCCTAATGAGTGAGTAATCCCTCACTTGTTAGGGTTAGGATAGGGAAGGTTTGAGAGAAGGAAATCTCTCTCACTCCTTTCTTTGCTCATATAATTTTTAAAATAGGACTATTTAATTCAACCACACACTGCTCACTACGGCACCTTATCCTACATGATAGCGGTGATTCCCTAGTTAGACAGGTTGTGGTTGAATTAACTGGAGGTTAGGGCTAAGAGTTAAGAACGGACGGATAAGGACCAAAAGGAAGAAACTATGTATCTTTCTAGTCGTGCTAATCCCCGTTGTTGACTATTACCCTAACACCTATAGTCTTAACTAGGGCATTGATAGAAGTGAGAAGAATCCCTTTTTCGAACTAACCTAATCCTAACCCTAGCAAGCCTTTAAATCAATTTAATCTCATTCTTACATCTTAAAACAAAACCTACCAAAAATAAGACTTAACTCGTTAGAACTTAAAAAAAGAACACCATTTCCCTGTGGACCGACTCGTACTCAACCGGGTAGCTACCAAGCGACACCGTCTTGATTGCGGTATTCTTAAATTTTAAACGCACGCAAAAACGCGAACAATCAAATGGCGCCGTTGCCGGGGAAATGGTAGTTTAATTCTTTTTGTAATTTCGGGTTAAATAAAAAAAATTTAAAAAATTTTAAAATTGTAAACATAAAAAAAAATCATCTTGTTATTTTTGATTAGGTATTGTGCAAATTGTGCAGGAAAGGAAGATGGACTGATTCAGATCTGGAGCAAGATCAGTGAACAAATCCAGAAACAGAGGATCTGAACAGACAGAGGAGAACAAAATCAGCACAGAGAAAATTTTTGAAGCTCTGAACCGACTGATCCACCGCGGAACCACCGCAGATTCGAGCGTTTGACCGCGGATCCACGGCCGTTTGCTGACGTCAACAGTCCAGAATTCTTTGTGAGTATTTCTTTTCTTCTCTCCTACCCTCTGCACTCCACTGAAAAAAAATTCCTGCAGGGTTCTTTGCGCAAAAATTCTTCTCCCCCTCCAATAAATCATTTTATGCAGGATTCTTTGCGCCGCAAATAAAAATAAAAATTTTTGGCAACTGTTTTAGATTTTGTGTGTTACTGCTTTGCATATTTAAAACGGATTCTAAGGGGCTATAACACCAATCAAGATTGGGTGAGGATTTCATTACCATTCCTAAGACCCAAAAAATCACTAAAAGTATATGCATCACCCTGGAGCTAATTAAAAAATATCTAGACTCAGCCAATTAAGGACTGTCGCGCTCATTAGGACAGAGAAAGGTTGTGGGCATTCAGTCGTTTATCTAAACCTGATTTTGTGGTGCCTAGGCTAGACAAGTGAGAAAGGTAACTTTAAAAGGTCCGTCTCACGGTGATTCGTGAGCGGAACCCTCCTTTCTTCATTTGTGCTTACCTGGCCACAATTGGCGGTGAAGAGGCGATTTGAGGGATATCTCACAACTTGTGGCTTTGGAACAGTTAGAAGCAGTCTAGTTGACTTAAGAGACCCTAGCTCTAGGATTGATTGTGCATGTTTCAATTATGATTGTTTGAAATTGTGCCGTAGTTCCATAAAAAAATTTGCAAAAACTCTTTCTAAAAAAAAGAAAAAAAACACTTTCAAAAATTTCAAAACTCCAAAAACAAACAATTTTTAAAAAAAATTTATAAATAAAAAAAAAAATTAAAACACATTCTTTTTCTTCTCCTTTCTCTCATCACATCATGGGTACCCCACCTCGCAAAACTCTTGCCGAACTTTGGTACCCTCAACCAGATATTACTTTCTACGCTTCTTGTTTTGGTCGAATTTCGAATGACCCCTTCATGTCCAAAATTTTTTTTAAAGATCGGGTAGACGCGTCTAGGACAACCAATTGGACTCCACAATCCACCTTGTATCAACCATTTCAACCTTTACCACCTTCTTACATTGATACTCCTTTTTCGAGTCCTTTTGTAACTCCGAAACCCATGTCCATTGCTGAACATATTGAATAATCTCGTAACCGATCTTTCACTCCTTTCACCACTGCGAATTCTTTGGATCAACAATTCCATTCACCTTCTTATCCAAATGTTGAACCTACTCCTGTCCAACCATTAAATCCCTACTTGTCCTACCCGTCGTTTGCACCTTCCCTAGACATTGCTTCTGAACAGCCATTTGGGAGTTTCCAGTATCCAAACAACTTTAAATCTTTTACTGAAATCCCGTCACAACCCATGTCTAGTCTGGAACAGTCGTTGAAAGATTTTATGGTAGCATCAAGCCAACAGATGATGGATTTGAATGCGTCCATGGCCGCCCTATTACAACCTAGTGACCCGGGAGCCAGTTTCCAACTAGCTCCAAATTTTCCAATGTATGATGAGGCGGTAGGACAGGTTGAGAATTTGAGTGGTGAGAGTGAGCTGTACACCCTTCCAAGTCAAAACTACCCATCCCCAATTGAATCCCACAAGTCCAGTTATGAATGTCTATCAAGTGTTCCAAATGATTCACCAGTTGAAGGTAAAACGTTTAATGAGTTGTGCGACTTTATAGTGTTTGATTTACCTGATTGTGAAGGGTCCCTTTCTAGTGAAACCATCACCAATCCTTTTGATCTCTACACCTCCACTCTAGAACCTGAATTGATTGATATCCATGCTTTTGATGAGGTGTCTGAGAAATTTAATTTTCACTTGATTGAGGATATTGACGCTGGGAATATTTTGGATGATGAAACCACAGATTTGGATGAGTTTCTCTCTCCAATTCATCATCCCTAGTCATTAAATGTTTCTCCCGAATTTCATATGCGTCTTGATTTTGATGAGAATTGCATAGATAAGATAAATTTTGAGGAGAGTATTGAGGAAATTATTGAGGATGAATCGGTTTTACTTGAGGAGTCGGATTTTCCAATTCATTCTATCCCTTTCGTTGACTGCGCACACCCTCCTGAATCTTTAACCGATACCCTTCCTCAATCACTTCCCTCCATCCTCGTTCCGACCTTACGAGAAACCGTTACACTTTCATTTTCAATGTCTGGTTTACAAAGTTCGACGTACCCATGTTTTATCACGAATCTTGTGGGATTTGACCCCATTTCTCGACGGGTTGATAGATTAGCACAATCGCTTTTTACATATCGGCCATCACAATTTGTGCTAATTTATTCACTCAATCTACACCCTCAAGTTCCTACTATACTTCTTTCTCTCTTCCGCCATTTTTCTCCTAATATACCAAGACTGTATTCCACCTTTCTTCCCATACGGTTGTAAATCCCCATTTCCGTCAATAAAATCTTTCTATATTTTTCCAATTTCCCCCGATTGTTTTCCTATTTTTCCTCGTAACTTTTTAGGAAATTGGTTGCTTATGTTTTAATAATTGATTTTTTTCTAAAACTTTAAAACCCCATCCCAAAACTAAAAATAAATACATATAAATAAACCCCAGCCCAAAACTAAAACTAAATACATATAAATAAACCCAGACCGTTTTTCCCCCAAACACCAGCCCAAAACTAAATGAAAATTAACTAACAAAATAATTAATTCCCGGCCCATGCCTCTCTAAACACGCACCCGAATGACCCGACCCGACCCGTTAGGTTCCCTCTTCCCCACTTCGTTCCATTTCTTTCACGCTCGTTTCTTTCCCGTTCCTTACGTACCTACGTCGCCTCGCCGACGCCCCGTCCTCACGACCACGAACCCACGACCCCGACCCACGATTGCGCACGCCCGCGGCCTCGTCTCCCTCGCCTCCATACAAGGACGAGCATTCACCCCTCACTGCATTTTTTCCTTCACCACACTTACCTCCTCTCTCCTTCTTCCTCCCATCATCCCGACTTATCCTCGACGACGACGACGACGACCTCCTCCAAAACCCGAGCCCTCCACTACCTCACTCCCTTGCTGCAAACCCCACACCAAACTCCAAGCACCCGAACTCACCACTGCTGCATCTTGCCAGAGCTACCTCCGCCGACCACCGTCGACCCCAGCACACCCCAGGAGTTTCACAGCACCCCACTCCGCCTCCAGTGATCATGAGCCATCCCCCGGGCAACACCGACGACGAACTCGAACTCGAGCCGAGGCCGTAAACCCAAACCGTACCGTTCTTTGAGCGTTCGTGCCGTTGCCGCTGCCGTGCATCGCCAACGCGTCTCCAGGCAAGTACCCTACTTGCTACATGCTAGATTATTCTGTTACAATTCTGAATCCTATTAATTTCGTGTTTACAATTCGTGAAACTTTATATGACACAAGTGTTTATGCAAAACCCGAACGAAAACATTCCATTATACTGACGGAAATTGATCATATAAGCTGGCCCATGTGATAATGAACATTGTGTTGGAATTTTACTGAAAAATATAATCGTTACTGACTTGAACGATCATCCCCGATTACACCCGTTAAAACTGAAAATTTCCCGAGTCTCAAACTTGTAAAAATCATAATTAATTTATGACAAATTGGAATGATGCGTTCGAGGGATCAAATCGAATCCGACTCGACGACCTGGAACCCCATAAAAGTTTTACATTGTTTTTATACTGAAAAGACAACGGAAACTAGTTCGGAGAGCGGCTCTGGACTGCAGTCCAGAGCAGCTCTGGCTATTGATTTCTATCTCGTAATGCTTACCCCTTTACTGTTTGAACTTGTATATTGTGGAACCCTATACTCCAGTGAAGATGAAACAGTTAGCTCAGTATTGAAAGTGATTTCACCCTTTTTTACCGTCGTTTACTATTTAAACTGTAATTTAAAAGAACAGGACGTATAGCAGTCCCAAACAGAAATAGAACTGATACCCTATCGTTGAATAGTGCATAACTTCTGACATAGAGGCGCGATTGAGAATCCGTCTGGTGCGTTGGAAACCCTATTCCAAAAACTAAATTTCATTCAACTATAAATTTGCTTAATTCTGATCCCAACAGGATGAAAATTGTGTCGCGAAACGGACGTTCAGTTCAGAAACTGAATTTCCTGCAGCGAGCACTTAAAATGAAACGGCTGTAACTTGCAAACCCGAATTCCGATTGCACTGAAACAAATTTTCCTGAACTTTTGACTGAGTTTAATTATTACCGTTTTTGTATCATTTTACTGAATTTTGAACGTATGATTTACTGAAATTTTTATAAGCTCATAAGGTGCATAATAGTTCATATTACACATGACTTGTTAACTGCATAAATACACATGTCTTACCCGAATGCCAAACACATATTGATAGTGCGCGTTATTGTTCAGTGTACAATGCATTATCGTGCGCGAATGGTATTGGTATAGGAGTATCAAGTACGCCAATGGAAAAGTGAATGATTCGTGACAGTGAATAATACAGTGAACAGTGACAGAACCGTGTTATTGGTTCATACTTGTATACGACTAGACCATACTCATCAATAGTGTAAACCTGGGGGAAAAGGGGAAATCGAAGTGGAAAGAACATCGTATTTAGCTAGAACAGTGATTTAGAGGATGATCATTCGAACATCGACTCTTATATATATTAGGTTGGGCCTAGCGGTCCGGCTGACAGGGTTATATCCCGGGCGATAGCGGGCCGTAGTCTCAGGTATGTACGAGACCCTCGTTAAACATGATCTCATTTCCACGACTCGATTTCAAAGATGACTTAGAGACTGATAGGGACACAGATCATACTTTGCATCAGTTAGTGACATATTGATTACCTGCAATTTACTTCTACTGTTATTACCTTCTGTGCTAGTTACTTGTCACTATTATAATATTGCTATTACGTCGCTCTGACGACCTGAGTATGCATGCTCAGACCTCGAGGAAGAACCAGCGCAAGAGTCGGACTTGCCCTTCGAGCTCGCGGAGATTTAGTCGGGAGTACCTCCTTCATTTTTACTACTTTCCCTAAAGAGACATTGTATTCGAACTTGGTTAGTAGTTCTTTTTCTTGTTTTGTTGTAAATTGTGAACAATGAAAGTTGATGTAATATTTTTAGTGATGTATTTCCTTTACTTCTGTGCTTTGTTTACTGATTACCATGTAATGCTAGATGCCGAAGTGTGACTACGGCGGGATTATTCTTGACCGTAGGAGCATGACTGGCCTAGTCATCCCTCGTTTTCCGTATTTTGGGAAGCGGGGCGTGACATGGTTTTGTTGGTATCAGAGCCAGGTTTAGTAGTAAGGGATAACATTAACTATATTGTATCACATTATTTTCGCTTCACTATTCCTGACTTTCATCCTTGTATCTAATCATATCCTTTTAAATATCTTCCAGCGATATGACGTCCCCGAACGACCACTCCTCGGACTCAAGTTCTCAAGATCGCACGGAGAGGATACTTAGTGCATTGACGTCTCTCGCAGAAGCTCAGGAGAGAAAGATGGACCTACTAACCGAGGGACTCAGGGCTATTACCGCTGTAGGGGGACCCTCCGCCCTCATTACCGCCCCCGAGGGCACTACTCCACCAGCTTTTTCTGCCAGAGCTGGCACCATATCAGATTTCCGGAGGTTACATCCAGCTGCATTTACGGGACTAGCCGAACCACTCGAGGCCGAGCAATGGCTGGTTAATATGGAGAACTTACAGACGGCCGTCAGGGTACCCGACGAAGATAATGTGAATGTGATAAAGATCCAGTTGGAAGATGAAACCCGTACTTGCTGGTCAGTTGAAGAAAGCAGACTAGAAATGTCACGACCCGAAGGTACGGAACGTGACTGGCACTTGGATTACGAGACGTCTAAAGGCGTAACGTAACCTAAGTCAGCCAAAGCCCAGAAAATCTAAACCAAAATCAACAAGAGTGAAGGAAAACCTTTCATGAAAACGACTTTAAAATCAATTAAGTTGCATTAACCCCTTTTTATAAACATCAAAAAATTCCGAAAATTTCGGCAGAGTCTCCTTTGTAAATACTAGCCCCCAAAATGGGTACAACAAGATATATAACCTGTAACGATAAAATGGCATCCCCAAGCGGGAGCTAGCTCTTCGCCCAAGGCGGATCACAACCACACGCAATATATATGCAATATCAAGCAAATAAGCATAAAGAAATGCAAAATATAAGAAAAACACAACGTTGTCTCAAGTGAGCTCGACCCCAAAGAAACCACATATACACAAATCTCTCAGTCTCATCACTAGGTCGCATATACAAATAAGAAGTGGTAGATGGAGAATACTAGATACAATGATAGTAAAAAAGAGATAATGTGTCCTCGCAACCAACCTACGAGCAGTGTCGCGAGTCCGAGCAAAAGAAGCCAATGATAAAATAAGCCCGCCGCTACAAGGCTGACAGGTACGACCTGCAAGACACTGTGGCACAACGGGGGTGAGTTGCCAGCTCGTGAGTAGAATATAAAAACTAATAAGGCTATCGTAAGAATGCACGCAAATGCGTCACAACATGTATGTATGTCTATATGTGATGTAATACCACTAGTATGTATGCACATGTATGCAACATCAATACGAAATCCTTAAGTGTTTAAAATACTATAAGCTATGCATTCTTAACTTAGAAAAAGAATACCTATGCAATAGCTAAAGTGCCATCAATGAAATTATCTGAAAACCGTGTCAAACATCAACACCAAATATGGAAATATATCTGTCTCAATGTCTCACTATATCAATGTCTCAATACATCGGGCACCGTCAGTCCAGATCGGGCCATATCATCAAATCTCACGACAACGGTCTGTATCCTCCGGATATCCTCCGCGCCAGACATCACCGGTAAGTAGTCTTCCCCTGCCAGGCTCACCGTCTACAACTCGATCTTCTTGCCCCGGGGTACCATACCGGGCCCACCATGTACCCAAGACGGTTCATCCACTCCTCGAATCGGGTCTCGAAATCTAATAGAAAACATGAAAACTCATGGTGGAAGATACATACATCACGAGAAAACCGCAACTTTGTTTTAAAAATGATAATAATAAGCTTTGTTAAATTCTTTCTGTTTTCCCTAAAATCCAGAAATCGCATCAATACTGAAATCCTCAAGAAAATCATACTAACCAACATGTTGTATATGATAAATGTTTATGATATCAAAGGTATGCAATTGATTTGTGACTATGAATCTTTACAAGCATGATGATGATATAAGGTATATACATGCTATGCAATTCACTGTATCATGTATGATGCAAGGGTTAATACTGAACTAAACAGGTTCTACAGTGCTCGTGGCATGGAAATTACCAAAGGCGTGTGTGTCACATGAATAGTGAGCGTATAACATGAGCCAATGGTAATGGTGAACGTGTCCTAAGAGGTGATATCACACATGTGTATATGGATAACCATGCAATGCTAGCAGACGAATAACTAGACGGGTATGTATATGAATGAGATGGTTAACTAACTAACTATGCATATAGTTTGCATGTAATAAAGTGATCCTAACTATGGGGCTCCTCGCACCATCCAGACGATTTCCCCATAGATGTATACATCTACTCACCTGGATGCCTCGCTAATATGATACAACCACCGCTTTGCCTTTGCGCGCCGCGTCCGATATTTCCGCAGCCGATCCTAAAATTGCATAACACACAACATAAGATTTTACATCATGAAATGACGCAAGTCACAATACGAAAAGATCGACGCTCACAAGTTAGGCACAACGTGCACTCGGAGCGCGGAAAACACACGAAAATCACAAAGCCTTAACTAAAATCGTCTTTTCGGGGCAATCGTCAAATCTAAAACCCGACTAAACCAAAATCCGCATTCGCACACCCTAAAAGTCGTAGGAGATGCCAATAATATCGTCATGATATCGCAATTAAATCACTTCCTAATTTTAAGAAAAACCTAGTAAGCATTCACATACAAATTTCGATGAAAACCTCGCGAATTAATGATATAGTGTTCACAAACTAGCACAAACGTCCAATCTAACCCACTAGATGGCCACAACACTAAATTTAACCCATTTACCATGCTACAAACCCTAATTACAACATCAACCCTTTTCTTGAATTTTCAAAAACAAACCATTACAATGAAATTAACACTTTAAACTTCTAAATTAACATGATTAAACTACAATTTAACAACTTGATTAGAACTTATACCTCTAAAGTTGTGAACCTCTTGAACTTAGCCTCCAAAGTTGCCTCTTTTCTCCTTGTCTTAAACCAATTAGGGTTTGGGAAGAGGTAGAATAAGGTTTAGGTTTGAATTTTGTGAAGAAATTGTTGATTTTTGTGGATTTTTGGTTGATTTTTTATCGAATTTTGAAGCAAAAGAGAGAGAGGAAATGGGGAGCTGCTGCTGTATAGGGTTCGGCCTGAGGTGAGAAGGGGCAAGTGTGGGAAGTGTGTAGAATTTTCTAAGAAGAAAGTATCTCTCAAAAGCATTAACTGCATAACACATCATTTTTACAAAAAAAAAACCCTTTTTAATTCATTTTTTGACCATAAAACCATAATTCTTGGTAAGTCTTGCTAAAATTTTTGTTACTACTATATTTTAGTTTATAATGGTTCCTAAGTGTGTAATTTACCCATTTAAATTTGCATTTATCACTAATTTAATATATTTTTAAAAGCTTAAAATAATATTAAAAATAATTAATTAAGGAAATTTTTTTAAATAACTAGAAATTTTTAAGTGACAATTTAGTGACCAAATTCTAGCAATATCTTATCTAAATTTTGTATAATTAGGACTATATTGAAAAATACTTATTTTTACTTTTTACGGAAAAGACTGATTATTTTGCCGATTATCGAAAAACTGCCTAAACGAAATTCAAAGCGTTACAATCTTCCCCCCTTAAAGAAATTCGGTCCCCGAATTTAGAATTTAACTACGCGTACCTTCAAAAAGATGGGGATATCTCTTCCTCATCTCGACCTCGGTCTCCCAGGTGACCTCCTCGCTGTTCGGGCCACGCCAAAGAACCTTGACGGACGGTATAACTTTCGACCTCCATTTCTTCACCTGGCGATCTAAAATGATCACCGGCTGCTCGGTGAATGAAAGATCGCGCTCTAGCTGGATCGTCTAGTGCTGAATCGCATGGGAAGGGTCATGAAGGTACTTGCGGAGCATCGAAACATGGAACACGGGGTGAATATCGGGGAAGCTGGGCGGAAGAGCTAACCGATAAGCCACCGAACCCCGACACGCTCTAGGATCTTGAAGGGAACAACATATCTAGGACTAAGCTTTCCTTTCTGCCCAAATCTCATCACACCCTTCATCGGAGAGACGCTCAGGAAAACATGATCGCCAACAGCGAACTCGAGTCGGCAACGGCGCCTGTCGACATATGATTTCTGCCTACTCTGGGCCGCTCTCATCCTGTCCCGAATCAGCTGTATCTTTTCGGTCGTCTCCTGCACGATCTGTGGCCCCAAAATACTGCTCTCCCTGAGCTCTGTCCAACATACGGGCGATCAACATCTCCTCCCATATAAATCCTCGAAAGGTGCCATCTGGATCGTCTCCTGGAAGCTATTATTGTAGGAGAACTCGATCAGGGGCAAATGACGATCCCGGCTACCACCGAAATCTAAAACACAAGCTCTGAGCATGTCCTCAAGAGTCTAAATAGTACGCTCTGACTGACCGTCAGTCTGCGGATGAAAAGCTGTGCTAAAACTCAATCGGGTGCCCAAAGCCTCCTAAAGTTTTTGCCACAATCGGCTGGTAAACTGGGTGCCCCGGTCGGACACGATGCAAGTCGGGACGCCATGCAGTCGCACGATCTCATCAATATAAACCTGGGCGTACTGAGCAAATCCAAAAGTGGTCTTCTCTGGTAGGAAGTGAGCCGCTTTCGTCAGTCGATCCACAATCACCCAAATAGAGTCATACCCTCGACTGGTCCTGGATAGACCCACAATGAAGTCCATGGAGACCTGTTCCCACTTCCACTCAGGGATGGGAAAAGGCTGTAACTCGCCGGCTGGCCTCTGGTGCTCGGCCTTGACTTGCTGACAAGTCAGGCATCTCGATACAAAGTCTATAACATCCTTCTTCATCCCGTCCCACTAGTAAAGCACTCTCAAATCAAGGTACATCTTGGTGGAACCTGAATGCACACTGTACACTGATCTATCTGCCTCCTCAAGGATATCACGCCTCAGTCCCGCAGAATCTGGTACGCACAGTCGAGTCCCAAATCTAAGTATCCCCTGATCATCAATCATGAACTCGGAAACTTTACCCTACCGAATCTGCTCGATAAGCTCTAAAATACGGGCATCGCCGGACTGTGCCTCGCGGATATGGTCAAGTAACTGTGGGCGTGTTCTGAAATGGGCCAGCTGTCCCCTTGTAGGAGTAAACTCGAACTGCACTCGGCTGTCACATAAAACCTGCCAATGCGCCGTTGACTGCATCTGTACTGCGCTCAAACAAGATAGGCTACCTCCGGGCCTCCTACTCAAAGCATCTGCCACCACATTCGCCTTGCCCGGATGGTATAAAATCTCGCAGTAATAATCTTTCACCAACTCCATCCAACGGCGCTGTCTCAGATTCAGATCTCGCTGCTGAAAGATATACTTCAAGCTCTTGTGGTCAGTGAATATCTGGCACGACTCGCCGTATAGGTAATGTCTCCAGATCTTAAGTGCAAATACCACTGCAGCCATCTCTAAATCATGAGTGGGGTAGTTCTGTTCATGTTTCCTCAACTGCCGAGAAGCATACGCGATAACTCTGTCGTGCTACATCAATACACAGCCCAGCCCCACTCGAGAAGCATCACAATATACCACGAAACCGTCCGATCCTGAAGGCAATGATAACACTGGTGGAGTAGTCAGACGAGTCTTCAACTGCTGGAAACTATCCTCACATGCCTGGGTCCAATCGAAAAGAACCCCCTTCCGGGACAACCCGGTCAACGGTGCAGCAATACGGGAGAAATCCTGGACAAAACGTTGATTATAGCCGGCCAGACCTAGAAAGCTGCGAACCTCTCTAACGGATACCGGTCTGGGCCAACGCTGCACTGCCTCGATCTTCTTCGGGTCCACACAAATACCATCTCTCGTCACCACATGACCCAAGATGTCGACACTGTCCAGCCAGAATGAGCACTTGGAAAATTTGGCGAACAACCGATGCTCTCTCAACGTCTGCAATGTGATACGCAAGTGCTGCTCATTCTCCTCCCGGCTCCGAGAATATACCAAGATGTCGTCAATGAAAACAATGATGAACTGATCAAGATACGGCCTGAATACACAGTTCATCAAGTCCATAAATGCTGCCGGAGCATTGGTGAGCCCGAACGACATCACCAAGAACTCATAATAACCATATCGTGTACGGAAAGCGGTCTTCGGAATATCCTCCTTCCGAACCCCCAACTGGTGATAACCTGACCATAAATCAACCTTCGAGAAATACCCTGCACCCTGGAGCTAATCAAATAAGTCGTCAATGCGGGGTAGGGGATATCTGTTCCGCACAGTAACCCAGTTCAGCTGACGATAATCAATGCATAAGCGCATACTGCCGTCCTTCTTCTTAACAAATAGGATGGGAGCACCCCAAGGTGACACACTCGGTCGGATAAGCCCTTTGTCCAGCAAGTCCTGTAACTGATCCTTCAGCTCTCTAAACTCTGCCGGGGCCATCTGATAAGGCGGTATAGAGATAGGCCCCGTGCCGGGGATCAAGTCAATGCAGAACTCAATCTCGCGCTCTGGTAGCAGACCAGGCAAATCGTCAGGGAATACATCAGGAAACTCTCACAACAGGGACCTAGT
The DNA here is from genome assembly GCA_030015575.1 of Agapanthus africanus. Lineage (NCBI taxonomy): Eukaryota > Viridiplantae > Streptophyta > Magnoliopsida > Asparagales > Amaryllidaceae > Agapanthus > Agapanthus africanus. The sequence continues at coordinate 244,608,322 of CM057340.1, forward strand.
CCAACGGAACCTCTGTGGCGCTAGTATCACAAACATAGGCTAAGAATCCCCGAAACCTTTTCCGCAAGAGCTGACCAGCGCGAAGAGAAGAAATCAAGCTGGGAAAGGTAGCGCTACGATCTCCCTGAATAACAAGAACCGGCTCATCAGGAAAACTGAATCTGACTGCCTTTTCATGGTAGTCCACAGATGCATAACAGGTGGCTAGCTAGTCCATACCAAGCAGAACGTCGAAGTCTAGCATATCGAGGAGAATCAAATCAACTGATGAATCTCTCTCCCCGATACGAACGGGACACGATCGGTACACAAAACGGGCAACAAACGACTCTCCTACTGGAGTAATAACGACAAGTGGCTGATCTAACGAAGAAGACTCTCGGCCTAACCTTGGAGCAAAGTATGTGGATACATAGGAATGTGCGGAGCCTGGATCAAATAATACCCATGCATCCAAAGAACATACTGGCAGAGTACCTATCACAACGGCATTGGATGCCTGTGCATCCTGGGGAGTCAACGCAAACACTCGGGCCTGTCCACCACTAATAGCTGGCTGTCCTCTGCTTCTACCTCTGTCGCCTCGTCCTCTCTGAACCGGACCGCCAGGCCCATGACCTCTAGGAGCATCTGGCTGGCGTGGAGCATCATCAGGGGTAGAAAGTAGAGCTCTCTAAGGAGGTGGTGAAGGTGGTAAGGTCACATATGGCACTGTCGCCATGCCCTGGCGCCCCATGGTACAGTCTTTGATACGATGGTACTAACTCCCGCACCGAAAACATCCCGGCGACGACTGCTGACTGCGGATATGAACCAAATAACCGGCCTCGTCTCAATCCTCTGCCGCCACCATCTCAAGAAAAGAATCTATCACGGTGTCTACCCATCTGCCGCTGGGCTGGCGTATCAGTACGAATCCTCTTCGGCCCAGAAACGACCGGAGTCTCAGAAATGCGCTCCTCCAAAAGTAAGGCTGCATCCATCGCGGCTGCGTATGTGTCAAAGTGCTGGGTGCCGATGGAAAGGAATAGATGTGTGTCAAGCCCTCGCACAAACCTCTTTATCCTCTTCTCTTCAGTGTCTACTAGGTACGGAGCATATCGAGAAAACTGGGTAAACTGTATATCATACTCAGACACTGTCATCCCAGGAGTCTTGCGCAAAGACTCAAAACTACAGGCTCGAGCGTCTCAGACACTCTCCGGAAGAAAACGGGAAAGAAATGCAGCTGTGAACTCATCCCAGGTCATAGGAGGTAGACCTGCAGCTCGGCCTCTCTCTACTGAATCGTACCACGTCTGGGCAAGGCCTTCCAGACGAAAACTCACGAACTCCACCCATCTATGATTAGAACACCTCAACGAACGGCAAATCCTAGCCATCCTATCAAGAAATGCCTGTGGGTCCTCTGTCGCATCCATATCGGTAAAAGCTGGAGGTCTCGGCTTCATAAACTCCTGTAGTAACATGGGGATAGTCGCAGTAGCAGCAGGAGTAACCTTCTGGGCCGCAGGTATAATCGTGATCTGTGCGGTGGAAGGAACGTCCTCGGATCTCTGTGCCCGACTGGACTCAACAAAAGATCTCATCATCTGTCGCAACTCCTACATACCAGCCTCTAATCTGGCAATACGGTCTGGAGAAGGCGGATCAATCTGACCCTGAGGGGTAGGTGTATCATCCCGCAAGATCCTCGCCTCAGACGAGCCCGCTTGAAGCTCATCCCTAGCGGCAGCTCGCTGAGCTCTCGTAGTCTTTGGCGGCATCGAAGCTGGAATAAGAAACAGGTGCCATAAGAACATTGCAATTGAATCAAGGAAAGCAAGGAATCAAGAGGGGAAAAACAAGCAATTATGTCCTAAGGTCACTTAGGAGGAGTACCGTATCGTAAGTATGCCGCGGAACATACCCACGCTACGCCACTCTGCTTAAGTCACCTACTCCATATATCAAGGGTCGTCCTACACTCAGAAAGGTAAAACCTACGCTCTGATACCAACTTTGTCACAACCTGAAGGTACGGAACGTGACTGGCACTTGGATTACGAGACGTCTAAAGGCGTAACGTAATCTAAGTCAGCCAAAGCCCAGAAAATATAAACCCAAATCAACAAGAGTGAAGGAAAACCTTTCATGAAAACGACTTTAAAATCAATTAAGTTGCATTAACCCCTTTTTAAAAACATCAAAAATTTCCGAAAATTTCGGCAGAGTCTCTTTTGTAAATACTAACCCCCAAAAATGGGTACAACAAGATATATAACCTGTAACGATAAAATGGCATCCCCAAGCGGGAGCTAGCTCTTCGCCCAAGGCGGATCACAACCTCACGCAATATATATGCAATATCAAGCAAATAAGCATAAAGAAATGCAAAATATAAGAAAAACACAACGTCGGCTCAAGTGAGCTCGACCCCAAAGATACCACATATACACAAATCTCTCAGTCTCATCACTAGGTCGCATATACAAATAAGAAGTGGTAGATGGAGAATACTAGATACAATGATAGGACAAAAAGAGATAAGGTGTCCTCGCAACCAACCTACGAGCAATGTCGCGAGTCTGAGCAAAAGAAGCCAATGATAAAATAAGCCCGCTGCTACAAGGCTGACGGGTCCGACCTGCAAGACACTGTGGCACAACAGGGGTGAGTTGTCAGCTCGTGAGTAGAAGATAACATCTAATAAGTCTATCGTAAGAATACACGCAAATGCGTCACAACATGTATGTCTATAAGTGATGTAATACCACTAGTATGTATGCACATGTATGCAACATCAATACGAAATCTTTTAAGTGCTTAAAATACTATAAGCTCTGCATTCTTAACTTAGAAAAAGAATACCTGTGCAATAGCTAAAGTACCATCAATGAAATCATCTGAAAACCGTGTCAAGCATCGACACCAAATATGGAAATATATCTGTCTCAATGTCTCACTATATCAATGTCTCAATACATCGGGCTCCGTCAGTCCGGATCGGCCCATATCATCAAATCTCACGACAACGGTCGGTATCCTCCGGGTATTCGCCGCGCCAGACATCACTGGTAGGTAGTCTTCCCTTGCCAGGCTCATCGTCTACAACTCGATCTTCTTGCCCCGGGGTACCATACCGGGCCCACCATGTACCCGAGACGGTTCATCCACTCCTCGAATCGTATCTCGAAATCCAACAGAAAACATGAAAACTCATGGTGGACGACACATACATCACGAGAAAACCGCAACTTTGTTTTAAAAATGATAATAATAAGCTTTGTTAAATTCTTGCGGTTTTTCCCAAAATCTAGAAATCGCATCAATACTGAAATCCTCAAGAAAATCATACTAACCAACATGTTGTATATGATAAATGTTTATGATATCAAAGGTATGCAATTAATTTGTGACTAGGAATCTATACAAGCATGATGATGATATAAGGTATATACATGCTAAGCAATTCAATGTATCATGTATGATGCAAGGGTTAATACTGAACTAAACAGGTTCTACAGTGCTCGTGGAATGGCAATTACCAAAGGCGTGTGTGTCACATGAATAGTGCGCATGCAACATGAGCCAATGGTAATGGTGTACGTGTCCTAAGAGGTGATATCACACATGTGTATATGGATAACCATGCAATGCCAGCAGACGAATAACTAGACGGGTATGTATATGAATGAGATGGTTAACTAACTAACTATGCATATAGTTTGCAAGTAATAAAGTGATCCTAACTAAGGGTTGCCTCGCGCCATACAGACGATTTCCCCATATATGTATACATCTACTCACCTGGATGCCTCGCTAATATGATCCAACCACCGCTTTGCCTTTGCGCGCCGCGTCCGATGTTTCCGCAGCCGATCCTAAAATTGCATATCACACAACATAAGATTATACATCATGAAACGACGCAAGTCACAATACGAAAAGATCAACGCTCACAAGTTAGGCACAACGTACACTCGGTGCGCGGAAAACACAAGAAAATCACTGAGCCTTTACTAAAATCGTCTTTTCGGGGCAACCGTCAAAACTAAAACCTGACTAAACCAAAATCCGCATTCGCACACTCTAAAATTCGTAGGAGATGCCAATAATATCGTCATGATATCGCAATTAAATCACTTCCTAGTTTTAAGAAAAACCTAGTAAGCATTCACATACAAATTTCGTTGAAAACCTCGCGAATTAACGATATAGCGTTCACAAACTAGCACAAACGTCCAATCTAACCCACTAGATGGCCACAACAATAACTTTAACCCATTAACCATGCTACAAACCCTAATTACAACATCAACCCTTTTCTTTAATTTTCAAAAACAAACCATTACAATGAAATTAACACTTTAAACTTCTAAATTAACATGATTAAACTACAATTTAACAACTTGATTAGAACTTATACCTCTCAAGTTGTGAACCTCTTGCACTTAGACTCCAAAGTTGCCTCTTTTCTCCTTGTCTTAAACCAATTAGGGTTTGGAAAGAGGTAGAATAAGGTTTAGGTTTGAATTTTGTGAAGAAATTGTTGATTTTTGTAGATTTTTATGGAATTTTGAAGCAAAAGAGAGAGAGGAAATGTGGAGCTGCTGCGGTATAGGGTTCGGCCTGAGGTGGAGAAGGGGGCAAGTGTGGGAAGGGTGTAGAATTTTCTAAGAAGAAAGTATCTCTCAAATGCATTAATTGCATAACATATCATTTTTACAAAAAAAAACCTTTTTAATTCATTTTTTGACCATAAAACCATAATTCTTGGTAAGTGTTGCTAAAATTTTTGTTACTACTGTATTTTAGTTTATAATAGTTCCTAAGTGTGTAATTTACCCATTTTAATTTGTATTTATCACTAATTTAATGTATTTTTAAAAGCTTAAAATAATATTAAAAATAATTAATTAAGTAAAAAAAATTTAAATAACTAGAAATTTTTAAGTGACAATTTAGTGACCAAATTCTAGCAATATTTTATCTAAGTTTTGTATAATTAGGCCTATATTGAAAAATACTTATTTTTACTTTTTACGGAAAAGACCGATTATTTTCCCGATTATCGAAAAACCGCCTAAACGAAATTCAAAGCGTTACAAGAAAGGCCAATCGAATGGAGAAAATTCAAGGAGTGCTTCTTGGACCACTATTTCCCTTCCACCGCCAAGGCAGAGATGGAAGTAAGATTCATCCTACTGAGCAGAATGGTCGTCCCGTGGATGTATACGCGGCAGAATTCAACCGTCTGAGCTGATTTGCTCCGTACATGGTCGCTTCAGAGGCCACCAGGGCCAGGCGTTTCTTACAGGGACTCGATTTCGAGCTACAGCAGTTGATCGCGTCACTTGAGTTGCAGACTTTTGCACAAGTACTCAACGTGGCACGAATTCAGGAGAAACTGATCAACAAATTCCGGAAGCCCCCAGTTCTTCCAGCACGCACCCACGCACCGTCTCGAGGAGTCATACCAGTTCATCGGCCAGGAATGACATAGATGAAGCGTTCGTTCATGCTCCAGCATCGCCCCAGAGCAAGAACGTAGTTTGCGACTACTGAAACAGGGATGGGCACACCCAGAAAGACTGTCGCTACGCCAAGGGACTGTGTTTGATTTGAAGATCCAGTCAGCACAGAGTTAGTGGTTGCCCCGAGCGATCACAGTTACACGGAGGGTCTGGACCACAGCAGCAAAGATCACTGGAGTAGAGGCAACCCTACACAGGCCGCGGTCAGGGACGGGCTTTCACCTTGACCGCCGAGCAGGCAGAGGCTTCAGGTGAAGTTGTCACAGGTATTATACTCGTACATTCCATGCCAGCTAGAGTACTATTTGATTATGGAGCATCGCACTGTTTCATATCTGCGCAGTTCGTTGATACACACTCCATACCACATGAACTGTTAACCGAGGGCTGGGAATACATACGGGTAATGGTGTTATAGTGTCTAGTCGAGAATGTAGATCATGTCTGGTGGTAGTGTGTGGCAGGGAATTCTATGCGAATTTCCTTTTGATCGGGACAGGCAGTTATGACGCAATTCTCGGGATGGATTGGATGAGTACCTTCCATGCAGCTATTGATTTCCGAGCAAGGAATGTGATCTTCCGCATTCCCAATCACCCGGAGTTTATTTTCGAAGGCGGGAGCGAATCTTTGGAGCCAGCCAAGTATAGAGCCAAGCCAAAGGAGTTGTCAGCTATGGAGATTGATGAGAACCCAGCCCCAGATATTGTTCGGGACTTTCTGGATGTGTTCCCTGAAGATTTACCAGGTCTACCACCTCCACGCGCCTTGGAATTCTCGATTGATTTGACTCCAGGTACAGCACCAATGTCCAAGGCCCCGTACAGAATGGCACCGGTTGAGTTGGCAGAATTGAAGAAGCAAATTGAAGAACTCCTGGAGAAGGGATTTATCCGGCCAAGCGTTTCACCGTGGGGTGCACCAGTTCTGTTAGTGAAGAAGAAGGATGGATCGCTGTGTATGTGTATAGACTATCGAGAGCTGAACAAAGTCACAATAAAGAACAAGTACCCAATTCCGCACATCGACGACTTATTCGATCAGTTAAGTGGGGCCAAGGTATTTTCGAAGTTGGATATCCGTTATGGATATCATCAAATCAGAGTAGCAGCCGAGGATAAATGCAAGACGGCTTTCAGAACCCGATACGGACATTATGAGTTCCTTGTGATGCCATTCGGTGTTACCAATGCTCCAGCAATATTTATGGATTTGATGAACAGGGTGTTTGCGAAGTACATGGACACGTTTGTCGTTGTATTTATCGACGATATACTAGTCTACTCGAAGACCCGGGAGGAGCATGTTGAGCATCTACGCACGGTTCTACAAATTCTTCGGGAAGAGAAGCTGTACGCGAAATTGAGCAAGTGTGAATTCTGGCTCGACAAGGTTCAGTTCTTGGGACACATTGTTTCGGGCGAAGGCATCTCAGTGGACCCGACAAATATAGAATCTGTCAGAGATTGGCCAACACCGAAGTCAGTGGCTGAGATTAGAAGCTTTCTAGGACTGGCAGGATATTATCGGAGGTTCATCCAAGACTTTTCAAGAATCGCTGAACCGTTGACAAGGCTGTCACGGAAGGATGTACCGTTTGTTTGGACAAAGGAGTGTACTCGGGCATTTGAGACACTGAAGCAGAAGTTAACCATGGAGCCCATTCTCACAGTACCTAATGATTCCGGTGGTTTGGTGATATATAGTGATGCCTCAGGGAAGGGCTTAGGCTGTGTTCTGATGCAGCACGGTCGGGTGGTTGCTTACGCCTCTCGAAAGCTGAGAAATCACGAGAGGAACTACCCTACGCATGACTTGGAGTTAGCTGCAGAGGTTTTTGCGTTGAAGATTTGGAGGCATTACCTGTTGGGCGAGAAGGTAGAAGTGTACACAGATCACAAAAGTCTGAAGTACGTCTTCACTCAGAAAGAACTAAACATGAGGCAGCGCCGGTGGCTAGAACTGATGGCGGATTACGACTTGGACCTTCAGTATCACCCGGGGAAAGTAAATGTTGTACCAGATACTCTCAGTCGCAAGCCAGCGGTCATGATGTTGACCAGTCAGAGGAGCATCATTGAGGATTTTCAGAGACTCCAGCTTGAAGTCGTTACACCGGGCGCAATCAGGCAGTTTTGGCAACTACAGGTGCAGTCTTCCCTTGTGGATCCCATCAAGGCTGCACAAGCGGATGATCCTCGATTGCAAAAGTTTAGAGCGCAAGTAGAAGCGGGGCTGAGAACGGACTTACTCATACATGAAGACGGTTCTCTGAGATTCGGTAGCAGACTCTGCGTACCTAAGGGGGATGTTTGAGAAGAGGTACTGACTGAGGCGCATAGTTCAGCTTATTCTGTGCATCCGGGAGGTATGAAGATGTATCGAGACCTAAAGCAGAATTTTTGGTGGAACGGGATGAAGCGAGAAATTGCGCGGTTCGTATCCAGGTTCTTGGTATGCCAACAGGTGAAGGCGTAACATCAGAGGACAGCAGGATTGTTACAACCACTTCTGAAGCACATTACCATGGATTTCGTGACGGCCTTACCACGGAGCCCTAGGGGCAACAACGCCATTTGGGTTATCGTTGACCGCCTCACGAAAGCTGCACACTTCTTACCATTCCGAGTGGGACAGTCAACAGAGTCACTGGCAGAGAGATACATGCAGGAGATAGTACGACTTCACGGAGTTCCGGTCAGCATTGTGTCAGATCGAGACACCAGATTTGTTTCGCACTTCTGGAGGAGCTTACAGGAGAGTTTGGGTACCCGCCTCAAGTTCAGTACAGCTTATCATCCGCAGACGGACGGACAATCCGAGCGTATGATTCAGACACTCGAGGATATGCTGAGAGCCTACATGTTGGATTTTCAGGGTTCCTGGGAAGATCATCTGCATCTAGTCGAGTTTTCTTATAACAACAGTTATCAGGCTAGCATCCAGATGGCTCCTTTCGAAGCACTTTACGGGCATAAGGGTCGATCCCCAGTTTGTTGGGATGATATGGGAGAATGAAGATTACTGGTCCCGAGCTCATTGTTCAGACAGTCGACAAGGTCCAAATGATCAGGCAGTGCATTAAGACGGCTCAGGATCGACAGAAGAGTTGGGCGGATGCCAGCAGGAGAGCGCTAGAATTTGAAGTCAGATATCACGTGTTCCTGAAAATTTCCCCTACCCGCGAAGTTATCAGGTTTGGAGGTCGCGGAAAGCTCAGTCCCCGTTTCATCGGACCTTTTGAGGTGCTAGAGCGAGTAGGAGAGGTGGCCTATCGACTTGCCTTGCCTCCATCGCTAGCTGGAGTGCACAATACCATCCAGGTGTCTCAGTTGCGGCGTTATGTTCGGGATGAGAGCCATGTTCTGGACTATTCGGAGTTAACCTTGGGTACCGACCTATCTTACGAGGAGCGGCCCACCACTATCCTCGACCGCAAAGAGAAAGTGCTGAAGAATAAATTCATTCCGTTAGTCCGAGTGACTTGGGGCGTTCGTTCACCAGAAGGATCTACCTGGGAGCGTGAGGAAGATATCCATGCACGTTTTCCACATCTCTTTGTTTGATACTGTTGTTTCGTTGTCTCTTTTTAATTTCGAGGATGAAATTTTGGTAGGGGGGGTATGATATAAATCCCCGTTTCCGTCAATAAAATCTTTCTATATCTTTCCTATTTCCCCCGATTGTTTTCCTATTTTTCTTCGTAATTTTGTAGGTAATTGGTTGCTTAAGTTTTAATAATTGATTTTTTTCTAAACCTTTAAAACCCCAGCCCAAAACTAAAACTAAATACATATAAATAAACCCCAGCTCAAAACTAAAACTAAATACATATAAATAAACCCAGCCCGTTTTTCCCCCAAACACCAGCCCAAAACTAAATGAAAATTAACTAACCAAATAATTAATTCCCGGCCCATGGCTGTCCAAACACGCACCCGAACGACCCGACCCGTTAGCTACCCTCTTCCCCACTTCGTTCCATTTCTTTCCCGCTCGTTTCTTTCCCGTTCCTTACGTACCCACGTCGCCTCGCCGACGCCCCATCCTAGCGACAACGAACCCACGACCCCGACCCACGATTGCGCGCGCGCCCACGACTTCGTCTCCCTCGCCTCCATACAAGGACGAGCACTCACCCCCCACTGCATTTTTTCATTCACCACACTTACCTCCTCTCTCTTTCTTCCTCCCATCGTCCTGCCTCATCCCGACGACGACGACGACTATCACCTCCTCCAAAACCCGAGCCCTCCACTACCTCACTCCCTCGCTGAAAACCCCACACCAAGCTCCAAGCACCCAAACTCACTACTGCTGCATCTCGCCGGAGCTACCGCCGCTAACCCAGCACACCCCAGGAGTTTCACAGCACCCCACTCCGCCTCCAGTGATCACGAGCCATCCCCCGGGCAACACCGACGACGAACCCGAACTCGAGCCGAGGCCGTAAACCCAAACCGTGTCGTTCTTTGCACGTTCGTACCGTTGCCACTGTCGTGCGTCGCCAACGCGTCTCCAGGCAAGTACCCTACTTGCTACATGCTAGATTATTCTATTACAATTCTGAATCCTATTAATTCCGTGTTTACAATTCGTGAAACTTTATATGACACAAGTGTTTGGTGCAAAACCCGAACGAAAACAATCCATTAAACTGATGGAAATTGATCATATAAGCTAGCCCATATGATAATGAACATTGTGTTGGAATTTTACTGAAAAATATAATCGTTACTGACTTGAACGATCATCCCCGATTACACCCGTTAAAACTGAAAATTTCCCGTGTCTGAAACTTGTAAAAATAATAATTAATTGTTGACAAATTGGAATGATGCGTTCAAGGGCTCAAATCGAAGAGGACTCGACGACCTGGAACCCCATAAAAGTTTTACATTGTTTTTATACTGAAAAGATGACGGAAACTAGTTCGGAGAGCGGCTCTGGACTGCAGTCCAGAGCAGCTATGGCTGTTGATTTCTATCTCGTAATGCTTACCCCTTTGCTGTTTGAACTTGTATATTGAGGAACCCTATACTCTAGTGAACATGAAACAGTTAGATGAGTAATGAAAGTGATTTCACCCCTTTTTACCGCCGTTTACTATTTAAACTGTAATTTAAAAGAACAGGACATATAGCAGTCCCAAACAGAAACATAACTGATACACTATCGTTGAATAGTGCATAACTTCTGGCCTAGAGGCGCGATTGAGAATCCGTCTGGTGCGTTGGAAACCCTATTGTAAAACATAAATTTAATTCAACTATAATGTTGCTAAATTCTGAACCCAACAGGATGAAAATTGTGTCGCGAAACGGACGTTCAGTTCAGAAACTGAATTTCCTGCAGCGAGCACTTAAAATGAAACGGCTGTAACTTGCAAACCCGAAATCCGATTGCACTGAAAAAAAAATTCCTGAACTGCTGACTGAGTTTACTTGTTACCGTATTTGTATCATTTCACTGAATTTTGAACGTATGATTTACTGAAATTTTATAAGCTATTAAGGTGCATAATAGTTCATATTACACATGACTTGTTAACTGCATAAATGCACATGTCTTACCTGAATGCCATACACATAATGATAGTGCGCGTTATTATTCAGTGTACAATACATTATCGTGCACGAAAGTTATTGGTATAGGAGTGTCAAGTACGCCAATGGAAAAGTGAATGATTCGTGACAGTGAATAATACAGTGAACAGTGACAGAACCGTGTTATTGGTGCATACTTGTACATGACTAGACCATACTCATCAATAGTGCAAACCTAGGGAAAAAGAGGAAATCGAAGTGGAAAGAGCATCGTATTTAGCGAGAACAGTGATTTAGATGATGATCATTCGAACAGCGGCTCTTATATATATTAGGTTGGGCCTAGCGGTCCGGCTGACAGGCTTATATCCCGGGCGATAGCGGGCCGTAGTCTCGGGTATGTACGAGACCCTCGTTAAACATGATCCTCCTTTCCACGACTCGATTTCAAAGTGTTAGGTTTACCTAGTACCTCATGAAGGGTTTGCAAGCATCACATGTCTCAAAATTAAATTTTTAAGGTGCTAAGTGATCATGCAAAGAATCATCACTAGAAATTTAGGGTTTCTTAAACATACCAACAACACAAGTAGAAAAGGTTAGGGTTTTGAGAGTACAACCTTTGTAGCTCCCTACGCTAAACTCCTCGGCTACTTGGGTTTGGAAAAGGTCCGCTTGAACTCCTCTAGGTCCACGATGATCCACCCGGAGTCCGTTTTGTCCAAGCTTGTAACTTCGCAAGATCAAGAAAAGAAAATGGAAGCTAACACTCTTCACAAGTGGGCAAGACTTGTGTAGAATGATGTTGTGGTTGTTTTTCTCACTTCAAAATCCTAACTTGGTGAAGGTTTTGCTCACTTGATGTAGGGTTCCTAGGCACTCCCAAGAGGTCTCACAAGGCATCAACCATGCCAATTTCAAAAATTACGGTGCCGAGAAACCCTAATACGGGTCGTTGGCTAGATAAATAGGCGAAACAAAGCAACTAGTTAACACTTAACTACAAGAATACGGAAATACAACCTTTGTAGATCCGGTCCTCCACCTCCACGGCTCCGTGATGAAGTCATCTCCGCTGTCCAAATGAAATCCCGGGCTCAAGCGTCGGCTTCATCGGAGAAAGGGTGGGCTAGGTCATCGACGACGTGCCGAAGATGATCTACGTCGAGGCATCACTAGATCAAGCTCCCACTTCACCAAGTCATGAAACTTGTGAAGAAAACACACTCTACTACTTGGCAAGAGGTAGAGGATGAAGAAATAGGAAGTGGGTTCACTTTAGAATTGGATTTCTCACTCTTTTTCTCACTTTGCCATTGATGAAGCAAAGTTTTCTTCAAGTGAAGAAGAAGAAGAAGATAAATATTATGATAAGTGTTCTATTATCTATATTCTAAAAAGAATATAATATGAATACTTATCATAAACCAACCATAGTTTGGTGTAGAGAATAAACCATGGTTAGAATGAAGGGTTAGGGTTAAGCATCAAGACAAAGTGGTCACAAGGTCAAAGCTTCATGAAGCTTCAATGTACAAACAAAGAAAGCCACCATTTTCTCTTTATGCTTAATATTTTCCAATAAGAATAAATAAATAAGAAAACCATAACCCTAACCAATATACAACCATGGTTTAATCTTCACACAAACCCTAGTGAGCGTGTATCATCAAACATGATACAATCAAGTGCACAAAAAGTATATCACATATACAATGTGCACATCCGAGCGAGAAAATCCATTTAAAGTGAACCGATACTAGTTAATGCAAAGTAATATATCAAATATATAATTATGCATTAAATCATTAAATCAACACTTGATTTAATGATCCGGTCATATCGCATATAACCGACTAATATCTACAGTAACAACTTATCGAATCAACACTTGATCCGATAACCCGGCTATATCGCATATAACCGATCAATGTCACAAATCGCGAGAATCGAATACAGTATCACATACTGGTATCATTCTCAGTCCCGCACATATCTCATATGCGCTCCTATTTCGTTTCGCTTGAGCCAGGAAACCTCTGTGTAGGACTCTAAAGACTCGTCAATACGCCGGCAGCAGGTGATGATCATATCAAACACCCACAAGCCGCAAGCGGTCTGCTAAACGTAACGGCCACCCGGGTATTGAGCGATCAGAAGATCGACGAGCAAGCCCGCTCATACTCCTGTGAATCCAACCAGTAACACTTACCGTACAGTCCGGTCTGATCGTCTGATATGTCGCATATCTCGCCTAGGGGTGGTAAACGTCAGACCCCAATAGCTCGATAAGTCGTGTCGATATGATGTCTATAACAATTCGAGAAACTACTGGCAACACTTACCAGTAAATCTCAGCAACCCTGGCCAGGGATTTCCTGTTGTAGCCAATCGAACACAGCGCAACATCAACTCCCTATACCGGGAGAGACGAATCCCCTCCTATCGCTCATTGCCTCCATGTGATTCGGGAATGTACCCAAAAACCACCGTTTTTCACGCCCTCTTGGACGTGGTAAGGTGGAAATCAAAGCACAGTGGAAACCACACAAGACTCTATGACGATCTCGGGTCAACAGACTACTCTGTACCAGTGTCACCAGAGAACTGCCATCTGACGTGAGGTATAATACCATCTGGGAGTTCTCGGCGAGTCCGTCCAGTGTACCCAGTCTCTACTGAGCACCCGTATATCATCTCTGATGTCAAACACCAATGGATATGGGATCATCCATCGCCCATCTGTATGGGTCGAGAAGGTATACGCTAGTCTACACTGGTATATCGATGCCCCGTCTCGATACACCTACGACTAGGGACTTTGAAGGATGCACTTATAGACTACCATGTCCCCACTAGTATAATCCGTATCATAGTCCAGGTAGTCAAGTACACATCCTAAGGGCTTTACCAACATGTAACAGAGAGACAATCAGTATACACGTTAAGGTAAAGATCAACCAGATAGCATACTATCATGTCGAGCAAGAAAGTCCTCCCTATATATGTCCAAGCATCCACCAATATACAATATACATCCTATGTATAGTAATGGCCTCTAGGGCATACATATAACTAACAATCTCCCACTTGCACTAGGGCTATCTGATAGCAGTGGTTGTAGTATCTCATACTCAACCATCCCATAAAAGTCTCTCTCTGGGAACAGGCCTTTGTGAGTGGATCCGCTGTGTTGTCCTCTGAGTCTACTCTCCTAACCTCGATCTCCTTGGAGATCAACCATCTCCATGATCAGGTGACACTGCCTTAGAATATGTCTGGATCACTGGTGGGACCGGCGTTCCTTGGCATAAGCCACAACTCCATTGTCACATAATAGGAGGAACAAAGTTCATCTCATGAACTAATATACACCCAGACTGCCTCTTTGGTAGCATCTTTAGTAGCGATGTATCCTGCCTTTATCTTCTAGTATGTCACGGTATCTAGTTTGGAACTCTTCCAACATACCGTCCCTTTACTGAGGGTAAAGACAATGCCTGTGACTGACACTCAGTCGTGTTTATCACCCTGGAACACTTCCAGTGATTCTTCCCAGGATCAATTGATACCGTCTCACTACAGCTAGTGAGTATTCCAACATCCATTTAGATCTATCTCATAGGTCCAAAACCCAGGATTTAGTAGGTATCACTTTGATCCTATGTGGAGAATCATTGGGATAGTCGGAGATTGATCGAGCGTAGCATAGGAAACTCTTTCCCTATCAAGAGTATGTCATCCACGTACTCTACGAGGATCATCACCATACTCCCTACTACCTTTTTGTTTATACAAGGTTCATCTACCATTTTGATGATGTCAACTTCTTTGACTAATCCATCAAAACAGATGTTCCAACTCTGGGATGCCTGCTTTATCCTATAAAACATCTTGCACACGTTTCCGCTGCTCCCACTGTTTACGATGCCCTCTGGCTGTGTACTTATAGACGCTCTATTCTAAAACATCATTTAGAAAAGCTGTCATGACACCCAACCACCAGATATCGTAGTCATGGTACGTAGCCGTGGCAAGTAGGATCTGGATGGACTTAAGCATAGGCACTGGAAAAGGTTTCATCATTATCCACGCCTGGTCGATGATGCAAACTTTTAACAAGTCTAGCTTTGAAAATCTCAACTTTTCCATATACACCAAGTAATCTTCTCAAGATATACTTGCTCCTGATGGGGATTTAACCCTTCAGATATAGCAACCAAAGTCCATACTTTGTTGGTGTATAAGGATTCCATCTCAGATCGCTAAGCATCCAGCCATTCTTACAGGGTCCCACTCCTGATGGCCAGCTCGAAACTAGTTAGGTCATCATCTCATGATGCAATCTTCGCTCCCACTGTCATAGAGAAACAGAAGTATCTCTCAGGTGGGTGAGGAACCCTACTAGATCGGCGGAGAGGCTGAGGTTTGTTGGTATCTATTGAATCCTTTGGTTCTACCAAATCATCAGCTGCAGTTTATATAGCTGGAACCATTCCAGTTCTACATAACAGATCTTGCCTCGAGCTTGTCCGGATTTTGCTTCTAGACATAGGCCGGTCAACCCCAAATCTTAACTAACTTAAGACATGGCTCTTCCCTTTCCATATCACATATGAAGTGGTAGGCACTGATTTGATTCGAACCTAATTCAATAGGTATGCAGCTTCTCAAGTGCATAACCCCCAAAAGGAAATAGGCAACTCAGTAGTACTCATCATAGAGCACACCATATCAAATAGGGTGTATCTGCTCCGCCCCGATATACCATCGTGCTATGGTGTATCCGGAGGAGTAATGCTGAGAGAGAATCTTATTCTCCTTTAGAATAGTCCAGGAATTCTATGCACAAGTATTCTCCTCCCTGATCGCATCAAAACACATAATACTTGTACCCGTATTTTGGTTCTCTACTTCTAACTTATATTCTGTGAATATCTCAAAAGGTTCGGACTTGTGTTTCAACAGGAACATATGTCTGAATCTTGAGAGATTATCAGAGAATGTAATGAAGTACAAAGAACCGGTCTTGGCCTGTGTAGACTGGGGACCTACATACATCAACATGTATCATCCCAAAAGTTCACTAACTCTTTCTCTGTTTCCAATAAACAGAGCTGGTGTCATTTTATCTTTGTGACATGATTGGCAAGTTTCACAAGATGTAAATTCAAACTGATTTAAATATGCATCTACATGTAACTTCAGCTAGTCGGGTCACATTGATATGACCTAGTCTACAATACCTCAAGAAAGAATCGTTCAATTCTGAACTCTTCCTCTTGTGTGTGTTCCATATACTAAGAACTGCAGTTTGATTTAGAACATCAATGCTTTTAGATAACGTGCCTGAACCGATCAACTTTTGATATATGAAATGTTCAAAACATTATCCAACAATACAAAATTTTAGCGTTTCTTTACTAATAAAGAGACAGGTATGATTTTGTATATCAGGTTCGGTATCTAATAACATTCGTTCAGAATCAATGTATTGGTAATACAGGGTGACAGTGACCAACAGACTTGGCTGCAACACTTGCCCCGTTTTCTGCCTCATGAAACTTATCATCCGTTCTCAGTTCTCTACCTTTCTGTAGCCCTATGTAACAGATTACATATCTGGGATCCTGATCTGGTATCACATACCCATGACGTAAAGGATACTGAGAAACAGTTCTCTGTAATGTACACACCCGAAGATGATGCATCAGCATGCACTCTCTTCGTTTGGGCGGCACGGGAATTCTGGTAATCCCCAATTTCCTGCTCTGTCTTATAACAATTATAAGTTGGAGCGGGACCTGTTAGTTATATGTATGCCCTAGAGGCCATTACTGTACATAGGATGTATATTGTAGTGGATGCTGGGACATATATAGGGAGGACTTTCTTGCTCGACATGATAGTATGCTATCTGGTTGATCTTTACCTTAACGAGTATACTGATTGTCTCTCTGTTACATGTTGGTAAAGCCCTTAGGATCTGTACTTGACTACCTGGACTATGATGCGGATCATACTAGTGGGGACATGGTAGTCCATAAGTACATCCTTCAAAGTCCCTAGTCGTGGGTGTATCGAGACGGGGCATCGATATACCAGAGTAGACTAGCGTATACCTTCTCGACCCATACAGATGGGCGATGGATGATCCCATATCCATTGGTGTTTGACATCAGAGATGATATACGGGTGCTCAGTAGAGACTGGGTACACTGGACGGACTCGCCGAGAACTCCCAGATGGTATTATACCTCACGTCAGATGGCAGTTCTCTGGTGACACTGGTACAGAGTAGTCTGTTGACCCGAGATCGTCATAGAGTCTTGTGTGGTTCCCACTGTGCTTTGATTTCCATCTTACCACGTCCAAGAGGGCGTGCAAAACGGTGGTTTTTGGGTACAGTCCCGAGTCACATGGAGGCAATGAGCGATAGGAGGGGATTCGTCTCTCCCGGTATAGGGGGTTGATGTTGCGCTGTGTTCGATTGGCTATAACAGGAAATCCCTGGCCAGGGTTGCTGAGATTTACTGGTAAGTGTTACCAGTAGTTTCTCGAACAGTTATAGACCTCATATCGACACGACTTATTGAGCTATTGGGGTCTGACGTTTACCACCCCTTGGCGAGATATGCGACATATCAGACGATCAGACCGGACTGTACGGTAGTGTTACTGGTCGGATTCACTGGAGTGTAAGCAGGCTTGCTCGTCGATCTTCAGATCGCTCAATACCCGGGTGGCCGTTACGTTTAGCAGACCGCTTGCGGCTTGTGGGTGTTTGATATGATCATCACCTGCTGCCGGCGTATTGACGAGTCTTTAGAGTCCTACACAGAGGTTTCCTGGCTCAAGCGAAACGAAATAGGAGTGCATATGAGATATGTGCGGGACCGAGAATAATACGGTATGTGATACTGTATTTGATTCTCGCGATGTGACATTGATCGGTTATATGAGATATAGCCGGGTTATCGGATCAAGTATTGATTCGATAAGTTGTTACTAATGATACCAGTCGGTTATATTCGACATGACCGGATCATTGAATCAAGTGTTGATTTAATGATTTAATGCATAATTATATATATTTGATATATTACTTTGCATTAACTAGTATCGGTTCACTTTATAATGGATTTTCTCACTCGGATGTGCGCATTATATATGTGATATGATTTTGTGCACTAGCTTGTATCATGTTTGATGATACATGCTTTATGGTTAAGTGTAAAGTGTTAAACCTTGGTTAATGAATAGGTTAGGGTTTATTATTTGTTATTCATTTATCTTATTTAATTATCCCTTTATTTATGATAAATGAATAAAAGAAAAAGAAATGAAATGGTTGCTAATTTTGGATTCTAGTTGAAGCTTCTTGATCTTTTGACTAAGTGACCATTTTGTCTCTAGTTTGACCCTAACCATTCCTTTAACCATGGTTAGCTCTCTACAATTAACCATGGTCTTGTTATGATAAGGTTGGATTATTCATTTCATTTTCTAATGAACTTATCATATCAATTTCCTTCTTCTTCTTCCTTGCTTCAAGTGAAGAAGCTTGAGGTCATCAATGGTGGATTGATGATTTGAGTGAGAAATCCAATTCTAAAGTCTACCCACTTCCTATTTCTTCATCCTCTACCTCTTGCCAAGTAGTAGAGTGTGTTTACTTCACAAGTTTCTTGACTTGGTGAAGTCAGAGCTTGATTTAGCGATGCCTCGACGTAGATCATCTTCGGCATGGACATCGACGACCTAGCTTGCCCATTCTCCGACGAAGCCGATCCTAGAGCCCGGATTTGACTTGGACAGCGGAGACGACTTCGTTGCGGAGCTATGGAAGTGGAGCACCGGATCTACAAAGGTTGTATTTCCATTTTCTCATTAGTTAAGTGTTAACTAGTTCTTGTTCGCCTAGACATCTAGTTATCGATCCGTAGTTTAGGGTTTGTAGGCACCATAATTTTTGAAATTGCCATGGTTGATGGCTTGGGAGACCTCACTAGGGTGCCTAGGTACCCTACAGTGGTATCAGAGCCTAGCTAGAGCCTTAGGCGATGCGTAGACGGAGTTAGAAGTCCGATCGACCCGAAACCCCGACTTTAAAATGCTCTCTGGACATTTTTGTAAAATGTGGATTTTTGAAAATTAAAAATATGCATAAAAACAAGCAGGTAAATATAAGAATTACGATGCAAAAATTACCTAATGATCTTTCTAAAGTGCGGCGGAACCGCGGCATTAGCGTGCTAATGCGGCCCTTCCGCCGCACTTTTGTCTTATCTGCCATTGAATTTTGCACAGTAACTCCTATTTTTCAGTGCTGGTTTTCCTGGGAATTTTTAATCTGAAATCAAGAGTTGAGTATTTTGGGTTGTATTGGGAGTTCATACATTCGATCGGATTGTCAAACTTTGTCTATGTGTCGTTCCGGATAATTTTTTGAATATGTTAAAAAGTTCGACCGGATATAAATACCCAATTTTTCCCCTGTCGGGAAATTTCCAAGTGTTGGATATTTCTGTAGTTTAATCACGTTCTAAGTAGTGCAAGTAACACGATGGTCCCTCTAGAAGACAACAAACCTTAACTCGATTATGTGACCGTCTTGAACTACCCTTTGAACCTTCGGGTTTGGGGCAGTACGGCGTGCCACATGTGAGGCGTTGGCTTGACCCTTCTACGGCTGGACCGTTGGTACTGAGGCACGAACGGAATGTTGTTAGACTTGTTTCATATGTTGATCTGTATCGGGAAAACTTGGGTGTTCGATTGTTCGATCGGAAAGTTTGACATTTTCTATTTATCCGGATTGGGATACAATAATTGGAATTCACAATAAGTTATGAGATAACTGAATGAATGTTATAAACATAGCAGTTTAGTCTCACTTGATCGGTTGCCACGGAATTTTGATGTGATCAAAAGTCCGTCGCAATCACGTAGCGTACGCGGATACTCGCCGGGTAAACTTAATAGACAGCCTCACTCCATAGCCCCGACCAAGTGACTGTAGGAGAACCCCGTCGCCGAAAGCATCCGTTCGGGTGCTCGCGGTAGCGGTGTTCCGCCTTGGTGCACTTTGTCGACGGCGTCAGGGGTGCGGCCGTCTACTGAAGTTTGCGACGAGCATTCGATCAGAATGTCGGGAATCTTGTTGAATTTCCTGACTTGATATTGAAAAGTGTTTTCGATAAAGAGACTAAAATGCGGGGTTTATAATTGTTAGGCATGCGATGTCTAAGTAATTCATTTGGTCAGGCATGCGATGTCTGAGGTGGTTGCGGATTCCAACTGTTGTAGTTTTACACTTTCTTTTCTGTGACCGTAAGTGTAATATGTGATATCGCCGGTTTCGTTGCTATATATCAACGACAATTGGGATGCGCATATTTACTTACGTTGATGACATGTGATGTTATGTGTTGCTGGATATGTTATATTGGATCGTCGTGTTTGAATAGCCGGGGGTTTTTATGTGAGATGAGTGTTTTTCATTTTCATTCATGTAAAAACTTGTATGTAATATTCTTTTATTTGGGGCGCTTCCAGGTTGCGGGAGTTGTCACCTGTTGTATATTATTTACTTTTCCGCACTAGGATAGACCCAAGGAGGGGAGCACAGGTAACCGGGTTCTGGAGTCCAGTGGGAGACCAACTCGAGGAGTCGAGTCCGGGTCTCCTAACTCTAGAATTGGCAGGGTTGCTTGCCGCTCTCGTAGGGGTCTAGGGGTGTGGGTTTGGCTATTCATCACGACTGTGGAATCCGTGTTTTATACTGGCTCGTATTGAAAACACGGACGTCCTAGTATATCCAATATTTCATATGTTTCTTCTGCTGCGATATCTGTGATGTGATCATGAGATGTTCTGTGATAGATACAGTATATAGTATATATGATATATTATATAGACGTTACTTATGTTTTACACCCGCGCTAGCCCTGCCCCGCTCTGCCGTTAGTTACCTAACCTAACGGTGCACGAGGGGACATCGAGGCGAATGCGGATGGCTTAAGTGTACGTCGTATTTATCTGTGATGTTTAGGTACTTAAATGATGGGACTTCATTAATGTGATTAATGAAATAAAAGAAACCTAAGATGTTGTAGAATCGAATTTCAAAATAAAATAGGTAGCTACAGTTCTTGCTTTGCACAGCGGTATATATGATATATCCTGCACCTTATTCGATAAGGAAAGGACCGAGATCCCTTCACCGGGAGTGACTCCTTTAGCAATAACTGGCAGATGCTACACACTCGGTTTGTTTTTTGATTGCTTTTAAGAGTTCTGCTTTGCACAGCGGTATATATGATATATCCTGCACCTTATTCAATAAGGAAAGGACCGAGATCCCTTCACCGGGAGTGACTCCTTTAGCAAAACTAGAAAAGCCTCAAAAGCACTCCATTTTAAAATCATTTGATTCTATAACGATATCAAGTTCATTACGCAATAGGTTTTCAGAAAAACCTGTCGTAGCCCTCCGTCATTACAGATAAGTACTAGTTAGTATTCGTGCTGCGGTAGTTTGGCATTCGTCAAGGCGTAGTGTGCGGTAGCTAACTAGTATTTATCTGCTTATGCATATGATGCAGATTGGATTAGGGTATTCGTACGGCGTTGTTTGGCATTCGTCAAGGGTCGTGCGGGTGGGTTTAATTCGATCAAGTAATGTACGGGTTGAACTTGACTAGTGGACTATGGGTTGTTTGGCATTCGTCAAGGTCATAGCGAGCTAGGGGCAAAATATTATCGGGAATTTTAAGTGTTGAAATTTGCAATGAGATTGCATACCTTCTATGAGATAGTTGGATCCCGATACCCGCTGCGAGTAAGAGTTACTCCTGGGAGAGTTTTATACATTACAATTAACCGATCAAGTAGGTGTCTAGAAAGGTGTTAACGAGGTTACGCCTCTGGGAAAACGAGGTTTACATTAATTAGGTTCGTGCGAAAGCACGGAGGACCTCCCTCAAAGTACCGACACTGGCCTGGCTGAAAGATTGGCGAACTTGTAGTGTGTAATTAATCCCAGCTAGTCTTTCCTTTTAGGGTTTGAAGGAAGATTTGATAAAAAGCAGTGGGAGCCATCCTGATTAGATAAAATAATAACCAATCTATTCTTGAAAGAGCGCACGCTGAGTGTTTTCTTCTCTCTCTCTCCAGGTAGCGACCATATCACGCCTTAATCAAGATAATAATACGGATTATCGACCGAACCCGCTTGTTATACTGAGCTGGGGAACGTTGGTCCCGCTCCAACTTATAATTGTTATAAGACAGAGCAGGAAATTGGGGAATACCAAATTTCCCGTGCCGCCCAAACGAAGAGAGTGCATGCTGATGCATCATCTTCGGGTTTGTTCATTATACAGAACTGTTACTCAGTATCCTTTACGTCCTGGGTATATGATACCGGATCAGGATCCCAGATATGTAATCTGTTACATAGGGCTACAAAAAGGTAGAGAACTGAGAACGGGTGATAAGTTTCATGAGGCAGAAAACGGGGCAAGAGTTGCAGCCAAGTCTGTTGGTCACTGTCACCCTGTATTACAAATACATTGATTCTGAACGAATGTTATTAGATACCGAACCTGATATACAAAATCGTATCTATCTCTTTATCAGTAAAGAAATGATAAAATTTTGTATAGGTGGATAATGTTTTGAACATTTCCTATATCAAAAGTTGATCGGTTCAGGCACGTTATCTAAAAGCATTAATGTTCTAAATCAAACTACAGTTCTTAGTATACAGAATGCACACAAGAGGAAGAGTTCAGAACTGAACGAATTCTTCTTGAGGCATTGTAGACTAGGTCAGATCAATGTGACCCGACTAGCTAGAGTTACATTTAGATGCATATTTAAATCAGTTTGAATTTACATCTTGTGAAACTCGCCAGTCATGTCACAAAGATAAGATGACCATAGTTCTGTTTATTGGAAACAGAGAAAGAGTTAGTGAACTCTTGGGATTGATACATGTTGATGTATGTAAGGTCCCCTGTCTACACATGCCAGGACTGGTTCTTTATACTTCATTACGTTCTCTGATGATCTCTTTAGATTCAGACATATGTTCTTGTTGAAACACAAGTCCGAACCTTTTGAGATATTCACAGAATATAAGTTAGAAGTAGAGAACCAAAATACGGGTATAAGTATTATGTCCTTTGATGCGATCAAGGAGGAGAATACTTGAGCACGGAATTCATGGACTATTCTAAAAGGAGAATGAGATTCTCTCTCAGCATTACTCCTCCGTATACACCATAGGTCGATGGTATATCGGGGTGGAGCAATTACACCCTATGTGATAAGGTGTGCTCTATGATGAGTAATACTGAGTTACCTATTTCCTTATGGGTGTTATGCGCTTGAGAAGCTGCATACCTATTGAATAGGATTCAAATCAAATCAGTTGCCTACCACTTCATATGTGATATGGAAAAGGAAGAGCCCATTTCTTAAGTTAGTTAAGATTTGGGGTTGTCCGGCCTATGTCTAAAAGCAAAATCCGGACAAGCTCGAGGCAAGGTCTGTTATGTACAACTGGAATGGTTCCAGCTATACAAATTACAGCAGATGATTTGATAAAACCAAAGGATTCAATAGTTACCGACGAACCTCAGCCTCTCCGCCAATCTAGTAGGGTTCCTCACCCACCTGAGAGATACTTCGGTTTCTCTATGACAGTGGGAGCGAGGATTACATCATGAGATGATGACCCAACTAGTTTCGAGCTAGCCATCATGAGTAAGACTCTATAAGAATGGCTGGATGCTTAGTGATCTGAGATGGAATCCTTATACACGAACAAAGTATGGACTTTGGTTGCTATATCTGAAGGGTTAAATCCCCATCAGGAGCAAGTATATCTTGAGAAGATTACTTGGTGTAGATGGAAAAGTTGAGACTTTCAAAGCTAGACTTGTTAAAGCTTTTCGTCATCGACCAGGCGTGGATCATGATGAAACCTTTTCAAGTAACTATGCTTAAGTCCATCCAGATCCTACTTGCCACGGCTACATACCATGACTGCGATATCTGGTGGTTGGGTGTCTTGACTGCTTTTCTAAATGATGATTTAAAGAGCGTCTATAAGTACATAGCCAGAGGGCTTCGTAAACAGTGGGAGCAGCGGAAACGTGTGCAAGATGCTTTATAGGATAAAGCAGGCATCGCGGAGTTGGAACATCTGTTTTGATGAATTAGTCAAAGAGTTTGACATCATCAAAATGGTAGATGAACCTTGTATGTACAAAAAGGTAGTAGGGAGTATGGGGACGATCCTCGTAGAGTACGTGGATGACATACTCTTGATAGGGAAGGAGTTTCCTATGCTACGCTCGATCAATCTCCGCTTATCACTATGATTCTCCATATAGGATCAAGATGATACCTCCTAAATCCTGAGTTTTGGATCTATGAGATAGATTTAATTGGATGTTAGGATTCTCACTAGTTGTAGTGAGATGGTATCAATCGATCCTAGGGAGAATCACTGGAAGTGTTCCAGGGTGATAAAGACGACTGAGTGTCAGTCACAGGCATTGTCTTAACCCTCAGTGGAGGGACGGTATGTTGGAAGAGTTCCAAGCTAGACACCGTGACATACTAGACGATAAAGGCAGGATACATCGCTACTTAAGATGCTACCAAAGAGGAAGTCTGGGTGTATATTGGTTCATGAGATGAACTTAGTTCCTCCCATTGTGTGACAATGGAGTTGCGGCTGATGCCAAGGAACGCCGGTCCCATCAGTGATCCAGACATATTCTAAGGCAGTATCACTTGATCATGGAGATGGTTGATCTCCAGGGAGATCGAGGATAGGAGAGTAGACTCAGAGGACAACACAGCGGATCCACTCACAAAGGCCTGTTCCCAGAGAGAGACTTTTATGGGATGGTTGAGTATGAGATACTGCAAACACTGCTACAGATGGCCCTAGTGCAAGTGGGAGATTGTTAGTTATATGTATGCCCTAGAGGCCATTACTGTACATAGGATGTATATTGTAGTGGATGCTGGGACATATATAGGGAGGACTTTCTTGCTCGACATGATAGTATGCTATCTGGTTGATCTTTACCTTAACGAGTATACTGATTGTCTCTCTGTTACATGTTGGTAAAGCCCTTAGGATCTGTACTTGACTACCTGGACTATGATGCGGATCATACTAGTGGGGACATGGTAGTCCATAAGTACATCCTTCAAAGTCCCTAGTCGTGGGTGTATCGAGACGGGGCATCGATATACCAGAGTAGACTAGCGTATACCTTCTCGACCCATACAGATGGGCGATGGATGATCCCATATCCATTGGTGTTTGACATCAGAGATGATATACGGGTGCTCAGTAGAGACTGGGTACACTGGAAGGACTCGCCGAGAACTCCCAGATGGTATTATACCTCACGTCAGATGGCAGTTCTCTGGTGACACTGGTACAGAGTAGTCTGTTGACCCGAGATCGTCATAGAGTCTTGTGTGGTTCCCACTGTGCTTTGATTTCCATCTTACCACGTCCAAGAGGGCGTGCAAAACGGTGGTTTTTAGGTACAGTCCCGAGTCACATGGAGGCAATGAGCGATAGGAGGGGATTCGTCTCTCCCGGTATAGGGGGTTGATGTTGCGCTGTGTTCGATTGGCTATAACAGGAAATCCCTGGCCAGGGTTGCTGAGATTTACTGGTAAGTGTTACCAGTAGTTTCTCGAACAGTTATAGACCTCATATCGACACGACTTATTGAGCTATTGGGGTCTGACGTTTACCACCCCTTGGCGAGATATGCGACATATCAGACGATCAGACCGGACTGTACGGTAGTGTTACTGGTCGGATTCACTGGAGTGTAAGCAGGCTTGCTCGTCGATCTTCAGATCGCTCAATACCCGGGTGGCCGTTACGTTTAGCAGACCGCTTGCGGCTTGTGGGTGTTTGATATGATCATCACCTGCTGCCGGCGTATTGACGAGTCTTTAGAGTCCTACACAGAGGTTTCCTGGCTCAAGCGAAACGAAATAGGAGTGCATATGAGATATGTGCGGGACCGAGAATAATACGGTATGTGATACTGTATTTGATTCTCGCGATGTGACATTGATCGGTTATATGAGATATAGCCGGGTTATCGGATCAAGTATTGATTCGATAAGTTGTTACTAATGATACCAGTCGGTTATATTCGACATGACCGGATCATTGAATCAAGTGTTGATTTAATGATTTAATGCATAATTATATATATTTGATATATTACTTTGCATTAACTAGTATCGGTTCACTTTATAATGGATTTTCTCACTCGGATGTGCGCATTATATATGTGATATGATTTTGTGCACTAGCTTGTATCATGTTTGATGATACATGCTTTATGGTTAAGTGTAAAGTGTTAAACCTTGGTTAATGAATAGGTTAGGGTTTATTATTTGTTATTCATTTATCTTATTTAATTATCCCTTTATTTATGATAAATGAATAAAAGAAAAAGAAATGAAATGGTTGCTAATTTTGGATTCTAGTTGAAGCTTCTTGATCTTTTGACTAAGTGACCATTTTGTCTCTAGTTTGACCCTAACCATTCCTTTAACCATGGTTAGCTCTCTACAATTAACCATGGTCTTGTTATGATAAGGTTGGATTATTCATTTCATTTTCTAATGAACTTATCATATCAATTTCCTTCTTCTTCTTCCTTGCTTCAAGTGAAGAAGCTTGAGGTCATCAATGGTGGATTGATGATTTGAGTGAGAAATCCAATTCTAAAGTCTACCCACTTCCTATTTCTTCATCCTCTACCTCTTGCCAAGTAGTAGAGTGTGTTTACTTCACAAGTTTCTTGACTTGGTGAAGTCGGAGCTTGATTTAGCGATGCCTCGACGTAGATCATCTTCGGCATGGACATCGACGACCTAGCTTGCCCATTCTCCGACGAAGCCGATCCTAGAGCCCGGATTTGACTTGGACAGCGGAGACGACTTCGTTGCGGAGCTATGGAAGTGGAGCACCGGATCTACAAAGGTTGTATTTCCGTTTTCTCATTAGTTAAGTGTTAACTAGTTCTTGTTCGCCTAGACATCTAGTTATCGATCCGTAGTTTAGGGTTTGTAGGCACCATAATTTTTGAAATTGCCATGGTTGATGGCTTGGGAGACCTCACTAGGGTGCCTAGGTACCCTACAGGACCAACGTTCCCCAGCTCTGTATAACAAGCGGGTTCGGTCAATAATCCGTATTATTATCTTGATTAAGGCGTGATATGGTCGCTACCTGGAGAGAGAGAGAAGAAAACACTCAGCGTGCGCTCTTGCAAGAATATATTGGTTATTATTTTATCTAATCAGGATGGCTCCCACTGCTTTTTATCAAATCTTCCTTCAAACCCTAAAAGGAAAGACTAGCCGGGATTAATTACACACTACAAGTTCGCCAATCTTTCAGCCAGGCCAGTGTCGGTACTTTGAGGGAGGTCCCCCGTGCTTTCGCACGAACCTAATTAATGTAAACCTCGTTTTTCCCAGAGGCGTAACCCCGTTGACACCTTTCTAGACACCTACTTGATCGGCTATTTGTAATATGTAAAACTCTCCCAGGAGTAACTCTTACTCGCAGCGGGTATCGGGATCCAACTATCTCATAGAAGGTATGCAATCTCATTGCAAATTTCAACACTTGAAATTCCCGATAATATTTTGCCCCTAACGTGCTATGACCTTGACGAAAGCCAACAAACCATAGCCCGCTAGTCAAGTTCAACCCATATATCACTGTGCAAAGCAAAAACACTTAAAAGCAATCAAATGACAAACCGAGTGTGTAGCATCTGCCAGTTATTGCTAAAGGAGTCACTCCCGGTGAAGGGATCTCGGTCTTTTCCTCATCGAATAAGGTGCAGGATATATCACATATACTTCTGTGCAAAGCAAGAACTGTAGCTACCTGTTTTAATTTTGAAATTTGATTCTACAACATCTTAGGTTTCTTTTATTTCATTAATCACATTAATGAAGTCCCATCATTTAAATACCTAAGCATCACAGATAAATACGACGTACACTTATGCCATCCGAATTCGCCTCGATGTCCCCTCGTGCACCGTTAGGTTAGGTAACTAACGGCAGAGCGGGGCAGGGCTAGCGCGGGTGTAAGACATAAGTAACGCATATATAATATATCATATATACTATATACTGTACCTATCACAGAACATCACATGATCACATCACAGATATTGCAGCAGAAGAATCATATGAAATATTGGATATACTAGGACGTCCGTGTTTTCAATACGAGCCAGTATAAAACACGGATTCCACGGTCGTGATGAATAGCCAAACCCACACCCCTAGACCCCTACGAGAGCGGCAAGCAACCCTACCAATTCTCGAGTTAGGAGACCCGGACTCTACTCCTCGAGTTGGTCTCCCACTGGACTCCAGAACCCGGTTACTTGTGCTCCCCTCCTTGGGTCTATCCTAGTGCGGAAAAGTAAATAATATACAAAAGGTGACAACTTCCGCAACCTGGAAGTGCCCCAATAAAAGAATATTACATACAGATTTTTACATGAATGAAAATGAAAAACACTCATCTCACATAAAAACCCCCGGCTATTCAAACACGACGATCCAATAAAACATATCCGGCAACACATAACATCACATGTCATCAACGTAAGTAAATATGTCCATCCCAATTGTCGTTGACATATAGCAACGAAACCGGCGATATCACATATTACACTTACGGTCACAGAAAAAAAAGTGTAAAACTACAACAGTTGGAATCCGCAACCACCTCAGACATCGCATGCCTGACCAAATGAATTACTTAGACATCGCATGCCTAACAATTATAAACCCCGCATTTTAGTCTCATTATCGAAAACACTTTTCAATATCAAGTCGGGCAATTTAACAAGATTCCCGACACCCTGATCGAATGCTCGTCGCAAACTTTAGTAGGCGGCCGCACCCATGACGCCGTCGACGAAGTGCACCAAGGCGGAACACCGCTACCGCGAGCACCCGGACGGATGCTTTCGGCGACGGGGTTCTCCTACAGTCACTTGGTCGGGGCTATGGAGTGAGGCTGTCTATTAAGTTTACCCGGCGAGTATCCGCGTATGCTACGTGATTGCGACGGACTTTTGATCACATCAAAATTCCGTGGCAACCGATCAAGTGAGACTAAACTGCTATGTTTATAACATTCATTTAGTTATCTCATAACTACTTGTGAATTCCAATTATTGTATCACATTCCGGATAAATAGAAAATGTCAAACTTTCCGATCGAACAATCGAACACCCAAGTTTTCCCGATACAGATCAACACATGAAACAAGTCTAAAAACATTCAGTTCGTGCCTCAGTACCAACGGTCCAGCCGTAGAAGGGTCAAGCCAATGCCTCACATGTGGCACGCCGTACTGCCCCAAACCCTAAGGTTCAAAGGGCAGTTCAAGACGGTCACATAATCGAGTTAAGGTTTGTTGTCTTCTAGAGGGTCCATCGAGTTACTTGCACTACTTAGAACGTCTTTAAACCACGGAAAAATCCAACACTTGGAAATTTCCCGACAGGGGAAAAATTGGGTATTTATATCCGGTCGAACTTTTTAACATATTCTAAAATTTATCCGGAAAGCCACACAGACAAAATTTGATAATCCGATCGAACATTCGAATCCCCAAAACAACCCAGAAAATACAACTCTTGAAAAAAAATTAAAAATTCCCAGGAAAACCACCACTGGAAATTAAGAATTACTGTACAAAATTCTTTATATAAAGAGGCCGTACAGCCGCGGAACCGCCGCATGAGCCATGCTCATGCCGCGGAACCGCGGCGACTTAGTTGAATTGGGCTGTCGAATTTCACAGAAACTCTTAGATATTCCTGCTGGTTTTTCTGCATATTTTTAATCTGGAAAAATCCCAGTTTTTGAAAAAAGGACAGAGAGCATTTTTTGAGTTGGGGTTTCGGGTCGATCGGACTTCAAACTCCGTCTAGACTTCGCCTAAGGCTCTAGCTAGGCTCTGATACCACTGTAGGGTTCCTAGGCACTCCTAAGAGGTCTCACAAGGCATCAACCATGCCAATTTAAAAAATTACGGTGCCGAGAAACCCTAATACGGATCGTTGGCTAGATAAATAGATGAAACAAAGCAACTAGTTAACACTTAACTACAAGAATACGGAAATACAACCTTTGTAGATCCGGTCCTCCACCTCCACGGCTCCGTGATGAAGTCCTCTCCGCTGTCCAAATGAAATCCCGGGCTCAAGCGTCGGCTTCATCGGAGAAAGGGCGGGCTAGGTCATCGACGACGTGCCGAAGATGATCTACGTCGAGGCATCACTAGATCAAGCTCCCACTTCACCAAGTCATGAAACTTGTGAAGAAAACACACTCTACTACTTGGCAAGAGGTAGAGGATGAAGAAATAGGAAGTGGGTTCACTTTAGAATTGGATTTCTCACTCTTTTTCTCACTTTGCCATTAATGAAGCAAAGTTTTCTTCAAGTGAAGAAAAAGAAGAAGATAAATATTATGATAAGTGTTCTATTATCTATATTCTAAAAAGAATATAATATGAATACTTATCATAAACCAACCATAGTTTGGTGTAGAGAATAAACCATGGTTAGAATGAAGGGTTAGGGTTAAGCATCAAGACAAAGTGGTCACAAGGTCAAAGCTTCATGAAGCTTCAATGTACAAACAAAGAAAGCCACCATTTTCTCTTTATGCTTAATATTTTCCAATAAGAATAAATAAATAAGAAAACCATAACCCTAACCAATATACAACCATGGTTTAATCTTCACACAAACCCTAGTGAGCGTGTATCATCAAACACGATACAATCAAGTGCACAAAAAGTATATCACATATACAATGTGCACATCCGAGCGAGAAAATCCATTTAAAGTGAACCGATACTAGTTAATGCAAAGTAATATATCAAATATATAATTATGCATTAAATCATTAAATCAACACTTGATTTAATGATCCTGTCATATCGCATATAACCGACTAATATCTACAGTAACAACTTATCGAATCAACACTTGATCCGATAACCCGGCTATATCGCATATAACCGATCATTGTCACAAATCGCGAGAATTGAATACAGTATCACATACTGGTATCATTCTCGGTCCCACACATATCTCATATGCGCTCCTATTTCGTTTCGCTTGAGCCAGGAAACCTCTGTGTAGGACTCTAAAGACTCGTCAATACGCCGGCAGCAGGTGATGATCATATCAAACACCCACAAGCCGCAAGCGGTCTTCTAAACGTAACGGCCACCCGGGTATTGAGCGATCAGAAGATCGACGAGCAAGCCCGCTCATACTCCTGTGAATCCAACCAGTAACACTTACCGTACAGTCCGGTCTGATCGTCTGATATGTCGCATATCTCGCCTAGGGGTGGTAAACGTCAGACCCCAATAGCTCGATAAGTCGTGTCGATATGAGGTCTATAACAATTCGAGAAACTACTGGTAACACTTACCAGTAAATCTCAGCAACCCTGGCCAGGGATTTCCTGTTATTGCCAATCGAACACAGCGCAACATCAACTCCCTATACCGGGAGAGACGAATCCCCTCCTATCGCTCATTGCCTCCATGTGATTCGGGACTGTACCCAAAAACCACCGTTTTGCACGCCCTCTTGGACGTGGTAAGGTGGAAATTAAAGCACAGTGGGAACCACTCAAGACTCTATGACGATCTCGGGTCAACAGACTACTCTGTACCAGTGTCACCAGAGAACTGCCATCTGACGTGAGGTATAATACCATCTGGGAGTTCTCGGCGAGTCCGTCCAGTGTACCCAGTCTCTACTGAGCACCCGTACATCATCTCTGATGTCAAACACCAATGGATATGGGATCATCCATCGCCCATCTGTATGGGTCGAGAAGGTATACGCTAGTCTACACTGGTATATCGATGCCCCGTCTCGATACACCTACGACTAGGGACTTTGAAGGATGCACTTATAGACTACCATGTCCCCACTAGTATGATCCGCATCATAGTCCAGGTAGTCAAGTACATATCCTAAGGGCTTTACCAACATGTAACAGAGAGACAATCAGTATAAACGTTAAGGTAAAGATCAACCAGATAGCATACTATCATGTCGAGCAAGAAAGTCCTCTATATATATGTCCAAGCATCCACTACAATATACATCCTATGTATAGTAATGGCCTCTAGGGCATACATATAACTAACACTTGAAAAATCTAGAGAGCAAGGAGGAAGAAGATGATGGCTTTTGAAATATCAAGAGAATGATAATTGTTGTGTGAAAAATAGAAAATATAAGTATATATATTTTCTCTCTCTCATCTCAAACCATAGTTACAACATATGGATATTATTGTGCTTGAGTTAAAACCCAAAAGAAAAATTAACACATGGTTAAAAGGTAGGTGAGCATGGTTAGATAAAAGAAGAGTGTAGAAGATAATCATGTATTAATCTTTTTCTTTTCTTTTGTTTTAAAACAAATACAATATATATCCATATATGTAATTATAAGGTGTGAGTCTTATATTGCCACCATCTCCTATATATACAATCATGATAACCTTTATGTATGCATGTATGTGTGCATGCACATCCTATGTACATGAATGAGAATGAATGAGAATGAGTGCATACATGCATGCATAAAGACAAGAAAGGATTTTAAGTGAGAAGCTAATGGTTAAATGATAAATCAACACTTGATTTATCAACCCGGTCATATCACAAACGACCCGACCAAAAGCAAGCCGCCCGATTAATATACTGCATCTCATATGCGCATTTTAACTGGGCCCACGCACATATCGCATATGCGCACCACAACGTTTCGCCTGGACTAGGTAACTCCTTTGTGGGACTCTAAGACTCGTCAATACGCCGACAGTGGGTGATGATCATATCAAGCACCCCCAAGCCGCAAGCGGTCAGCTAAACGTAACGGCCACCCGGGTATTGAGCGATCAGAAGAAAACAAGCGAACCTGCTACAACTCCCGTCGAGCCAACCGGCAACACTACCGTACAGTCCGGTCTCTTCATCAGATATGCTGCATATCGAGTCTAGGGATGGTAACGTCGACCCCAATAACTCAATAAGTCGTGCCGATGAAAGGTCTATAACAGATCGAGAAACTACTGATAACACTTATCAGCAAATCTCAACAGCCATGGCCAGGGACTTACTGATATAGCCAGTCGAGCACAGCACAGCATCAACTCCCAATACCTGGAGAGACGAAACCCCTCCTATCGCTCATCGCCTTCGTGTGTCTCGGGACTGTACCCAACGGCCACCTGTTTGCACGATTCTGTAAAGCCGTGGTAGGGTGGTAATCAAAGTACAGTGGGAGAACACACAAGACTCTATGACGATCTCGGTTCTACAGACTAACCTGCACCAGTGTCACCTGAGAACTGCTATCCGACGATAGATATAATTCCATATAGGAGTTCTCGGCGAGTCCGTCCAGTGTACCCAGTCACCACTGAGCACCCGTATATGATCTCGATGTCAAACATCGATGAATGTGGGAACATCCATCGCCTATCACATGGGTCTAGTATCATATACGCTAGTCTACTCTTGTATATCGATGCCCCGTCTCGATACACCTACGACTAGGGACATTTCAGGATATGCTTATAAACTACAGATGTCCCACTAGTATGATCTCTATCATAATCACTGTAGTCAAGCCAATATCCTCAAGGCTTTATCAACATGTGTGAATGAGTAAAAGCATGATCAAATCAACATGTCATATAAAGAAGAACCAGATAGCATACTATCATGTCGAGCAAGATTGTACACTGAATATATATATATATATACACACACACATGTATAAATACATCCACTATCACATAATGGCCTTTAGGGCATACATATATCCAACACAAAGATGACTTAGAGACTGATAGGGACACAGATCATACTTTGCATCAGTTAGTGACATATTGATTACCTGCATTTTACTTCTACTGTTATTACCTTCTGTGCTAGTTACTTGTCATTATTATAATATTGCTATTACGTCGCTCTGACGACCTGAGTATGCATGCTCAGACCTCGAGGAAGAACCAGCCTAAGAGTCGGACTTGCCCTTCGAGCTCGCGGAGATTTAGTCGGGAGTACCTCCTTCATTTTTACTGCTTTCCCTAAAGAGACATTGTATTCGAACTTGGTTAGTAGTTCTTTTTCTTGTTTTATTGTAAATTGTGAACAATGAAAGTTGATGTAATATTTTTAGTGATGTATTTCCTTTACTTCTGTGCTTTGTTTACTGATTACCATGTAATGCTAGAAGCCGAAGTGTGACTACGGCGGGATTATTCCTTGACCGTAGGAGCATGGCTGGCCTAGTCATCCCTCGTTTTCCGTATTTTGGGAAGCGGGGCGTGACAACGGTCTCGCGTATTCTCCATTTCTTTCCTCTCCGCATTCTTTCACCAACCAACACACTACAGAGATAGAATATTTGAATGGTTGGTTCTCACTTTTTGCCTGTGTAAGGCCTTGTATAGATTGATACTTTTCTCTTCCCCCCCTAATCCTGAACTTCACCGCATAAACAGTGGAAACACTGTTTCAAATAAGTTTGGGGATATGTCACACTTGTAATTATTTAAAAATAAAAACATAAAAAAAAAATTTAAAACAAAAAAAAATTCAACTTTTGGGGGGTATTTCTGTAAATTTTCAGTTTTAATAAAAAAAAATTTAAAAAAATTTATTAACACATAAATTCTTTTTTTAAGAGGTGCTTTTTGCAAATAACCAAAATACCCCTATAAATAGAACCCGACCCCTCTACTGTTTTTACCAAACCCTAATTTTTCCTCTCTAAAAACCCTAGCCGCCGCAGCAGCCAGAGAAGGGAAATCGCATCACGCAGCCGCGCTTCCGCCGCACAAGGGGGTTCTGGCCGCGCATCCGCCGCCATCTGGTCTCGTCTCCCTCTGAAAACTTCAGAGGAGGTTTGTACTTTCTGATCCTCTCTGTTAAATTTAAAAAATTTCAAATTACTTCTCTATAATGGCACCAACCCTGCAATTTGAGAGGGACTTTTCCCAAATGTTCGAACACACGATCAATGGTAGTTACTTTGGTGATAAGATCTGAAGGCGCGGATGAAACTTCTTACTTTTTAACCATCCGAATGCCTTCGCGCTTCCGGATCTTACCCGTTTTTACGAGTGCATGGAGGATGGTTGCCTCTCACAACACGACTATATTAGGTTAATTTAGGGGGATAGGGAAATAATAATCGATAGGGACTTCATCCATGAAGTCACCTTAATACCTAGACTACCTATTCATGACCAACCCCTCCAATTCGAGAACTACCTACCCTTGATGGGTAATGATTGTTCGAGGGAGCCACGAAAAGGCATCCAGGCTAGAACCCTCTTTGTGAATGTCTTAACTGTGTGCCGTTGGGCACAAAATATCATTTTTGGTAGTTCGCACAATACGACATTTTTCACACCATCCCTTCATATCGTGCACACTTTAATGACTAGAAACCCAAGCTATGATATGTGCACGGTATTACTTCATTCAATTGGTGCAAGCAAGAGGGCTGCCAACTATCCATGCCCTATGTTGGTGACACAACTGTGTCGCCATTTCCTCCCTGTGGAGGTATTTGAGTTTTATATGCATGGAGGGATCCCTATTAGACCTCTTATTGAGGGTGTATCCACGTCATATACCCGCTTACATGATGTATGGTCGCGCACCGAGCCGGCCGAGGACGTGCCCGCCAAGACACCCAGCTCCCGCTCGACCGCGAGCGATGAAGAGCTTACCTCTACTGCGCAAGCGCGCTTAATGCGAAGAACCAATAGGGCGTAGAAAGATTAATAGGGATGGTGACCAACCTTGGTCAACGAGTGACAGGTTTGGAGCAGGGCATGAACACCCTGCTGGCGAAAGAGGAACGTTCCCGTTCACGATCGAGGGGACGACGAGGCTTTGAGCAGTGAGGACACTGCTTTCAATAAGTTTGGGGGTGGAGGTGGTTTGTAAATAGTTATCTTTGCATTGCATTTGCATATTTTTTATTTTTTGTACATATTTGTTTTTCTTTCTTTGCATATTTAATTCCGCATTGCATCTTTATAAAAAAATATAAAACCTGAAAAAATATTTAAAAAATTTATAAAAAAATAAAATCAGATAAAAAATTGAAAAAAATTTAAAATATAAAAATTGAAAAAAAATCAATTTTGGCCATATTTGACTTAAGTTCAACAAGACGGTTGACCGGTTAGGAAAAACTAGATCCTAAACATAGTAAATTAAAAACCCTAAGAATAACTTTTCTTAAAGTTTAATTCTAGAAAATATATGCCCTCGCAGTTTATTTAGAAATAGGCAAATTTTGAGTTCAGTTCTAGGGCTAAGTCAAAATAAGGGAAGGGTATTGAAATTTTTATTTGAAGTGTAAGTCTGAAAAATAAATTCTGAACCTTTAGTCTAAATCCTGAAAATACATACCCTACTACATGCATGTACACGCACCTTGAAACTTGGGATAGTAGAGGATACCTTGAAATGCTCTTGTCTAAAATCCTTAGTATGAAGGAAAATAAAATAAAAATAAAAGTGGTGAATAAAGAGACATAAAAAAAATGAACACTGGTTTTGTAATTACTTAAGGCAGCATAACTAAAAAAATATAGCGATGGTGGTTTATCACCTAGTGCCTTAGACCAACTGGTTTGGGAGTCACTGCTAAGCCTTAAGTATTACAAGACGAGAAATTACGCCTAAATGCGCGAGCATATTTTGTAATCGGTCGTTTAGTACCTCAAGAAGTATTAACGGTCGCATGAAGAATGTGCAAGCAATTTCATCTAAAATTCACCAACTAAAAATACTTTGGACGATGAACAAGAGTATGATAACTTGAATTGAATTTCCAAGTGTAGGGGTAAAAATTACACATACCTAAGGGTATATGATTGGGGTTTGGATGAGAGATAAGAATGAAAAATAGGGCTTATATCTTCAATAAAGATGATAAAAATTCCTGAGTGAGATTGCACCTTAGAAGGAAAATTCAAAAGATGCTGAAAGCATAATAAATTTGCCGAACATATACGATCTTGAGTTAAATGAAAAGTGAGTGTGAAAAATATGGGTTGATAATTTCTAAGTTGAAGATAATAAAATTTCTTGCTAGAATACCGAATTGAAGAATGAAAGTCAACAGGCCAAATTGATCGGATTTTGTGGGTAGTGATTAGTCGAATATAATGCATATTTTACACGGCAATTTCCTCATCATTTGCATTCATATAGAAGTGTTCGGCATTCATATCTCACATATTAGCAAAACTGTCGCAAAATATCAGATTACATGTATTAGACTCTTAAACCGACACTATAAAGGAAATTGACCACATTTCATGGTATCGCATCATCCCTACATTTGCGCAACACTTGTTTTGAGATATGTGCAGGAAAATCCAACAGAAAGGCCAAAATGTACAGGGTACAGCGAAAACGTTACGCCAACTCAATGATTTCAGTTCTGGCATCAACCCAGAGGGACAAATATAAATCAACATATCAGATGAAGCCCAAAATATTATCCCAAATCCACTGCAAAAAAGACCATAGCTCAAGCTTCCTACATGGCCGCGGAACCGCGGCCGGAGCCTGCTTGCGCCGCGGTTCCGCGGCTACTTGATGGCGTCACCACTTCATCTTTGCATCAAAACTCTTCTGTCAGTGGCTACAGTTCAGAAACGTACCTTAAATTCCAGAAGACTCCAGATACTTCTGCCAGATCAGCGAACTTTGGGATCTACACTAAACTAGCCTATCATTCTAGAACCTTCTCCCTAAACCCTAGCTTAAACCCTAAGCTAAGCCTAACAAACTACTTCTAGAAGTCTTTCAACAAACTTTTGGAGGGAACTCAAAGGCTTAGGGTTTGGGTGTTCTATAAATAAGACCCTAGGCTCACTTGTAAAAAAATTATTCAATCTTGGAGGACTTGATCTTTTGATTAGTTGATTTTTTAGCCAATTTAGATCCATTCACTCTCTTTCTTCATCTTCTTTTTCCACAAGTCTAGTGAGAGGATTTGTGTGAAACCCTAATCCTAATTCCAATCAAAAGCCAAGATCCCGAGTACCCATCAAGCAAGAAGCCTTGCAACCTTTTATGAGCCGAGCCGATCTTCAACGGAGCAAGTGGTCCAAGCCTATCCACGACTCACGGAGCCGAGCGACGCCAATTCAACAATTTAGTTCTTCCTCTTGTAGTTCTTGAGCGACTGTAATGAAATTGTTGATATAAATAAAAGGTGATATTCTTTTATCTTGTTTTCTTTAAATTCTCGCATTATGATATCTTTTCAATTCTTGAATACTTTCTGTGTGATGATGTTTGAGTAATACTCCGCTCGTCGAGGAGTTGAGACGATCAATACAATGATGATGTAATATATCTTAAATCGATTCTTGAATCCTACGAGTTTTGTAAACCCTAGCAAGTTCAAGAATCGACGACCCAATTCGATGCGATGCTTTCTTGATTGATATCGCTCGAGATTGGGGAGTTACGATTTTCTTGAAATTGCTAGAGGCTAGAATGTGAATGATAATCGATGAAAGAACAAGGGTTAAACGATGAAACCCTAGTTTCATCAAGAAAGCCCTAACTCTCATCGACCATCATCGATCTAGTATCGATCCTTCGAAGGACAAGAACACGAAATCTTGAAATTAGATCACGTCTATAGATCCGATCGATTCCTACGAGTCTCATTTAGATTCTTGACATTTTGGTTGGAAATATTATCGAAACCCAATTCTTGATTGTTTATCAGTTTCTTGATTCTTGATTAAACATCGTGACACCTGAATCAATTGATAAATTCTTGAATCATGTTTTCTTTTCTTTTCTTTTCAATTCACTTTTCGATTCAAACAAATTAAACATTGAAAAGAATCGCACAATCCCTGTGGACGATCCGCACTCGCTTACGATCTACAACTGACACCGTAGTTGATTGCGGTCAAATATAATTCTTTGGTTGTGATTTCTTTACAATTTTCTACATTACACAATCCGGAAAATTAAATCAATCAAATGGCGCCGTTGCCGGGGATCGCGCGCTAATTCGTTTCATATTATAGTTTGAATTGAAAGAATTATTCCATTGTTGTTTTTGAGATCAAAATTCGTGCAAACCCTAAACGATTTGCTGTTGTTCATTGCAAGGAAATCTGGAGCTGTTTGGAAATTGAAGAAAATTTTTGGAAAATACCAGAGAGCAGTGGGAGTCTACAGAAGCTCCCTGAAAAAGTTTGGTGGAGTGATCTGATCAAGAGACCGTGGAAGCGCGGCATATAGGAGCATTTGCGGCGGAACCGCGGTGGCCTTGAGGGTTCTCTGCAAAATATTTCTCTCAGGTGATTTCTTACCTTCTCCTCTCTCCTCTTTTTAGCTCCAACTAACACTTTGCTGCAGGATTCTTTGCAAATAATCGCAGCGCCGCAAAAGCAAAATTAAATTTGTGCGTGATTTTGATTTCTTGGTTGTTTGCATTCTAATACGGATATTAAGGGGCACGGCCAAATCCAAATTAGGTGGGGATTTCATTACCCTTCCTAGGCCCCGAAAACCACAAAACTTGCATCCGCATTGACCCACATTAACTAAAAGAAATCTAGAGAAGACTCTAAGGACTGTCGCGCTCAATTAGGACAAGAGAAGGCCGTGGGTAATTCATTGCTTATCCGCGTTTTCTTGTGGTGCCTAAGGCGAGTGTGTCTAAGGCTAGTGGTTTTTAATTAGTCCAACTACTTACGTAGTGGAGTACCTTCACACTTACCTGGCACTTATCCGGCCACAGGGGGACAAAGAGGCAGTGGAGGATTCTATCCTGCGACTTGTCTTTTGGCAGTTAGGAGCGGTCTAGAGCCGGACCTAGGTGACCACTAGATTCTAGGGTTTGTGTGCTGCATTTGTTTTGTCGCATCATTTTTTTTCAAAAAAATCCGTCCCTTTTTCAAAAGCAAACACCGCATTCATTACCCCTAATTATAAATCAACGCTGCCACTTGTACTAACCCTTTTTAGTGCAAGATAGGCTGGACACGGGATTCTAGTGCCCGTTTAGTCCGCGTACCCTTTATCGACTCCGAAGTCGATATTTCTCCATTTACCTTTTCTTTACCCACTACCACACCCACACCGATGGATCCGAATCCATCAAACTTCTTTAACCCTAATCTGCTGCCATCCGTTGGTGCGCAGAATCCACCCCGCATCTCTCTCCAGGAGAGGTGCTACCCTATTCGAGGTCCTCTTTCGACCTGCTTATCCACACCACCAGCCAATGGGGATAACTTTGAGATTAAGCCCCAGTATATCAATCTTTTACCCAAATTCCACGGACTCGAGACTGAGGACGCTTACGTTTTCATTACCAAATTTGAAAACGTATGCGCAATGATGGGTACGTCACAACTTTCAGTGGATGCTATGCGTCTACGATTTCTTCCATTTACATTGTGCGATATAGCCGAGAAGTAGCTATATAACACTACCGCACACTCTATTACGAATTGGGAAGAATTCGTCGCTGCATTCCTTAAGAAATTTTACCCAATACAAAAGACAGCTCGAATCCGTAGCGAACTGAATCAAATTGCCCAGCTCCCTGCTGAACCATTTTCAAAATGCTTTGAACGTTTCAAGGATCTATTAGTTCAGTGTCCTCATCACGGCATCCCGAGATGGGAATTGTGCCGAATCATTTATGAGGGCATTAACCCAAGCACTAAACAGAGCCTTGAAAACATGTGTCAAGGTACTTTTATGACCAAAGATGATGGGGAAGCGTGGAAGTACTTAGAAGAGTTCGCTGAAAAATCACTACAGTGGGAGAGTGGAACCCAACCATTGAATAGGGGTGGCATACACCAAATAGATGTGTCCATAGGTGTTCGAGCTGAAATGGCAGCAATGCAAAAGAAGCTCGACGCTATGGAACACAAATTTGCAGCAGCCTCCCTAAACCCAGTGTCGCTCCCCAAAAATGT
Source organism: Agapanthus africanus (assembly GCA_030015575.1). Taxonomy (NCBI): domain Eukaryota; kingdom Viridiplantae; phylum Streptophyta; class Magnoliopsida; order Asparagales; family Amaryllidaceae; genus Agapanthus; species Agapanthus africanus. The sequence goes on from CM057340.1 coordinate 244,649,541, forward strand.
TTGTGGGTGCTGTTCTGATCCGTCTCATTTAACGGAAGAATGACCATTAAACTCTGCGTTTCAAGGTCCCGAGCATTCTAATGCCGCATTTCAAAGACCTCGAAACGATCCATATTCTTCCACGTACAATCAGGGTTGGAGGAATCACCAGAATTTTGCTTGGAACCAAAACCAATCTCAAAACACGATTCCAAACACGAATCAATTTCAAAGGGTTCTTCCTCCACCACAACAGCAACCCCTTCAACTCACTCAGCACCCCTATCAGTCACAAAATTTCCAAAACCAGGGCAACACTCCTGCACAGTCTAATCCTATGCAGTCCTGTTCTGACGAGTTCTCTCAATTCACTCAAACCATGAAATCACTTTTGTCAAATTTCATAGAGGTTTCGACTGAGGTTAGATCTTCCGTCAGTGAGATAAAGAAAAACTCAGCGTCCCAAGCTGAGAGTATCAAATCGATGGAAGCTGAAATCGCACGCCTAAAAGCCGAAATGAGTGCGAGAGAAAAAGGGAAACTTCCCTCTCAACCCCTACAGAATCCTGGGCATTACAATGTAAATGCCGTCACAACGTTGAGATCGGGAAGAGTGCTGAACAATCATGTCGGGGAAGGTATTGATGATACTGAAAATCATATCAACACCCCGGCTGAGACCTTTCCACACACACACACTTCTCCTTCTGATCCTTCTTCTACCACACTATCTTCTCGCGAGCCTATTCTCCATTTCCCATTAGGCTCGACACCTTCTTCCAACCCTTATAGTTCTCCACAGACGGTCCCCACACCTCTTTTGGGACCACGTCTACCCCCTCTTCCTTCTCCTGTGATGGACCCTGCGCTTATTGCGAAAGCTCCTTACCCGAACCGGTTAAGGGCTAATAGAACGAGTCCTCATATGGAGAAAATTTTAGAAATGTTCAAACAGGTTAACATCAATATCCCTCTCCTAGATGTGATTCAACAAGTCCCCGCTTATGCGAAAATTCTTAAGGACTTGTGCACTAGGAAGAGGAAGACTCAAGTGCCGAAGAAGGTCTTCATGTCTAATAATATTAGCACTGCTTTTATACCCCAGCTTCCAAAGAAACGAAAGGACCCAGGATGTCCTACAATATCGATTTCGATTGGGGGTAAAAACATAAATCGTGCTCTTTTAGACCTTGGCGCAAGTGTTAACCTGCTCCCTTATTCTGTCTATGAGCAATTAGGGATTGGAGAGCTGAAACCTGCTCACTGCACTCTCCAGATGGCAGACCGATCTATCACCAAACCAAGGGGTGAATTAGAGGATGTACTGATAAAGGTCGGGGAATTTGTTTTCCCTGTAGACTTCATTGTGCTCGACACACATCCTGTAGCAAACCCCCGGGGCCAAATTCCGGTGATTCTGGGTCGTCCTTTCCTTGCCACTTCCAACGCTGTTATAAACTGTAGAAATGGTTCAATGAATTTATCATTTGGAAATATGACCATTGAACTAAATATCTACAAAGTTGGAAGTCAGCCATCAGAACCCTCTGCTCATATTTTAGATGTGTGCTCTGTCCATGAGATTGCTCCCAATAGTTGTGGAGCCGAGGAACTTTGCTTTACTGATCTCGATGACATTACCACATCTCTGTTTGATTTCACACATGATCTTAGTGAGGACACTTTCTCTACACTTGAGTCCTGCACTCCTGACTTTTCTCCCCCCGAGTCTGTATTTTTCACAGGCTCTGAGCTTCTTTGTAAATCCAAAAATCACTCAATGATCCCTCCTTCTATCATTTCTCCGCCTGAATTAGATCTCAAAATTTTACCTTCTCACCTTAAATATGCATATCTAGGTGAGAATGAGTCTTTACCGGTTATTATATCCGCTTCTCTTGCATCAGAGCAAGAGAATGCCCTTTTATCGGTATTGAGATCTAACAAAGAGGCGTTTGGTTGGAGTATGGCGGACATCAAAGGGATTAGTCCCTTGATAGTTGAACATCATATACATGTGATGGATGATGCCAGACCGACCCGAGAACCACAGAGACGGTTGAATCCCGTCATGAAGGAAGCGGTCATGAAAGAAATCGTCAAATGCTTAGATAATGGTATTATATACCCCATCTCCGATAGCCAGTGGGTGAGTCCTATACATGTCGTTCCTAAGAAATCCGGCATCACTGTTATAACCAATGAGGCAAATGAGTTGATTCAGACACGCACCAAAACTGGGTGGCGTGTATGTATTGATTATAGAAAACTCAATGCTGCCACGAGGAAAGACCACTTTCCTCTACCATTCATTGATCAGATGCTGGAACGCTTAGCAGGACGAGAGTATTATTGTTTTATGGACGGATACTCAGGCTATAATCAGGTCCCCATCGCCAAAAAGGATCAAGATAAAACCACTTTTACTTGTTCTTTTGGTACCTTTGCTTACAGTCGCATGCCCTTTGGGTTATGCAATGCTCCCGCTACCTTTCAGCGGTGTATGATGGGGATATTCTCTGATATGGTAGAGAATTTTCTGGAGATCTTTATGGATGATTTCTCAATTTTTGGAGACTCTTTTTCCGATTGCCTAGCGAATCTTGACGCTGTTCTTACTCGTTGCAAAGAGACGAACTTGACTTTGAACTGGGAAAAATGCCATTTTATGGTCCAAGAAGGAATAGTACTTGGACATGTCATTTCACAGAAAGGCATTGAGGTTGACAGAGCTAAGATAGTTGTCATTCAAAACCTCCCTCATCCCAAAAGCGTCAAAGATATTCGATCTTTCCTTGGCCATGCGGGCTTTTATAGGAGATTCATTAAGGACTTTAGCAAAATTGCTAGACCTTTAACTCTTCTCCTGGCCAAGGATACGACCTTCCATTTTGACTCAGACTGCGAGACAGCTTTCGACTCACTTAAACACTCACTCACTTCAGCCCCCGTTTTATCATCACCAAATTGGGACTACCCCTTTGAGCTGATGTGTGACGCATCTGATTTTGCAGTAGGTGCAGTCTTAGGACATCACATTGAAAAGACGCCACACGTAATATACTATGCAACTAAGACCCTGAATGATGCGCAAATCAATTATACAACCACAGAAAAAGAACTCTTAGCGGTTGTATTTGCATTAGAAAAATTCAGGCCTTACTTAATTGGCTCACCTATAGTTGTGTATACTGACCATTCCGCTTTAAAACATCTTCTGCCAAAGAAAGATGCAAAAGGTCGACTAATACGTTGGATCCTTCTGTTACAAGAATTCGATCTTGTTATCAAAGATAAGAAAGGATGTGAAAACGTAGTAGCTGACCATCTTTCACGCATCATTTCTTCCCCTGTGACCCTGCCGATTAATGACTCGTTCCCTGACGAACAACTCTTGAGCATATCCGCTGAACCATGGTTCAGGGATATTGTGAACTATCATGCCACGGGACTAATACCGAGCGATTGGTCAAAACAGGACAAATATCGTTTTCTTTCCCAAGTAAAACACTTTTACTGGGACGAGCCCTATTGGTTTAAATATTTTCCTGATCAGATCATTCGCCGGTGTGTCCCGAATGAAGAGTTCAAGAATGTTCTTTCATTTTGTCATGATCAGGCTTGTGGGGGTCACTTTGGTCCTAGAAAGACAGCGGAAAAGGTTTTGCAATGTGGATTTTATTGGCCGACCTTATTCAAGGACGCATTTGAGTATTGCAAAACCTGTACACAATGTCAGTACACGGGTAGAATATCCCTGAGGAATGAAATGCCTCAGCAACCCATCTTGGTTGTTGAAATATTTGATGTCTGGGGCATTGATTTTATGGGTCCTTTTCCCAACTCCTTTGGGAATTTGTACATTTTGCTGGCGGTTGATTATGTCTCCAAGTGGGTAGAAGCCATTCCATGTTGCACTAATGACAAGAAAGTTGTCATTAAGTTCTTGAAAGAGAATATCTTTTCGCGATTTGGACACCCACGTGCTATCATTAGCGATAATGGGACACATTTCTGCAACAGATCTTTCGAGACTCTGATGCGAAAATACTCAATCAACCACCGACTTTCTACACCCTATCATCCCCAAACAAGCGGGCAGGCTGAAATCTCAAACAGACAAATCAAACTTATCCTGGAGAAAACTGTTGCTAAGAATAGAAAAGACTGGTCGACCAAATTGACGGATGCTCTTTGGGCATTCAGAACTGCATATAAGACCGACCTAGGAATGTCTCCATAGAGGATAGTGTTTGGGAAAGCATGTCATTTACCCGTCGAGATAGAGCATAAAGCATTGTGGGCTATAAAAGAAATAAATTTTGATCTAAACCTTTCTTGCAACTTTCGGAAGCTGCAAATAAATGAGCTAAGCGAACTCCGCGATCGATGAAGCTTATGATAACGCTGTAATCACCAAGAATAGGACTAAGGTTTTTCACGATAAAAACATTTTGAGGAAAACATTTTCACCTGGTCAACAAGTCCTTCTTTATGATTCACGATTACACCTTCACGCGGGTAAGCTCCGATCTCGATGGAAGGGACATTTTGTTGTGCGGTCTGTATACCCGCACGGGGCAGTAGAAGTAGAAAATGTTAAAAACGGCACCTTTTTCAAAGTAAACGGACATAGACTAAAGCCGTATTTTTCCACTGACCCCACGGAGGAGCTCTTGTTCTTACAAGAGCCAGTTTATTTGGATTAAAATTCCTCCGTCTCACCTTCATGTCCAGTATATCACTGCATCATGTTTTGAATGAAGGTGAGTGAAATGAGTAAGTTTGGGGGAAGTTTTTCACTTATATATTTTGCCCCCACTAATAATTCCCCCCAGGCTTACAGTTTTGTAGGTATAGCGTTTGGCAACAGTGAGGACACTGTTGAAAACAAGTTTGGGGGAGGTTTGTGCTTATTTTCGCATCATTTGCATATCATCTGCATAAGCACAAAACATTTCTTTAAAAATCCATAAAAATTTTAAAAAAATTTCAAAGTATAAAAATAATTTTAATATTTACACCTTTTGTACATAAATAAGATAATAAAAGTTTAGATAGTGAAAAATTACATCCATGAGATTAGGAAAATTTGAGAAAACTAAGAAAATTAGAAGTTTTCTTATACGAACTAGTAATAAGTAGTTATGAGCCGTTGTCCCAAGGGTTAGTAAGATGAAGGACGTCACTAATCTGAGAATAAAAATAAGTCTGAAAAATAGTTTCTATTCTGGAAGCCAAACATTTTGAACGTTGCTACCCTGCTATTCGCACTTACACACGTCTTAAACCCTGAGATAGTAGAGGATACCTTGAAATGCTCTTGTCTTAAAGCCGATGTATGAAGGAAATAAAAATAAAAAAAAATGAATAAAGAAAATATAAGTGGTGAGAAAAATGAACACTGGTTTTGTTATCACCAAGGGCAATAAAAAATATATAGCGAGGGTGCTTCTTTACCTAGTGCCCTAAGGCCAACTGGTCTGGGAGTCACTGCTATGCCTAAGGTGGTGCAAGACGAGGAAAATACACCAAGTAAGCAAGCACATGAGTAATCGGTCGGTTAGTACCTCAAGAAGTATTAACGGTCGCATGAAAGTGTGTGAGCAACCTCATCTAAATATTCATTAATTAAAAAGTACTGAGGCTGACGGGCAAGAGTATGATAGCTTGAATTGAATTCTCCGGGTGTAGAGATGTCTTTACACACACGCAGGGTGATATGATCGATGTTTGGAAGAAAGATAGGAATGAAGAATAAGACGATGTTTTATTGAGGGAGGACGTGATATCTAACATCTTTTCATGACCATTAAGATAGGGCTCATGACAACCGAAAAGCTAGCTTAGTTGGAAACCCTAATTTTCAAAGCTTTTCTTTTACAATTCTTTTCTTTAAATGTAATATTCATGATCTTTCTTTTATTATTGGATTTTGTGGGTGCAATCCGCTGAAAACCCTCAGGAGACAACACTCCTCCTACTAGGGACACCTAGAGGTTTAAAGGCTTGTTGCACGTGCTCAGTGCAATCGTGTTGCCTACGAAAGTGTGCTAGATAGTTTTTCTCTTTCTTTATTTTCTCCTTCTCTTTTTAATAAAACAGTTCGCTCGAGACGATCGAAATTAAGTTTGGGGGAATTTGATTAGTCGAAAATAATGCATATTTTACACGGCAATTTCCTCATCATTTGCATTCATATAGAAGTGTTCGGCATTCATATCTCACATATTAGCAAAACTGTCGCAAAATATCAGATTACATGTATTAGACTCTTAAACCGACACTATAAAGGAAATTGACCACATTTCATGGCATCGCATCATCCCTACATTTGCGCAACACTTGTTTTGAAATATGTGCAGGAAAATCCAACAGAAAGGCCAAAATGTACAGGGTACAGCGAAAACGTTACGCCAACTCAATGATTTCAGTTCTGGCATCAACCCAGAGGGACAAATACAAATCAACATATCAGATGAAGCCCAAAATATTATCCCAAGTCCACTGCAAAAAAGACCATAGCTCAAGCTTCCTACATGGCCGCGGAACCGCGGCCGGAGCCTGCTTGCGCCGCGGTTCCGCGGCTACTTGATGGCGTCACCACTTCATCTTTGCATCAAAACTCTTCTCTCAGTGGCTACAGTTCAGAAATGTACCTTAAATTCCAGAAGACTCCAGATACTTCTGCCAGATCAGCGAACTTTGGGATCTACACTAAACTAGCCTATCATTCTAGAACCTTCTCCCTAAACCCTAGCTTAAACCCTAAGCTAAGCCTAACAAACTACTTCTAGAAGTCTTTCAACAAACTTTTGGAGGGAACTCAAAGGCTTAGGGTTTGGGTGTTCTATAAATAAGACCCTAGGCTCACTTGTAAAAAAATTATTCAATCTTGGAGGACTTGATCTTTTGATTAGTTGATTTTTTAGCCAATTTAGATCCATTCACTCTCTTTCTTCATCTTCTTTTTCCACAAATCTAGTGAGAGGATTTGTGTGAAACCCTAACCCTAATTCCAATCAAAAGCCAAGATCCCGAGTACCCATCAAGCAAGAAGCCTTGCAACCTTTTATGAGCCGAGCCGATCTTCAACGGAGCAAGTGGTCCAAGCCGATCCACGACTCACGGAGCCGAGCGACGCCAATTCAACAATTTAGTTCTTCCTCTTGTAGTTCTTGAGCGACTGTAATCAAATTGTTGATATAAATAAAAGGTGATATTCTTTTATCTTGTTTTCTTTAAATTCTCGCATCATGATATCTTTTCAATTCTTGAATACTTTCTGTGTGATGATGTTTGAGTAATACTCCGCTCGTCGAGGAGTTGAGACGATCAATAGAATGATGATGTAATATATCTTAAATCGATTCTTGAATCCTACGAGTTTTGTAAACCCTAGCAAGTTCAAGAATCGACGACCGAATTCGATGCGATGCTTTCTTGATTGATATCGCTCGAGATTGGGGAGTTACGATTGTTTCTTGAAATTGCTAGAGGCTAGAATGTGAATGATAATCGATGAAAGAACAAGGGTTAAACGATGAAACCCTAGTTTCATCAAGAAAGCCCTAACTCTCATCGACCATCATTGATCTAGTATCGATCCTTCGAAGGACAAGAACACGAAATCTTGAAATTACATCACGTCTATAGATCCGATCGATTCCTACGAGCCTCATTTAGATTCTTGACATTTTGGTTGGAAATATTATCGAAACCCAATTCTTGATTGTTTATCAGTTTCTTGATTCTTGATTAAACATCGTGACACCTGAATCAATTGATAAATTCTTGAATCATGTTTTCTTCTCTTTTCTTTTCAATTAACTTTTCGATTCAAACAAATTAAACATTGAAACGAATCGCACAATCCCTGTGGACGATCCGCACTCGCTTACGATCTACAACTGACACCGTAGTTGATTGCGGTCAAATATAATTCTTTGGTTGTGATTTCTTTACAATTTTCTACGTTACACAATCCGGAAAATTAAATCAATCAGGTAGTATCCGCTGAAAACCCTCAGGAGACGACACTCCTCCTCCTAGGGACACCTAGAGGTTTAACGGCTTGTTGCACGAGCTCAGTGCAATCGCGTTCCCTGCGAAAGTGAGGTTAGCATTTTTTTTCGAGAATAAAATTGGCTTTGCTCGGGACGAGCAAAAGATAAGTTTGGGGGTATTTGTTCATATCATAATTTTGCATTATTATATCGCCCATTCTTAATCACATTATAGATAAATAGGTGCTTTTGATCCATGTCTGCTGAATAGTTGCAGGTTACAGGTTCTCAGATCATTACAGTAAAATTCATGAAAATAAGCTACAAATGTGAGACTACGACCAACAATAGATGAATCCGTATGATGCCGCCTACCAGTTCAAGGAATAAATGAAGATCAGTAGACAGTTCAATGCACAAAGCACAAGGGTATCACAAGATTCACGACTTCAACGTGAAGCTCACGGTAAAATTCCACATAATTCCGCACTGTTGGAAATCTGGAAGAAAATAGAAGAGATTTTGAGGAACTAAGTGAAGAAAACAGAAGGAAAAAGCAACATGAAGCAACCCTGAAGAACTGAGCCAGAGATCCCACAATACGGTCGCGGAACCGCGGCCATATAGTGCACGTGTCGGTGGGTGTCGGTGCTTTGACCCGGCTTTCTTAGGGTAGTTTGGTAAATTCATGTATGGATCAGAATGCAAACGTAGGGTTTCTCCTATCTATAAATAGGAAAGCTAAAAGCCTAATTAGGCATGCCTCTTTTAATTTCTAGATCTAAAATTTTAATTTCCTTGTAATCGTTGAGAGGACATCAATAAAGTAAGCTTTTTATTTCTATCTTGCATTTTTTTTATCTGCAATTTATTACTTGCATTTCTTATCTGTCCTTTATTTATCTGCAATTTAGTTGTCTAATATAAAAATATATAAATGAATTTTACTATCACTTTCCTAATGAGTGAGTAATCCCTCACTTGTTAGGGTTAGGATAGGGAAGGTTTGAGAGAAGGAAATCTCTCTCACTCCTTTCTTTGCTCATATAATTTTTAAAATAGCACTCTATTTAATTCAACCACACAATGCTCACTACGGCACCCTGTCCTACATGATAGCGGTGATTCCCTATTTAGACCGGTTGTGGTTGAATTAACTAGAGGTTAGGGCTAAGAGTTATGAACGGACGGACAAGGACCAAAAGGAAGAAACTAAGTTTCTTCCTAGTCGTGCTAATCCTCGTTGTTTACTATTACCCTAACACCTATAGTCTTAACTAGGGCATTGATAGAAGTGAGAAGAATCCCTTTTTCGAACTAACCTAATCCTAACCCTAGCAAGCCTTTAAATCAGTTTAATCTCATTCTTAAATCTTAAAACAAATCCTACCAAAAATAGGACATAACTCGTTAGAACTGAAAGAAAGAACACAATTTCCCTGTGGACTGACTCGTACTCAACCGGCTAGCTACCAAGCGACATCGTCTTGATTGCGGTATTCCTAAATTTTAAACGCACGTAAAAACGCGAACAATCATGTGGCCTATAACAGGTCGAGAAACTGCTAATAAGTTTTATCAGTAAATCGCATGAGCCATGGCCAGGGACTTTCGGTTATAGCCAATCGCACATAGTACAACATCAACTCCCAATACCCGGAGAGACGAAACCCCTCCTATCGCTCACTACATCCATGTGTATCGGGACTGTACCCAAAAGCCACATGTTTGCACGACTCAGTAGAGCCGTGGTATGGTGGAAATCAAAGCACAGTGGAAAACACACAAGGCACTATGACGATCTCAGGTCTATAGACTAACTTGTACAAGTGTCACTAGAGAACTGCAATTCGATATTAGGTATAATACCATATGGGAGTTCTCGGCGAGTCCGTTCAGTATACTCAGTCTCCAATGAGCACCTGTATACAATCTTTGATGTCAAACACCAATGGATATGGGATCATCCATCGCCCATATACTGGATCAAGAAACACTAGTCTACTCTGGAATATCGATGCCCTGTCTCGATACTCCCTCGACTAGGAACAGTTAAGGATATGCTTATAGACTCCACATGCCCCACTTGTATGATCTGCATCATAGTCATGGTAGTCATGTTGATATCCTAAGGGCTTTATCAACATGTATCAAATAGACAGTAAACATAATCAGGTGAACATGTTAAGATAAAGAACAACAAGATAGCATATTATCATGTCGAGCAAGAAAGTCATCTATATATATACATGTCCAAGCATCCACTATACAAATAATGGCCTCTAGGGCATACATATATCCAACAAAATGGGATGATTTATTTTAAAAGAAAAAGGAAAATATATGAAAATGAGGCATGTCTTTGGATGCTTGGAGAAGAATTGAGAAGCTATGACCCATCTCATATGTTTTGTTTTACTCTTAGATTTTTATTTATCCTGATCTTATCTTGAGTCAAGAGTTCATTCTCTCATTTTTTAACACAACACATCCAAGTTCGTCTCCTTCTTCTTCTTCTAAGCTCTAGGGTTTTTCTTGAGTTGAAGAAACGAGAGAGGAAAATATTTCTAGTGAGCCAAATCTCCTATTTCATCAACCTATACTAATCTTGCTCATTAGTTTAGGTTGTTTGTGTTGGGTTACACCAGCCCTTTGGCCATCAATCTGTGGCCAAATGCGGAACAAAACTTTTAGAAACCGGCGCTAACGGAACCATAATCTACGGATCGTACCATTAACCCTACACTAGTTATAAGTAAAGGAGTTTAGAGAGGTTACACCGAACGATCCGTGTCCTTCGGTCTTCAACCTCTGTCCCAAGCTCCTCGCAGTTTCCTTGATCAAGTTTGATCTTCGGTCTCCGCCATCAAAGAAGATCCACGTCGAGGGTTAGTAATACGGGCTCCGACCTCAAAACCGAAGCAACTCGGGTATCTAGTTTGCTAGCCTAGATAGCCAAGATGAAGTAGAGAGAGTTTGTGATTACTTTGTCTTAATACACCCAAGGATTCTCAACTCATGAGAAGGTTTGGGTAGAGGTTGAAGAAGATGCCATGGGAGAAAAGTGTGAGCTCAAGAAAAAAGCAAGTGAAGATGTTCCTAGAGTATTGTTTTGTGAGAAACAAAAGAAAATAGCCCACCACCAAAGGGATCTGCCTTTGCCCAAAAAATATCTCACAAAAAAAAACAAATATCTAGCACAAATATCTCATACAAAACAATAGTCATCATACCACCATGACTCATCACCATGAGTCACAAATGCACATGCATGAACCATGAGTCACACTTTCCACACAAATAAACATTTAAACCAAAATGTTTATAGCAAAAAGAAATGGTAACCTCTAAAGTAAACTTGTAACGAATTACAAGAATGCCCCTCATTCGTATATACATACCCGCATCCGTATTCTGACTAAATACGAATACAACAACACGAAAATAATCCAACATTATAATACTAGAATCCGGCTTAAACTAAAGCCCACTAGTGTTATCCGTCTGATCATGATCCGTACACAAGTGCACGTATATGATCGAACCCTGCCATAAAACCATACGGTCTCTACAACGATTCGTCTGAAGCAGTGAAACTCTGTGTGTGGGACTCCAAAGACTCGTCAATATGCTGGCAGTGGGTTTAACTACAAGCACGTCAGTAGCACTAGCTGTACGTAACGGCTACCCAGGTATTGAGCGAAAGGGAGGCCGACGAGCAAACTCATCCTGAAACTTTACTGAGCCTGACAGTGATAATATCCGTACAGTCCGGTCCGTTCGTCTATGAGTATCGCATATCGAGTCAAGGGGTGGATAAAGTAAGACCCCTAATAACGCGACATTTAGTGTCGGCATGAAAGCTATCACCACCTGAGAAACTACCGATCCTAGATCTGTAATTCTCGACTAACTTGGCCAAGGATTTCTGGTGATGGGCACCCATGCACTCCGCGACATCAACCTCCAATACCGGGAGAGACGAATCCCCTGACGATCCGCTCACTGCCTCCATGTGGCTCGGGACTGTACCCAACTAAAACCTGTTTTCTTGACTCCTTTGAGCCGTAGTATGGTACTAATCAAAGCACGGTGGGAACTCACACGAAACAAATGACGTGTTGGCTATAGTGCCCTCAAGTCAATTATTGGATCGCAGGCACGTGATTGCAATGATTGAGAGAGGACCTATACCGGTAGAACAGTCTTACTCGAGATGATAGTATGTTATCTGGTTTGTCTTTATCATCGTATACATGCTTCGTGTGACATTACAGATCACTATTACATGTTGATAGAGCCAATATGATTCTTGCTTGACTACCTGCAGTATGATGGCGATCATATACGTGGGAGCTGGGTGGTCTATAAGCACATCCTTAAATGTCCCTAGTCGAAGGAGTTTCGAGACTGGGCATCGATACTCCAGAGTAGACTAATGTATACTGATCGAGACCCCGATGAGGGGCGGTGGCTGGTCTCACAAGCCTTTGGTGTCAGTTTATTCACCTAAGATGTATACAGGTGCTCATTAGGTTATGAGTATACCGGACGGACTCGCCGCGAACATGCTAGTTGGTGTTAGTGTTATATGCCCTAGAGGCCATTATTGTATACTACTAGTTTGTATATAACATTTTGGAAGCTTAGGATATATACACGGATTTATAACAGTCTTGCTCAATATAGTAGTATGCTACTTGGTTTGTATCTATTTTAATATTTGTATATGTTTCTTTTAATGTATCGCTAATACATATTGATAGAGCCCTTAGGATCTTTACTTGACTACCAGCGTTGTGATAGCAGTCACACAAGTGGGGGCTGGGTAGTCTATAAGCATATCCTTATATAGGTCCTTAGTCGTAGGATTATCGAGACAAGGAATCGATACTCCAGAGTAAACTATTGTATACGCTTCTCATCCCAGCAGGGGAGATGGTCTGTCCCACATCCATCAGTACGTCATACTGGAGATAGTATGCAGGTGCTCATTGGGTTATGAGTTACACTGGACGGACTCGTGGGGTACTTCTGGTTGGTACTATACCTATCGTCAGGAAGCAGTTCCCAGGTTACATGAGTACAGCTTAGTCCGTTGACTTGACACTGCTACTTCGCCTCCTGTGTGTTCCCACTGTTCTTAGATTTCTACCCTACCATGGCTCTATTGAGTCGTGCAAACAGGTACTAGTTGGGTGCAGTCCCGAAGCACTTGAAGGCAGTGGCGGTTAGATAGGATTCGTCTCTCCCGGTATTGGGGGTTGATGTCGCGCTGTGTTTGGAAAGCCATTACACAAAGTCCCTGGCCAGGGCAAGCGAGATTTACTAGTAGGTACTCCGGTAGTTTCTTAGGGTGTTTTAGGCTGTACTCCGACATGACTTATTGAGCTATTAGGGGTATGAAGTTTACCGCCCCCTAGGCCCGATATGCGATACTCTTAGACGAACAGACCTGACTGTACGGAGATTGCCACAAACAGGCTCAATAGGAGTTCGAATGAGTTTGCTCGTCGGCCTTCTTATCGACAGATACCTGGGTAGCCGTTACGTGCAGCTAGTACCGTTGACATGCTTGTGGTTAAACCCACTTCCAGCATACTGTCGAGTCTTTAGAGTCCCACACAGAGGGTTTCCCTGCTTCGGGTGAAACGATGTGGAGGTCGTATGGTTTTACGACAGGGTTCGATCACATACGTGTACTTGTGCGAGTGTGATGTTCGAGCGGACAATACTAGTGGGCTTTGGTTTAAGCCGGATCCTAGTATTTGATTGTTGGATAAGTTTCGTCTCTTTGTATTCGTGTTTCTTGGAACATGGATGCAGGTATGTATATACGGATGAGAGGGGTATAGAAGGAAACACCTCATTAGGTTTTTGACCATTGACTTGATTAAAACAATTATGAGGTGGAGGAAAGTATTTGTTATTTTTTTTGTAAATGATAATTGTGGCATGGCTACTTGTTTTGACTACTTGACTTGGTTTGACCACTTGACTTGGTTTGACTCTTTGACTTTGATATTTCTTGTGTGATATTTTTGTGGCAATAGATATTTTTGGGTGAGATATTTTCTTGCCATGTTTATAGTCATGTCATGTTAGTCATCCTATCTTTCTATTATCATTATCAAAAACCATTTCTCTTTCCTCAGGTTCACTCTCTCCTTCTTCCTCTCAAAACTGTAGGGTTCCTAGGCACACTAATGAGGTCTCACAAGGCATCAACCATGCCAATTTCAAATTTTTCCGGTGCCTACAAACCCTAATACGGATCGTTAACTAGAGTTAAAGGCGAAACATGCAACTAGTTAACAACTTAACTAAGTGAAAGAGACTACAACCTTTATAGATCTGGTCCTCCACCTCCATAGCTCCGTGATGAAGTCCCTCCGCTGTACCCATCGGATCCTGGACTCTCGCGGTGGTTTCATCAAAGAGATGATCGGGCTAGGTCATTGACTTCGATGCCGAAGATGATCTACATCGAGGCAACACAAGATCAAGCTCCCACTTCACCAAGTCGTGAAACTTGTGAAGAAAACACCCTATACTACATGGCAAGTGGTAGAGGATGAAGAAATAGGAAGTGGGTTCCCTTTAGAATTGGATTTCTCACTCTTTTTCTCAAGTTACCATTGAAGCTTGCAAGCTTTTTCTTCTTGAAGAAGAAGAGGAAGAAGAAAAAGAATATGATAAGTATTTTTGAAAAATAGAAAATAAGTTGATTCTTATCATATAGCAACCATGGTTAAGTGTAGAGAATAAACTAGGGTTAGGTTGAATGGTTAGGGTTAAGCATGAAAGGTAGACTTATTCAAAGCTTCATGAAGCTTCAACTAGCAAACAAAGAAAGCCACCATGATTTATCTTGAAAATATGAATAAATAAATAAATGAATAGATAAGTAAATCAAAACCCTAACCATTAACATAACCATGGTTTAATTCTTTACACAAACCCAAGTTTGCATGTATCATCAAACATGATACAAACAAGTGCACAAAAATATATCACATATACAACTTGTGCATTTCAAGTGAGAAAATCCATTTAAAGTGAACCAATATTAGTTAATGTAAAGTAATATATCTAATATATAATTATACATTAAATCATTAAATCAATACTCGATTTAACGATCCGGTCATATCACATATAACCGACTAATATCAAGTGTATCAATGTATCGAATCAACACTTGATTCGGTAACCCGGCCATATCACATATAACCGACCAATGATACAAATCGCGAGAATAGAATACAGTATCACATACTGGTATAATTCTCGGTCCCGCACATATCTCATATGCGCTCCTATTTCGTTTCGCTTGAGCCAGGAAACCTCTGTGTAGGACTCTAAAGACTCGTCAATACGCCGGCAGCAGGTGATGATCATATCAAACACCCACAAGCCCCAAGCGGTCTGCTAAACGTAACGGCCACCCGGGTATTGAGCGATCATAAGATCGACGAGCAAGCCCGCTCATACTCCTGTGAATCCAACCAGTAACACTTACCGTACAGTCCGGTCTGATCGTCTGATATGTCGCATATCTCGCCTAGGGGTGGTAAACGTCAGACCCCAGTAGCTCGATAAGTCGTGTGGATATGAGGTCTATAACAGTTCGAGAAACTACTGGTAACACTTACCAGTATATCTCAGCAACCCTGGCCAGGGATTTCCAGTTATAGCCAATCGAACACAGCGCAACATCAACTCCCTATACCGGGAGAGACGAATCCCCTCCTATCGCTCATTGCCTCCATGTGATTCGGGACTGTACCCAAAAGCCACCGTTTTGCACGCCTTCTTGGACATGGTAAGGTGGTAATCAAAGCACAGTGGGAATCACACAAGACTCTATGACTATCTCGGGTCTACAGACTAACCTGTACCAGTGTCACCAGAGAACTGCCATCTGACGTAAGGTATAATACCATCTGGGAGTTCTCGGCGAGTCCGTCCAGTGTACCCAGTCTCTACTGAGCACCCGTATATCATCTCTGATGTCAAACACCAATGGATATGGGATCATCCATCGCCCATCTGTATGGGTCGAGAAGGTATACGCTAGTCTACTCTGGTATATCGATGCCCCGTCTCGATACACCCACGACTAGGGACCTTGAAGGATGTACTTATGGACTACCATGTCCCCACTATTATGATCTGCATCATAGTCCAGGTAGTCAAGTACACATCCTAAGGGCTTTACCAACATGTAAAAGAGAGACAATCAGTATACACGTTAAGGTAAAGAGTAACCAGATAGCATACTATCATGTCGAGCAAGAAAGTCCTCCCTATATATGTCCAAGCATCCACTACAATATACATCCTATGTACAGTAATGGCCTCTAGGGCATACATATAACTAACAATCTCCCACTTGCACTAGGGCCATCTATAGCAGTAGTTGTAGTATCTCATACTCAACCATCCCATAAAAGTCTCTCTCTGGGAAAAGGCCTTTGTGAGTGGATCCGCCGTGTTGTCCTCTGAGTCTATTCTCCTAACCTCGATCACCCTGGAGATCAACTATCTCCATGATCAGGTGATGCTGCCTCAGAATACGTCTGGGTCACTGATCAGACCGGGGTTCCTGGGCCAAAGCCACACTTCCATTGTCACACAATGGTAGGAACCTAGTTCATCTCATGAACCAATATACACCCAAACTGCCTCTTTGGTAGTATCTTAAGTAGCGATGTATCCAGCCTTTATCGTCTAGTATGCCACGGTATCTAGCTTGGAACTCTTCCAACATACCGTCCCTTTTCTGAGGGTAAAGACAATGCCTGTGACTGACTTTCAGTCGTCCTTATCACCCTGGAAGCTTTCCAGTGATTCTCCCCAGGATCGATTGATACCAGCTCACTACATGTAGTGAGTATCCTAACACACAATAACATCTATCTCATAGATGAAAACTCAGGATTTAGGAGGTATCACTTTGATCCTATATGGAGAATCCTTGTGATAAGCGGTGATTGACCGAGCGTAGCATAGGAAACTCCTTCCCTATCAAGAGTATATCATCCACGTACTTTACGAGGATCACTACCATACTCCCTACTACCTTTTTGTTTATACAAGGTTCATCTACCATTTTGATGATGTCAAACTCTTTGGCTAACACATCAAAACAGACGTTCCAACTCCGCGATGCCTGCTTCATAACATAAAACATCTTGCACACGTTTCCGCTTCTCCCACAGTCTACGAAGCCCTCTGGCTGTGTACTTATAGACGCTCTCTTCTAAAACATCATTTAGAAAAGCAGTCATGGCACCCAACCGCCAGATGTCATAGTCATGGTATGTAGCCGTGGCAAGTAGGATCTGGATGGACTTAAGCATAGCCACTGGAAAAGGTTTCATCATTATCCACACCTGGTCGATGACGAAAACCTTTAACAAGTCTAACTTCAAAAGTCTAAACTTTTCCATCTACACCAAGTAATCTTCTCAAGATATACTTGCTCCTGATGGGGATTTAACCCTTCAGATATAGCAACTAAAGTCCATACTTTGTTGGTGTATAAGGATTCCATCTCAGATCGCTAAGCATCCAGCCATTCTTATAGAGTCCCACTCTTGATGGCCAGCTCGAAACTAGTTGGGTCATCATCTCATGATGCATTCCTCACTCCCACTGTCATAGAGAAACCGAAGTATCTCTCAGGTGGGTGAGGAATCCTACTAGATCGGCGGAGAGGCTGAGGTTCGTTGGAATCTACTGAATCCATTGGTTCTATCAAATCATCTACAGTAGTTTGTATAGCTAGAACGTTTCCAGTTCTACAGAACTGACCTTGCCTCGATCTTGTCCGGATTTTGCTTTTAGACATAGGCCGGACAACCCCAAATCTTAACTAACTTAAGATATGGGCTCTTCCCGTTCCATATCACATATGAAGCGGTAGGCAACTGATTTGATTAGAACCCTATTCAATAGGTAGGCAACTTCATAAGTGCATAACTCCCAAAAGGAAATAGGTAACTCAGTAGTACTCATCATAGAGCACACCTTATCATATAGGGTGTGATTGCTCCGCCCCGATATACCATCGTGCTATGGTGTATACGGAGGAGTAATGCTGATAGAGAATCTCATTCTCCTTTAGAATAGTCCAGGATTTCCGTGCTCAAGTATACTCCTCCTTGATCTCATCAAAGGACATAATACTTATACCCGTATTGGTTCTTTACTTCTAACTTATATTCTGTGAATATCTCAAAAGGCTCGGACTTGTGTTTCAACAGGAACATATGTCTGAATCTTGAGAGATTATCAGAGAATGTAATGAAGTACAAAGAACCGGTCTTGGCATGTGTGGTCAGGGGACCTTACATACATCAACATGTATCAATCCCAAGAGTTCACTAACTCTTTCTCTGTTTCCATTAAACAGAGCTATGGTCATCTTATCTTTGTGACATGACTGGCAAGTTTCACAGGATGTAAATTCAAACTGATTTAAATATGCATCTAAATATAACTTCAGCCAGTCGAGTCGCATTGATATGACCTAGTCTACAATGCCTCAAGAAGGAATCGTTCATTTCTGAACTCTTCCTCTTGTGTGTGTTCTGTATACTCGGAACTGTAGTTTGATTTAGAACGTTAATGCTTTTAGATAACGTGCCTGAACCGATCAACTTTTGATATAGGAAATGTTCAAAATATTATCCAACAATACAAAATTATATCCTTTCTTTACTTTTAAAGAGACTGATATGATTTTGTATATCAGGTTCGGTATCTAATAACATTTGTTCAGAATCAATGTATTCTGGTAATACAGGGTTACAGTGACCAACAGACTTGGCTGCAACGCTTGCCCCGTTTTCTGTCTCATGAAACTTATCACCCGTTCTCAGTTCTCTACCTTTCTGTAGCCCTATGTAACAGATTACATATCTGGGATCCTGATTCGGTATCAGATACCCAGTACGCAGAGGATACTGAGAAACAGTTCTTTATAACGAACACATCCAAAGATGATGCATCAACATGCACTTTCTTCGTTTGGGTGGCACAGGAAATCTGGTATTCCCCAAAACCTGCTCTGTCTTATAACAATTATAAGTTGGAGCGGGTTCCAACGTTCCCCAGCTCAGTATAACAAGCGGGTTCGGTCAATATATCCGTTTTATTATCTTGATTAAGGCGTGATATGGTCGCTACCTGGAGAGAGAGAGAAGAAAACACTCAGCGTATGCTCTTGCGAGATTAGATTGGTTATTATTCTATCTAATCAGGATAGCTCCCACTGTTTTTTATCAAATCTTCCTTCAAACCCTAAAAGGAAAGACTAGCCGAGATTAATTACATGCTACAAGTTTGCCAATCTTTCAGCCAGGCCAGTGTCGGTACTTTGAGGGAGGTCCCCCGTGCTTTCGCACGAACCTAATTAATGTAAACCTCGTTTTCCCAGAGGCGTAACCCCGTTGACACCTTTCTAGACACCTTCTTGATCGGCTAATTGTAATGTATAAAACTCTCTCAGTTGTAACAATTACTCGCAGTAGGTATCGGGATCCAACTATCTCATAGAAGGTATGCAATCTCATTGCAAATTTCAAAATTTGAAATTCCCGATAATTTTGCCCCTAGCGTCCTATGACCTTGACGCAGGCCAACAAACCATAGTGCGCTAGTCAAGTTCAACCCGTCATTTCCTGATTGAATTAAACCCACCCGCACGACCCTTGACGCAGGCCAACAAAGTCGCACGACTACCCTAATCCAATCTGCATCATATGCATAAGCAGATAAATACTAGTTAGCTACCGCACACTACGTCTTGACGCAGGCCAACAAACGTAGCACGAATACTAACTACTACTTATCTGAAATGACGGAGGGCTACGACTGGTTTTTCTAAAAACCTATTGCGTAATGAACTTGATATCGATGTAGAATCAAATGATTTTAAAATGGAGTGTTTTTGAGGCTTTTCTAGTTTTGCTAAAGGGGTCACTCCCGGTGAAGGGATCGTCGGCCCTTTCCTCGTCGAATGAGGTGCGGGATATATCATATATATCACTGTGCAAAGCAGAAACTATAGAAGCAATCAAAAGACAAACCGAGTGTGTAGGATCTTCCAGTTATTGCTAAAGGGGTCACTCCCGGTGAAGGGATCTCGGCCCTTTCCTTATCGAATAAGGTGCAGGATGTTCTACAAGGAACACCGCGATGCAAAACAAGAACTGTAGCTACCTTGTTTTATTTTTGAAATTCGATTCCACAACATCTTTAGATTTCTTTTCTTTCATTAATCATATTAATGAAGTCCCATCATTTAAGTACCTAAACATCACAGATAAATACGACGTACACTTATGCCATCCGCATTCGCCTAGATGTCCCCTCGTGCACCGTTAGGTTAGGTAACTAACGGCAGAGTGGGACAGGGCTAGCGCGGGTGTAAAACATAAGCAACGTCTATATAATATATCATATATACTATATACAGTATTTATCACAGAACATATCAAATAATCACATCACAGATATCGCAGCAGAAGAAACATATGAAATATTGGATATACTAGGATGTCCGTGTTTTCAATACGAGCCAGTATAAAACATGGATTCCACGGTCGCGATGAATAGCCAAACCCACACCCCTAGACCCCTACGAGAGCGGCAAGCAACCCTACCAATTCTAGAGTTAGGAGACCCGGACTCGACTCCTCGAGTTGGTCTCCCACTGGACCCTAGAACCCGGTTACTTGTGCCCTCCTCCTTGGGTCTATCCTAGTGTGGAAAAGTAAATAATATACAAACGGTGACGACTTCCGCAACCTGGAAGTGCCCCGATAAAAGAATATTACATACAAGTTTTTACATGAATGAAAATGAAAAACACTCATCTCACATAAAAACCCCCGGCTATTCAAACACGACGATCCAATATAACATATCCAGCAACACATAACATCACATGTCATCAACGTAAGTAAATATGCGCATCCCAATTGTCGTTGACATATAGCAACGAAACCGGCGATATCACATATTACACTTACGGTCACAGAAAAGAAAGTGTAAAACTACAACAGTTGGAATCCGCAACCTGCACAGACATCGCATGCCTAATCAAATGAATTCCTTAGACATCGCATGCCTAACAATTATAAACCCCGTATTTTAGTCTCATTATCGAAAACTCTTTTCAATATCAAGTCGGGCAATTCAACAAGATTCCCGACATCCTGATCGAATGCTCATCGCAAACTTCAGTAGACGGCTGCACCCCCGATGCCGCCGACGAAGTGCACCAAGGCGGAACACCGCTGCCGTGAGCACCCGAACGGATGCTTTCGGCGACGGGGTTCTCCTACAGTCACTTGGTCGGGGCTATGGGGTGTGGCTGTCTATTAAGTTTACCCGGCGAGTACCCGCATACGCTACGTGATTGCGACGGACTTTTGATCACATCAAAATCCCGTGGCAACTGATCAATTGAGACTAAAGTGCTATGTTTATAACATTCATTCAGTTATCTCATAACTACTTGTGGATTCCAAATATTGTATCACATTCCAGATAAATAGAAAATGTTAAACTTTCCGATTGAACATTCAAACACCCAAGTTTTCCCAAAACAGCTTAACACATGAAACAAGTTTAAAAACATCCAGTTCATGCCTCAGTACCAACGGTCCAGCCGTAGAAGGGTCAAGCCAATGCCTCACATGTGGCACGCCGTACTGCCCCATACCCGAAGGTTCAAAGGGCAGTTCAAGACGGTCACATAATCGAGTTAAGGTTTGTTGTCTTCTAGAGGGACCATCGCGTTACTTGCACTACTTAGAACGTCATTAAACTATGGAAAAGTCCAACAATTGGAAATTTCCCGGCAAGGGAAAAAGTGGGTATTTATATCCGGTCGAACTTTTTAACATATTCTAAAATATCCGGAAAACACATAGACAAAGTTTGATAATCCGATCGAATCTACGAACTCCCAATACAACCCAGAAAACTCAACTCTTGAGTAAATATTAAAAATTCCCAGAAAACTCAGCATTTAAAGAAAGAAGTTACTGTACAAAAATAATTGACTGAAGAGACTAATTGGCCGCGGAACCGCCGCATTAGCCATGCTAATGCCGCGGTTCCGCCGCTCTTTGATCGAATTAGGTGCTCATGCTTCACAGTAATTCTTAGAAATTCCTGCTGATTTTTCTGCATATTTTTAATTCTCAAAAATCCCTGATTTCAAAAAAATGTACAGAGAGCAAATTTGTATTAGGGTTTCGGTTCGATCGGACTTGTAACTCCGTCTACTCATCGCCTAAGGCTCCAGCTTGGCTCTGATACTACTGTAGGGTTCCTAGGCACACTAATGAGGTCTCACAAGGCATCAACCATGCCAATTTGAAATTTTTCCGGTGCCTACAAACCCTAATACGGATCGTTAACTAGAGTTAAAGGCGAAACATGCAACTAGTTAACAACTTAACTAAGTGAAAGAGACTACAACCTTTGTAGATCCGGTCCTCCACCTCCATAGCTCCATGATGAAGTCCCTCCGCTGTACCCATCGGATCCCGGACTCTCGCGGTGGTTTCATCGAAGAGATGATCGGGTTAGGTCGTCGACTTCGATGCCGAAGATGATCTACGTCGAGGCAACACAAGATCAAGCTCCCACTTCACCAAGTCGTGAAACTTGTGAAGAAAACACCCTATACTACATGGCAAGTGGTAGAGGATGAAGAAATAGGAAGTGGGTTCACTTTAGAATTGGATTTCTCACTCTTTTTCTCAAGTTACCATTGAAGCTTGCAAGCTTTTTCTTCTTGAAGAGGAAGAGGAAGAAGAAAAAGAATATGATAAGTATTATTGAAAAATAGAAAATAAGTTGATTCTTATCATATAGCAACCATGCTTAAGTGTAGAGAATAAACTAGGGTTAGGTTGAATGGTTAGGGTTAAGCATGAAACAAAAAATGGTAGACTTATTCAAAGCTTCATGAAGCTTCAACTAGCAAACAAAGAAAGCCACCATGATTTATCTTGCAAAAATGAATAAATAAATAAATGAATAGATAAGTAAATCAAAACCCTAACCATTAACATAACCATGGTTTAATTCTTTACACAAACCCAAGTTTGCATGTATCATCAAACATGATACAAACAAGTGCACAAAAATATATCACATATACAACTTGTGCATTTCAAGTGAGAAAATCCATTTAAAGTGAACCAATATTAGTTAATGTAAAGTAATATATCTAATATATAATTATACATTAAATCATTAAATCAATACTCGATTTAACGATCCGGTCATATCACATATAACCGACTAATATCAAGTGTATCAATGTATCGAATCAACACTTGATTCGGTAACCCGGCCATATCACATATAACCGACCAATGATACAAATCGCGAGAATAGAATACAGTATCACATACTGGTATAATTCTCGGTCCCGCACATATCTCATATGCGCTCCTATTTCGTTTCGCTTGAGCCAGGAAACCTCTGTGTAGGACTCTAAAGACTCGTCAATACGCCGGCAGCAGGTGATGATCATATCAAACACCCACAAGCCGCAAGCGGTCTGCTAAACGTAACGGCCACCCGGGTATTGAGCGATCAGAAGATCGACGAGCAAGCCCGCTCATACTCCTGGGAATCTAACCAGTAACACTTACCGTACAGTCCGGTCTGATCGTCTGATATGTCGCATATCTCGCCTAGGGGTGGTAAACGTCAGACCCCAGTAGCTCGATAAGTCGTGTGGATATGAGGTCTATAACAGTTCGAGAAACTACTGGTAACACTTACCAGTAAATCTCAGCAACCCTGGCCAGGGATTTCCGGTTATAGCCAATCGAACACGGCGCAACATCAACTCCCTATACCGGGAGAGACGAATCCCCTCCTATCGCTCATTGCCTCCATGTGATTCGGGACTGTACCCAAAAGCCACCGTTTTGCACGCCCTCTTGGACATGGTAAGGTGGTAATCAAAGCACAGTGGGAATCACACAAGACTCTATGATGATCTCCGGTCTACAGACTAACCTGTAACAGTGTCACCAGAGAACTGCCATCTGACGTAAGGTATAATACCATCTGGGAGTTCTCGGCGAGTCCGTCCAGTGTACTCAGTCTCTACTGAGCACCCGTATATCATCTCTGATGTCAAACACCAATAGATATGGGATCATCCATCGCCCATCTTTATGGGTCGAGAAGGTATATGCTAGTCTACTCTGGTATATCGATGCCCCGTCTCGATACACCCACGACTAGGGACCTTGAAGGATGTACTTATGGACTACCATGTCCCCACTAGTATGATCTGCATCATAGTCCAGGTAGTCAAGTACACATCCTAAGGGCTTTACCAACATGTAAAAGAGAGACAATCAGTATACATGTTAAGGTAAAGAGTAACCAGATAGCATACTATCATGTCGAGCAAGAAAGTCCTCCCTATATATGTCCCAGCATCCACTACAATATACATCCTATGTACAGTAATGGCCTCTAGGGCATACATATAACTAACAAAAACCCTAGTGTCTCATGTGTTGAGAATCAAGGGTTAGTGAGACTTAACTACCCAAAATCACTCTCTACTTATTCTAGGCTACTTAGTTTAGCACACCAAGTGACCTAGTTGCCTCAACTTGGAGGTTAAGCTCAAGGTTGGAACTCTCGGGTGTATCTTCTTCGACTTCGAGAAGCAGACGAGGAGGCGCTATCCATTTCTACTCCAAGGAGCTCACGAGGTGAAGGAGGACAGTGAGAAGACAAGAATGACATGATACTACGAGGTATAACATTCATCCAAGTAGTTAAACCTCATATAGTTTGCTAGCAAGGGTTTTATGTTCGATCCTCTCTTCAAGTCGGTGTTGCGAAGCCCGTAAAAATCTGTTTTTGCTAATTCTGCCTCCCTGCGAACACATGGGGTGCGTGACATCGACTTAAAGTGGTATAAAAGCCTCTCCTAAACCCTAGATAGCTTGTAACAATGTTATAATTCTGCCGATTTTGTCGCGCAAAAACTGTCGACAAAAACAATTTTCAAAAATGAAGTTTTGAGTTGTTTGAAAACCCCGCGGGCTTACGGCTTGAACCGAGAAGACGCGGAGTGAAGCGTATGCACCCTGGGGACACCCCGGGGGGACCAACGGCCGTGAACACCCTCTAAGACCACCACAAGGTTGTCTTGGGGGCTGGTGACCCGAGAGCACCACAGTTTGGTGCTCTCGGGTCTGCCTCCCCTTGGGGGCCACCTCGTGGTGGCCCCTGGGGGTGGGTACCCCTTTTTGAGCCCTCCCCATTCGACAGTAATTCTTGTATCTTTGCCTCCGTGAAGATTCGGGTGGGTTTCGAGTTCGTTTCGACTCCCGGATTGGCTCAAAACGATCGGTTTTGGAACTTTAGCTCACTAGATTTTCATGCCTTAGAAAATTGGTTATGTTTGCTAATTGCGCGCGGAATTCTAATGCCGTAGTTACTTTACAAGCTTTGTGTTGTATATATGTGTTTGGAAACGTCGACTAATTGCTATACGTCGGTTAGTCGCAGTTGCGCATATCTGTGATGATGTTATATTGGTTTGTGTATATGAACTTGGATCGTCGTGGATGGATAGCCGGGGATGTGAGATGAGGGTTTTCATTCTTTCATTCGATGTAAATTTATAAAGTGATGTAATATTATTTTGTGGGGCACATCCGGGTTGAGGTTGTAGCCACCGTTGTATTATTTCTTTTACTGTTTTTGCTTCTAGGATAGACCTAAGTTGGGGTGCACAAACTACCGGGTACTTTGAAGTGCCGAGTAGCCTACTCACTTTGTTGTGGGAGGTTGCTTCACTTCGGGTATTTGGCGGGTAGTTTGCCGCACCTGTAGGGGTCTAGAGTGGGGTTTGGCTATTCATCACGACCGTGGAATCTGCCTTTCGTTACAGGCTCAAACGAAACGCGGAATTCCTAGTATATCCAATATGTTCATCTGTGATCTGGAATACCTATTATTGCGTAAGACGAATGTATATATCTGTATATGATATCTAGTATACGTTGCTTATGTTTTGCATCCGCGCTTTGTCGTTAGTTAAGTAACCTAACGGGTGATGACGGGGCCCCGTGGCGAATGTGGATGGCATAAGCGTACGTTGTATTTTCGTTCTTTTTCTGCAATGGTGGGTTCATTGATGGGACTGCATTACATTAATGCAAAGAAAACAAACCAAAGTTGAATCGTTGGAACAATTTTAAAACCACTCGGTTTTTCCAAAACAATAAAACTTTTAAAATGCGGAGCTTAAACCACTCCTTTTAAAAGATATCAGGTTCCTTCGATTATATCAAGTTCACTACGTTCACGGTTTCGCCAAAACCATTCGTAGCCCTCCATCATTTCAGTTGGATATTCTGTAGTGTTCAAGCACTGTATTTTGACCTTCGCCAAGGCATAGTGATTGGTAGCTGTTGAATATTCATCTGTAGCATAGATAGATGTGTTGGTTTGGGACGGCCGTACTGCAATTTTGGCCTTCGTCAAGGGTATGTACGGGTGGGTTCAAATTAACCTGGACAATGACGGGTAGGACTTGACATATGACTTATGATATGTTGGACTTCGTCAAGGTCATAAGAGCATGGGGAAAAAATCCAAATCGGGAGTTTCTAAAGAAACTGAAACTTGCTAGTGTTGCATACCATTTAGAGTGTGATAATTTTGGTAGGATTCCTTCAACTTTATCACACGATGATATTTGGATCCGGATCCTACTGTGAGTATATGCTACTCCTCGGGAGATTTTTTTCACTTAACGATCAATGCCATAAACTAAGTAAGTGTCTAGAAAGGTGTTAGCGGGGCTAAGCCCCCAGGGAAAAGAGGTTATTTAATTAAAGAACTTCGCAAAAGCATCTTAAAAACTCCCTCGAAGTACCGACACTGGCCTGGCTGAACGGTTAAGCAAGTATTGTATAGTGATATTAATCCTGACTAATTCTACTTTTATGGTTTGAGGAATGATTCGAGAAACAGTGGGAGCCATCATGTTTAGATAAACTAAAAACCAATCTAAATTTGCAAGAGCATAATGCTAAAGTGTTTCTTCTCTCTCTCCTAATTGCACCGACCAAACATGACGGGCCTTATGTTACTATTAGATAAAAATATATTGCCAGGGCCAAACTATAAAGATTGGTTCAGGAATGTCAAGATGGCAATCACTTATGACAAATTGGGCTATGTTCTGACTACTAAAGCCCCCGCCGTCCCAGGTCCAGATTCCAGCGTCGCGGATAGGGAAATCCGTAAGACCTGGGAAATTGATTGCGCGAAAGCCAAGTGCCTCGTGCTGGCCTCTATGGACAATGAACACCAGAGGCGGCACGAGAATATGGATCTTGAATCCATATTCCTCCATACCAAGGACTTATATGGAGAGCAATCTCGTATCGCAAGATACGAGACCACGAAGAAGCTATTTCAGGTGAGATTGGCTATCCGGTCATCTGTAGGGGAACACGTCCTTAAGATGATCGGCTACATTGAGGAGCTCGCGGACCTTGGGACCACGTTAGAGAACGAGCTGTATACAGACTTGATTCTCCACTCCCTTCCTTCCACCTACGCCCAGTTTATCTTGAATTTTAATATTCAAGGTAAAGAAGTTGAAGTTCCGGAACCCCTCAACAAGTTGAGGAGTGCTGAGGGCACCCTAAAGAAATCTAGGGAAACACCCGCTCTGCTTGTTGGTGAAGCTTCCTTTTCTAAATCCAAGGCGAAAGCCAAAGGAAAGAAGAAGGAGGCCCCCACCAAGCCGAGAGGCGGTGTTAGTAAGGTGGAAGCAAAGGGCAAGGCAAAAGTGGTGGGGCCGACAGTAGGGAAGGAAGAATGCTTCTAATGTCATAAAAAGGGCCATTGGAAGAAAGATTGCAGGGCTTGGAGAGCCAAGAACTAGGACCCGAAGAATGTTGTGGCTTTAGCTTCAGGTGTGTATGTAATTGAAAAATGTCTGTCAATCAACTCTACTTCCTGGGTATTGGATACCGGATCAGGATCTCATATCTGTAATTCTTTGCAGGCAATGAGAAGCCGTAGAGTTCTGAAGACCGGTGATATGACCCTTAGGGTTTCTAACGGATGGAGCCTGGATGCTGTGTCCGTAGGGGAATATCACCTCGGATTGACGAGTGGACATATTTTGGTTTTGCGCAACTGTTTTATGTACCTAGTTTGACTTGTAATATCATTTCTGTATCTTTGTTATCAAAAGAAGGTTATGATTTTACATTTGTATGCGATGTTGGAAACATCCACCTTAATCATGGTCTGATTGGGTCGGGTACACTAAACAACGGTATATACGTATTAAACCAACTACAAGTTTTCAATGTCCAAAACACACATAAAAGAAAGACTCCAAAATGAAATCAAGCTTTCTTATGGCATTGTAGACTGGGTCACATCAACGAAACAAGGTTGACCAAGTTATATAAAGAAGGATATTTGGATCCGTTCGAATATCAATCTTATGCAACTTGTCAATTATGTCTCAAAGGAAAGGTGACAAAAACTCCGTTCACTGGACACGGAGTAAGAGCGAGTGAGCTCTTGGGACTCATACACAGCGACGTGTGTGTTCCAATGTCTACACATGCAAGAAGTGGTTATTCCTATTTCATTACTTTTACGGATGATTTCTCTAGATATGGACATGTCTTCTTGATGAAATATAAATCGGAGGCCTTTGAGAAATTCCGAGAATATAAGAATGAAGTGGAAAAACAAACAGGCAAAAGTATCAAGATAATAAGATCTAATCGAGGTGGTGAATACTTGAGTGCCGAGTTCCTGGATTACCTGAAAGAGAATGGAATTCTCTCTCAGCTTACTCCTCCATACACGCCACAACACAACGGTATATCGGAGAGACGGAACCGAACCTTATTGGATATGGTACGTTCCATAATGAGTAACGCTGAGTTACCGCGATCATTCTGGGGCTATGTACTAGAATCAGCTGCATATCTTTTGAACAAGGTTCCTACCAAGACTATGCCTACCACACCATATCAGATGTGGAGTGGGAAGAAACCCTATCTTCAGTATCTGAAGATATGGGGATGTCCGACTTTTGTCAAAAAGTAGCATGCGGACAAACTCGAGGCATGCTTAGTACTGTGTAAGTTTGTGTGATACACAAAGAACTCCAAGGGGTATCTTTTCTATTACGCAGAGGAACAAAAGGATTTTTTTTCTCGTCATGCCCACTTTTTGGAACATCAATTTTTAGAAAAAGATACCAGTGGGAGCGCAATAGAACTGGAAGAAATTCCAGAACCACAAGCTATTACTGAAAGTTTGGTGGAACCAGAAGTTTCAAAAGAACAGGATATTCCCGTGCCACTCCAAAGGAGTAGTAGGCTCTCTCATCCGCCTGAGAGATACTACGGTTTTCTCGTAGACGGGGATAGGGAGGATTGCATCATTGATAATGATGAGCCAACTAACTTCCAGCAAGCCATTCAGAGCACAGACTCCGTAAAATGGCTGGATGCAATGCGGACCGAGATGGAGTCCATGTACACCAACAAAGTATGGACTTTGGACATTTCTCCAGAAGGGGAAAAACCCGTAGGCTGCAAATGGATCTTCAGTAAGAAGATTGGTGTAGATGGATAGGTTAAAATCTATAAGGCTGGACTTGTTGCAAAAGGATTTCGTCAAAGACCTGGTTTGGACTATGATGAAACCTTTTCTCTAGTGGCTATGCTCAAATCCATTTAAATCCTTCTTGTCATTGCTTCCTTCCACGATTATGAGATTTGGCAGATGGACGTAAAGACCGCTTTTCTACATGAAAATTTGGAAAGGTGCGTCTATATGGACCAGCCAGAGGGTTTCATTCAGAGTGGGAGCAACGGGAAAGTGTGCATGTTACTTAAGTCCATTTATGGACTAAAGAAGGCATCGCGGAGTTGGAACATCTGTTTTGATGAGACGGCCAAAGAATTTGACTTTATCAAAAATCCAGATGAGCCGTGCATTTATAGTAAGATTGTAGCAAGAACTGTAGTATTTCTCGTCTTGTACATGGATGACATTCTCTTGATAGGAAATGACATTCCTATGCTACAATCTGTCAAAGGATTCTTGTCACAAAGGTTCTCCATGAAAGACCTGGCTGATGGCTCTTACATTCTAGGGATACAGATCTATCGTGATAGATCTAAGAGGATGTTGGGACTTTCACAGTCCAGGTACATCGACACCATACTAAAGAGATTCAGTATGGAAGATTCAAAGCACGGTAATTTACCGGCTTGTCACGGAATCACCATCTCCAAAGAGATGTCTCCTAAGACTGATTTGGAAAGGGATTGCATATCTATTATACCCTACGCTTCTGCGGTGGGCTCTATAATGTATGCGCTGTTGTGTACCAGACCAGATGTTTCTTACGCACTAAGCGTGGTAAGCTGGTTTCAGTCGAACCCTGGGGAGAAGCACTGGATAGCAGTAAAGAACATTCTCAAGTACCTGAGAAGGACTAAGGAGATGTTCTTGGTGTATGACGGAAAGGACCTCCAGATCGAGGCCTTTGCTGACTCTAGCTTCCAGAGTGACAAGGATGACTCTAAGTTCATCTCGGGATATGTCTTTACCCTCAATGGAGGGGCGGTCTATTGGAAGAGTTCCAAGCAGGACACCGTTGCTGACTCGACGATGGAAGAGGAGTATATCGCAGCTTGTGACGCCGCAAAAGAAGCTGTTTGGATAAAGAAGTTCTTAACTGAACTTCAGGTGGTTCCATCCATTGTTGACCCAATACCTCTGTATTGTGACAACAACGGGGCTATAGCTTTAGCAAAGGAATCAAGGTCCCATCATAAGTCCAGACACATCTTGAGGCGGTATCACCTGATCAGGGAGATCGAGGTGAGGAGAGTTGCTACGGAGGACAACACAGCAGATCCATTCACAAAGGCCATCTCTCAGACGCGGTTCGAGAGGTCATTCGAGATGATAGGTCTGCGATATGCCAGCACATATCCTTAGTGCAAGTGGGAGATTGTTAGTGTTATATGCCCTAGAGGCCATTATTGTATAGTACTAGCTTGTATATTACATTTTGGAAGCTTGGGATATATACACGGATTTATAACAGTCTTGCTCAATATAGTAGTATGCTACTTGGTTTGTATCTGTCTTAATATGCGTATATGTTTCTTTTAACGTATCGCTAATACATATTGATAGAGCCCTTAAGATCTTTGCCTGACTACCAGCGTTGTGATGGTAGTCACACTAGTAGGGGTTGGGTAGTCTATAAGCACATTCTTATACAGGTCCCTAGTCGTAGAATTATCGAGACAGGGCATCGATACTCCAGAGTAGACTAGTGTATACGCTTCTTATCCCAGCAAGGGAGATGGTCTGTCCTATAGCCATATGTACGTCGTACTGGAGATAGTATGTAGGTGCTCATTGGGTTATGAGTTACATTGAACGGACTCATGGGGCACTGCTGGTTGGTACTATACCTATCATGTCACGACCCAAAATTGGCCCGTGACGGCCCTAATACTACGCAACGCCTAAAGACGTAACGCAGTAAAAGAAAGCCAAAACCCAGAAATCTAAACCAAGAAAATACGGAAAAGGTAATATAAGTTTTTGAAACATTTGAAATCGCAACCCAAATTCTTTAAAAGTTCTACTTTCTTTCTTTAAAATTTTGGCAACACCCCCTTTTTGTAAAACTAGCCAAGATGAATTCAATACAAATATACGACGCCGTAGCGAAGAATAAGGACAATAGAGAAAAAGTTGTATATAAAAGACAACAAATCCACAAATAAAATACAAATACGTCATCACCGAGTCTCTAAGTGCATAACATAATAGTAGATGGAGAGTACAAAATACAACGAATGTACAATACGAAATACAGATAACCACCAAACCCACCTAGGCAAAATAGTACCGTGAGCTGATGCGGTATCTGCAGCAAAAGATAATAGCTGAAAAGTGGAATAGCTGAATAGCCTGCCTCGACTACTCTGGGGAACAACCTGAAACACCTGTGGCACAACGGGGGTGAGTTTCCAACTCGTGAATAGTAGATAACATATGCAGGTAATCGCA
Source organism: Agapanthus africanus (assembly GCA_030015575.1). Classification (NCBI taxonomy): domain Eukaryota; kingdom Viridiplantae; phylum Streptophyta; class Magnoliopsida; order Asparagales; family Amaryllidaceae; genus Agapanthus; species Agapanthus africanus. Next base: position 244,681,691 of record CM057340.1, read on the forward strand.
GGAATGCACGTACAGCATGAATCTAAGATATGCGATTACAGTAATAACATGTCATGCAAATGCTGAATAATGGAAAATGCACTAGCAGGTACAATCAATATGTAAAGCAATAAATAACATGACAATAGTGTGCAATAACTATGCAATAGGAATATGAGAATGCAACTATGCAGCTATCATGAAGGGTACACTAACAGGTACTCCTAATACATGGAACAGTGCATAAGTGAAAAGGTACGAGGTATGGAGTGAAATATGCCGTAACCACGGAAACCTGACATCGTGGTAGGATCACAATCCATCAAGACATTCAAATCCCAATTCCTCAAATCAGCCCCCCACATTGGGCTTTCACATCATATAAGTCTTACATCTCCTCAATGTACAATACCGAGTAATCTCCTATATCCCGAATGTACAAATCAGTAATCACATAGGTATGTCTAATATCCAATCTCAATGAATCACCTACTATCCCAAGTCAAATCTCAAGTAAGAATCTAACATCCTAAAGGTAAATATATACAGAAATAAGTATGATGGGGGAAATACACGTATATTAGCGTCCCATTCCACTAATATTGGTGTAAGGGTATATATAACAACGGCTAAATCCCTTGTTATATATACAAAGGTGTTAAAGAAATATCATGAAAACCATGTGCCAAGCATCGACACAGAAATCCTGATCACGTATCATACGCTATCCCGAAAGCACGAGTGCCTATCTCTGACCCTCGCATTTCGACGTATGCATACGTACATGACTCCCAACGGTATCTCCATGATCCCCGCCGAGTCATCAGTACTGTAACACCTTAGAATGTGTTTTGTGGCTAATTATATTTTATATATATAGTTTGTAATAAAAAGTTTACCAAATTGGTTTTTAATTATTTTATCCTATTTAATGAATATTTTATTAGATTTTTCCTAGGCTTCCACACACTTGTGCATGATATCTAGGGTTGGAGTTGGAGTTTAAACCATGATTAGCAACATGGTGAACCAACCATTTCCCCTAATCTAGTTTAATATTTTATAAGGTGCTTTTGGGTTTTTATTGTATACAGTTCTTTTCAAAAATAAAATGAATTTGAAAAGGGATTTAAATTTGATTGTTATTATGTTGACTTGGTGAGAGAGAGAGAGGGTGCATTATGAGGCATGATGGCTTGCCCATGCCTTCAATTAATGAAGAGAGAGAGAGAGAGGAGGGGATTGACTTGTTGGTGTTCTCTCATTCTCACTCATTTCTTTCATCCTCTCACTCTCAAACTCACACACACACACCCACACAACATCAGCAGCAGCAGCAAAGACAACAACAACAACAACAACAGAAGCAGCACCAGCAGAAGACAGCCACAGCAACAGCAACAATATCATCAGCATCAGCATCATTCCAGCAACTCGAGAGGCAGCAGCAGCAAGCAGCACGAGCAGCAGCTGAAGCAAGCATCAGCACCATCAGCATCAGCACCAGAAGCAACAGCAGCTTGTAACGGCAGCAGTAGCAGCAACTGCATCAGCAGCAGCTCTAGCAGCAGCAGCAGAAGCCCAGCTCTTCTTCCCCCATTCCCTCCTTCACCTGCTTTCTAGGGTTCTCTAGGGTATAATTTCTTAACCCAATCCCCTAGTTGCTAAGCTTGTGTGTTGATTTGCTTCGATTAGTGTTAATTAGCTAGTTTAGTGCTAATTATGGTGATTTGTGAGATGTTGTGGCTAATTGATGATTGTGTTGGTAAACCCTACTTATTTAAGTGTTGTTAGGGTCACCTTAACTGAGAATTAACCCAGATTACACTAAAATACCATAGGGTTTGCTTTTTGTGCTAAATTGGTGTTTTTATGCGATATTTTGGCAATCTGAGATCTGCTATTGACCCGGGGCCTTCAGGACAAAATTGAGAAAACTGGGGTATGTTCACTAGGTCTAGATCACACCACAAGAACACGAGCCCCTCATTCTAGTTTCTGGCCGCACATTTATTAAGTTTTGCCGCAAATTGCGGCCAAGTTGGGGGCTGGGGTGTTAGGGTCTTGGCTAGGGTTCTATTCTGTGTTGTCTAGTGTTTTGGCATGTCTAGTTTTGTAAGATTTGACCTGTAGGAAAATCTGGGACAATATATCGTTTTGCATGTCCGTTTGTTTGCGCGATACGCGCGATACGTGAGTGGGTCCTGTGATCCAGCGTATCGCGGCGTGTCGCGATAGTTTTAGACGCGTATACACACGTTTTCGCGTATCGTGCACACGCGTGTTTAGTTCGCGACGCGAGTTTCTCGTTTTGGTTCGATATCGCGTTTTACGGAATATTTGGCTTATATATGATTTCCGTGTCGTATTTGCAGGTTTTCAGGTGGGGACTACAGATACTGCTACAGGGGGAGCAGATGGTAGGATTCACCTAGCGTGGAGCGTAGGTGAGTAGATTTAACATCTACAGGAGAATCGCCCGCATGGCGTTATGCGTCTGGGCTAGGATTCAAATACCAGTCGCATATTCTACGTCATTGTTAGAATTGCGCCATTACTTTATTTCCTTAATATAGTTGTACTGTGACTAGCAGCCGTAGTACGCTGCACATATTATTGGCGGTTCATGTTGCACGAGCACGGATTGTATGCTACACACATACCGTCAATAATTGCCATGTCACACACAACCCCTTATAAATACTATATTGCTTATCATACATGACATCTAGCTTATCGGTATACGTATAGTGTATCTTACCATTAGTGATAGGTACATCTACACCTTGCGATACAGCTACAGGTATACCTTGCACATATTTTACTTATACCCAGGGGGGTATCTTTCATATTCTACTTATACCCAGGGCGGTATACGACATCTTTTACTTATAGGTAGACACCTATACTTAGCTGTGCCTTATTGATTTCGCATACATCTGGTGTCAGCTACATATTCTCATTATATGCTCGCATTTCAGATATATTGCATATATTTATTCCTGGATTTGCGCATTGTTTATTTGGATTTTACATGATGTTTTCTGGATTTGGGAACCGCGGGAGTTCATGAAATTATGCATACATTGAAAAACCCGGTTTCCTTGATATGATATTTGCGCAGCCACCAGGAGATTTATCGGTTCTGATTATATACTCCATACGAGGTGTGGTTGCCGTATGAGGGTACATGGTGGGGCCCGGTATGGTTCCCCTCGGCAAGAAGATCGATGGATGTTGCCGATTGAGTCTGGAGGTGGGCGAGTACCTACCGGTGACAGTACTGATGACTCGGCGGGGGATCACGGAGACACCGTTGGGAGTCATGTACGTATGCATACGTCAAAAGGCGAGGGTCAGAGCTAGGCACTCGTGCTTTCGGGATAGCGTATGATACGTGATCAGGATTTCTGTGTCGATGCTTGGCACATGGTTTTCATGATATTTCTTTAACACCTTTGTATATATAACAGGGGATTTAGCCGTTGTTATATATACCCTTACACCAATATTAGTGGAATGGGACGCTAATATATATGTATTGCCCCCATCATATTTATTTCTGTATATATATACCTTTAGGATGTTAGATTCTTACTTGAGATTTGACTTGGGATATTAGGTGATTCATTGAGATTGGATATTGGACATACCTATGTGATTACTGATTTGTACATTCGGGATATAGGAGATTACTCGATATTGTACATTGAGGAGGTGTGAGACTTATATGATGTAAGAGCCCAATGTGGGGGCTGATTTGAGGAATTGGGATTTGAGTGTCCTGATGGATTGTGATCCTACCACGATGTCAGGTTTCCGTGAGAACGACATATTTCACTCCATACCTCATACCTATTCACTTATGCACGGTTTCATATATTGGTAGTACCTGTTAGTGTACCCTTATGATTGCTGCATATCTACTTTCTCATATCCCTATTGCATAGTTATTGCATACTATTATCATGTCATTATTACTGTAATCGCATATCTTAGATTCATGCTGTACGTACATTCCTGCGATTACCTGCATATGTTATCTACTATTCACGAATTGGCAACTCACCCCCGTTGTGCCACAGGTGTTTCAGGTTGTTCCCCAGAGTAGTCGAGGCAGGCTATTCAGCTTTTCATCTATCATCTTTTGCTACAGATACCGCATCAGCTCACAGTGTGCCATTTTGCTTAGGTGGGTTAGATGATTATCTGTATTTCATATTGTACATTCGTTGTATTTTGTACTCTCCATCTACTATTATGTTGTGGACTTAGAGACTTGGTAAGGACGTATTTGTATATTAATTGTGGATTTGTTGTCTTTTATATACAGTTTCCTTCATATTGTCTCTTATTTCTTCGCTACGGCGTCGTATATTTATGATGTGATTGTTTTCCGCCTTTGGGCCAGTTTTTACAAAAAGGGATGTTGCTAAAATTTTAAAGAAAGAAAGTAGGACTTTTAAAGAATTTAGGTTGCAATTTCAAATGTTTTCAAAAACTTATATTATCTTTTCCGTATTTTCTTGGTTTAGATTTCTGGGTTTTGGCTTTCTTTTACTGCGTTACGTCTTTAGGCGTTGCGTAGTATTAGGGCCGTCACGTGCCAAATTTCGGGTCGTGACAAGTACTGTCACCGGTAGGTACTTGCCCGCCTCCAGGCTCAATCGGCAACATCCATCGATCTTCTTGCCGAGGGGAACCATACCGGGCCCCACCATGTACCCTCATACGACAACCACACCTCGTATGGAGTATATAATCAGAACCGATAAATCTCATGGTGGCTGCGCAAATATCATATCAAGGAAACCGGGTTTTTCAATGTATGCATAACTTCATGAACTCCCGCGGTTCCCAAATCTAGAAAACATCATGTAGAATCCAAATAACAATGCGCAAATGCAGGAATAAATATATGCGATATATCTGAATGCGAGCATATAAATGAGAACATATAGCTGAAAGCAGATGTATACGAAAACAATAAGGTACAGCTAAGTATAGATTTCTACCTATGAGCAAATGATATGGTATACCCCACTGGGTATAAGTAAAATATGAGCAAGATATACCTATAGCTGTATCACAAGGTGTAGATGTACCTATCACTAATGGTAAGATATACTATAGGTATACCGATAAGCTAGATGTCAAGTATGATAAGCAATAAAGTATCTATAAAGGGTTGGGTGTGACATGGCAATTATTGACGGTGTGTGTGTAGCATACAATCCGTGCTCATGCAGCATGAACCGTCAATAATATGTGCAGTGTCCTACGGCTGCTATTCACAGTACAACTATATCAAGAAAATAAAGTAAAGGCGCAATTCTAACAATGACGTAGAATATGCGACAGGTATTTGAATCCTAACCCAGACGCATAACGCCATGCAGGCGATTCCCCTGTAGATGTTAAATCTACTCACCTACGCTCCTCGCTAGGTGAATCCTACCATCTGCTCCCCCCTGTAGCAGTGTCCGTAGTTCCTGTCTGCAAACCTGCAAATAAGACATGGAAATCATATATAAGCCAAATATTCCGCAAAACGCGATATCGACACTAAACGAGAAACCCGCGTCGCGAACTAAACGCGCGTGTGCACGATACGCTAAAACGTGTGTATACGCATCTAAAACTACCGCGACACGCCGCGATACGCTGGATCACAGAACCCACTCACGTATCACGCGTATCGCGCAAACAAACGGACAAGCAAAACGATATATTGCCCCATATTTTCCTACAGGCCCAATGTTACAAAACTAGATAAGCCAAAGCACTAGACAACACAGAGTAGAACCCTAGCCAAGACCCCAACACCCATGTCCACTTCCTGGCCGCAATTTGCGGCCAGAAGCATTAAATCTGCGGCCAAAATGAAACATTTGGGGCTCGTGTTCTGGTTATGGTATCTAGACCTAGTGAACATGCCCCAGTTTTCTCAAGTTTGTCCTGAAGGTCCCGGGTCAATAGCTGATCTCAGATTGCCAAAATACCGCATAAAACACCTATTTGCACCAAACACAAACCCTATGGTATTTTAGTGTAATCTGGGTTAAACTCAGTTAAGGTGACCCTAACAACACTTAAATAAGTAGGGTTTTCCAACACAATCACCACTTAACCAACATTCCACACAAAACACATTAATTAGCACTAAACTATCTAATTAACACAAACCGACGCTAAACAAACATACAAGCTAAGAAAAAGGGGACTTGGGTTCAGAATTATACCCAATAAGATCTCAAGAAGCAGGAGAAGAAGTGGAGAAGAGCTGTTGTAGGTTGCTGGAGCTCCTGCTACTGCTGTTGCTGCCTGCTGTTGCTACTGTTGCTGCCTGCTGTTGCTGATGCTGCTGATGGCTGCTGCTGAAGATGGTTCTGGTGTTGCTGCTGCTTATTTCTGGTGTTGCTGCTGCTGGAGCTGCTTGTGTGTGGGTGAGTGTGTGAGAGAGTGAGAGATGAGTAAGAAATGAGAGTGAGAAGTGAGAACCCCCTCCCATTCTCTCTCTTCATTAAATGAGGCATGGCAAAGGCCATCATGCCCCATAATGCACTCTCTCTCTCAAGGTCAACATAAAGAAAGTCAATTTAAAAACCTTTTTCAAATTCATTTTAAAACAACCAAACACTATTAAACCCAAAACACCTAATACATTATTAAACTAGGTTAGGGAATGGTTAGTTCACCTTGTTGCTAATCACGGTTAATCACCCAAAACAACCCTAGTTATCATGCACAAGTGTGTGCAAGCCTAGGAAAAATCTAATAAAATACTAAATAAATAGGATAAAATATTTGAAACTTAATTTGGTAAACTTTTTATTAAAAACCATACACTAAAATATAATTAGCTACAAAACACATTCTAAGGTGTTACAATCTCCCCCCTTAAAAGAAATTCGTCCCCGAATTTAAAAATATACTTCTACGCGTACCTTCAAGGAGAAGATTAAAACTCTCAAATCTCGCTCGCAGCATCCCAAGTGATTAACTCACTATACGGCTACGCCCAAGAAAAACCCTTCACAGATGGCAAGACCCTTGATCGATGTTCCTCCACCTGCCGAGCCATTAACACAATGGCTGCCGGTGAGCGAAACGATCGCGTCCAAGCCAAATGGTCTGGTGCCAAATCATGTGATAAAGGTCGAGAAGGTAATTGTAAAGTATATCACAAGGAATACGGGGTGAAAATCCAGTAATCTGGGCGGAAGAGCCAAATTAAAGACGACGAAACTAACTTGCTTATAGGATCTCGAAAGGACCTACAATCCTGGGATAAGCTTCCCATAATCCAACACGTCATTTATCGGGAAAAATCCGCAGGAATACATGATTTGCCACTGCGCACTCAAGCCTGCGACCAGCATAGTCGCATAAGACCTCTGTCCGCAATGAACAATTTTCATCCTGACCTGAATCAATTGGATCATCTCCGAAGTCTCAAGACATACTTGGGGGTCCAAAATCCTACTTACGCAGAGTCAGAAAAACAACAGGCTGGTGATCGTCACAACCTAACCCCTAAACCTAAAGGTAGCCAATTGGAGTGTAACCTGATAACAGCTATCGAAGGAGAACCCTAACAATGGCGAGTGACGATCCCAACTGCTGACGACAATCAATTCAACCACACAACTTAATAAGAACAACTGAGCAAACTGAGTAAAACCGGACGGCAAGAATCCGAATGGAGTCACACCTTGACTAACCCTGGGTAGACACCATAACGAAATCTCGTGGAGATCTGCTCCCACTCCAACTCCGGAACGGTAAAAGGTTGCAACTCTCCAGCCGGCCTCAAATGCTCGACCCAAGCACACAACAAAACAGACACCTTGAATCGAACCATGAACTTCTCTTTACATTCCTGTCCACCCGTAACTATCTCACAAGTCACATCAATATTGGCGGAACTTGAATGAATACAGACAGTTGACTGATGTGCTTACTCTAGGATTGCACGTCTCTACCTGATAATGTCAGGTACACAAACGTGTCCCTAACTTAGCACATCATTGTCATAAATCAAGGACTCCGAATCATTACCCAGCCGAGTATGCTCAAGTATCTCTGACGAACGAGCATTGGCGGGAAGTGTCCCGCGAAAGTGATTTAAGAAAAGTGGTCGGGCGCGGACACGAGCAAGCTGTCCCCTCCGTAGAGACGAACTTAAGCTGTACTCGACGATCACACAAGAACTGTAAATCTGCAGAAGACTATCACAACAATCAAATCCGCTGCAGGAAGATGTACATTAAGCTCTGGTGGTCCGTGAAAATCTGACATGACTCTCGAACAGATGGTGTCTCCAAATCTCCAACGCAAAACCACCGTGGCCATCTCTAGATCATGAGTGGAATATCATCCTCGTACTCCCTCCAGATGTAGGGAAGCAAAAGTGATAACTCTATAGTGTCACCTCAGTACACAATCGAGCCCACTCAAGAAACATTACAGTTAAACAACAAGGTCGCCCGAACCAAAAGCAAAGAAAGGACTAATGCAGTTGTTAAAGGAATCTCCAACTGCCGAAAAATCCGCACACATGCCTCAGTCCAAAGAAGAAACCTCCCTTCCGGTCAATTTAGTCGACGGTGCAGCACTACTCTAACAATCCTGCATGAAACGGCGGTAAAAACCTGCTAAGCCCAATAATCTGCGGATCTCCGTCCTGCACACAAGTCTGGACTTACACTGTACGGCCACGATCTCCCTCGGAACCATACGAAACCGTCTCACGTGACTATAAGACCTAGGAGTCAACACAAAACAAGCCTGAAGAAACACTCCGAGAATTTAGCAAACTGCTGGTGCTCTCCCAGTATCTGCATAACAAATCCTCAAGTGCTGCTCCTGTTTCTCATGACACCTTAAATATACCAGAATTTCGTAAATAACACAACAATGACTGGTCGAGGAATGGCCTGCAGAAATCTGGTTCATCATATATACGAATGCTGCTAGGGCACTGGTGAGTCCAGTGACACACCAAAACACACAAAGCCCGTAGCACGCACAAGGCAGCCTTCGGAATGCCATTACCCCGAACCCGCAATAATGATGACTTGATCCCAAACAAACTTAGAAAATGTCTTGCACTCTGGAGCTGATCGAAGAAATCGTCACAGCGAGGTGGAGGACACCTATCCGCACCATAAGCCGATTCAATTAACGATCCGTCGATACACAACCTCAAACTGCTTTCTTCCTCCTTGACGAACAGAAATAGGAGCTTCCAAAAGCGAAACACTCAGACGCACAAAACTCCCCAAACCACAACTCTGCAGCTGATCCTTAAGCTCCCAAGCTTTGCCGGCCCATCTAGAACAACGTCGGAAAACTCTCGAACGAAAGGAACTCGGTCCAACAATCCCACTGTGGCTCTGGTATCACAAATGAACGCCAAGAATCCACGACATCTCCTCAAAAGCCGACTAGCGAAAAAGGCTGAATTCAAGCTGTGAGAGGCGGCACAACTATCCACCTGCACAACAAGAACTGACCTACCGGGAAAACAAACCTGACTGTTTCCTCACGGTAGTCCAAAGACGCCTAACACGTAACTAAACAGTCCGTGCCCAGGAGAACGTCAAATCCAACCTCTCTAGAAGGATCAAAATGACGGACGAATCTCTATCTCCTATCCGATTGGCACAAAACTGAAATACGTGCCACGCAACAAAAGAATCGCTGACAGAAGTTAACACCACTACTACTAATCTACCCAACCACGGTACAAGGAAGAAAACAAACGAATACATCAAAAGAACAAGCGAATTAAGGATACCTGAAAACTCTGCATTGGACGCCTGCGCGTCCCGATGAGTAGAAGTAAACTCCTATGTCTGCCCTCTACCCGCAACTGGCTGAACTCTTCTGGTAGCCTGAACCCTCTGAGCGAACCTTCCACGCCCACGGCCTCTCTGAAAATGATCCTGACGAGGTGCTAAGGAACAATCTCTGACGAAGTGCTAAAGGCTCCCACACCGAAAACATCTACGCGCTGACTGCTGACCCTCCTGGGAATGAGAGCTGAACGACTGTCCTCGTCCTAAGCCTCTGCTACTCCCGCGACGGCCACGAAATCTATTTCGATGACCAAACCTCTGTCTCTAGGCTGGTATACTGGTACGAGTCCTCCACTGTCCTGGAACTCTCTGAGCCTCTGGAATATGTGCCTCGTCAACTGGAGCTGCAACCACTGGTGCTATGTAGGTGATGGACTGCTGCATGCTGATCGCAAGTGACAACTGAGTAACAGGGGTAACAACCTCCTGTCGTAGCTCTCGAACGACATCAACCAATGAACTCATAGTCTGGCGGAAGTCCTGCATCTCTGCCAAAAGTCTATCAATAGTATATGTCGTAGGCTGATCCGTCTGCACCTGTGCAACTAGAGTGTCATCCTGGTCAGTACTCGTCTCACCCGAGCCAACTCTGACCTCGGCCCTCGCTGCATCATTCTGAGTCTCCATAGTCATCGGCGGCAAGGCTATAAATAGATATAAGATTCGATGAGAATAAGGAATCGAATCTCAAGGATATGAATCATCAAGGAAGGAATTTCAAGCAAATTGTACTTAGGTCACTTAATGCAAAGTACCGTATCGTGGGTATGCTGCAGACATACACACACTACGTTACTCTGCTTAAGCTACCTACTCCATCATGCTAAGGTCATCCTACACTCCGAAAGGTAAAACCTAGCGCTCTGATACAAAGGAGAACCCTAACAATGGCGAGTGACGATCCCAACTGCCGACGACAATCAATACAACCACACAACTTAACAAGAACAACTGAGCAAACTGAGTAAAACCGGACGGCAAGAATCCGAATGGAGTCACACCTTGACTAACCCTGGGTAGACACCATAACGAAATCTCGTGGAGATCTGCTCCCACTCCAACTCCGGAACGGTAAAAGGTTGCAACTCTCCAGTCGGCCTCAGATGCTCGACCCAAGCACACAACAAAACAGACACCTTGAATCGAACCATGAAACTTCTCTTTACATTCCTGTCCACGACCCGCCCCCAATACAGAGAGTATTGTTCGCTCTGGCCGAAGCCGCACGGTTTTGTCCTTCGGAGCGAACCGGACCCGACCAGGGGCCACTTCCCAGGAGGTCACCCATCCCAGGACTTCCTTGGCCCGAGCACGCTTAACTACAGAGTTCTTCAAACTCCGAAGTTCCGATTCATCCAAAAGGCGCCTCTATATTGAAGAGGGGTATCATTCTATTTATATTACAGGTCTGACCTCTTTCGGAATGTATTCCGAAGATTCCCCATGTTCTAAGTGGGTCCCCATGCTTATCTGGTATAAATGGGTATACCAGATAATACCTGGGGTATTACATTCTCCCCCACTTAGAACAATGGTTCGTCTTCAAACCACATACCTACTATTGAGGAACCAGCTCTGATACCAACTTTGTCACGACCCAAAATTGGCCCGTGACGGCCCTAATACTACGCAACGCCTAAAGACGTAACGCAGTAAAAGAAAGCCAAAACCCAGAAATCTAAACCAAGAAAATACGGAAAAGATAATATAAGTTTTTGAAACATTTGAAATCGCAACCCAAATTCTTTAAAAGTTCTACTTTCTTTCTTTAAAATTTTGGCAACACCCCCTTTTTGTAAAACTAGCCAAGATGAATTCAATACAAATATACGACGCCGTAGCGAAGAATAAGGACAATAGAGAAAAAGCTGTATATAAAAGACAACAAATCCACAAATAATATACAAATACGTCCTCACCGAGTCTCTAAGTCCACAACATAATAGTAGATGGAGAGTACAAGATACAACGAATGTACAATTCAAAATACAGATAACCAACAAACCCACCTAGGCAAAATAGTACTGTGAGCTGACGCGGTATCTGCAGCAAAAGATAATAGCTGAAAAGCGGAATAGCTGAATAGCCTGCCTCGACTACTCTGGGGAACAACCTGAAACACCTGTGGCACAACGGGGGTGAGTTGCCAACTCGTGAATAGTAGATAACATATGCAGGTAATCGCAGGAATGCACGTACAGCATGAATCTATGATATGCGATTACAGTAATAACATGTCATGCAAATGCTGAATAATGGAATGTGCACTAGCAGGTACAATCAATATGTAAAGCAATAAATAACATGACAATAGTGTGCAATAACTATGCAATAGGAATATGAGAATGCAACTATGCAGCTATCATGAAGGGTACACTAACAGGTACTCCTAATACATGGAACAGTGCATAAGTGAAAAGGTACGAGATATGGAGTGAAATATGTCGTTCCCACGGAAACCTGACATCGTGGTAGGATTACAATCCATCAAGACATTCAAATCCCAATTCCTCAAATCAGCCCCCCCACATTGGGCTTTCACATCATATAAGTCTTACATATCCTCAATGTACAATACCGAGTAATCTCCTATATCCCGAATGTACAAATCAGTAATCACATAGGTATGTCCAATATCCAATCTCAATGAATCACCTAATATCCCAAGTCAAATCTCAAGTAAGAATCTAACATCCTAAAGGTAAATATATACAGAAATAAGTATGATGGGGGCAATACACATATATTAGCGTCCCATTCCACTATTATTGGTGTAAGGGTATATATAACAACGGCTAAATCCACTGTTATATATACAAAGGTGTTAAAGAAATATCATGAAAACCATGTGCCAAGCATCGACACAGAAATCCTGATCACGTATCATACGCTATCCTGAAAGCACGAGTGCCTAGCTCTGACCCTCGCCTTTCGACGTATGCATACGTACATGACTCCCAACGGTATCTCCATGATCCCCGCCGAGTCATCAGTACTGTCACCGGTAGGTACTCGCCCGCCTCCATGCTCAATCGGCAACATCCATCGATCTTCTTGCCGACGGGAACCATACCGGGCCCCACCATGTACCCTCATACGGCAACCACACCTCGTATGTAGTATATAATCAGAAGCGATAAATCTCATGGTGGCTGCGCAAATATCATATCAAGGAAACCAGGTTTTTCAATGTATGCATAATTTCATGAACTCCCGCGGTTCCCAAATCCAGAAAACATCATGTAGAATCCAAATAACAATGCGCAAATGCAGGAATAAATATATGCGATATATCTGAATGCGAGCATATAAATGAGAACATATAGCTGAAACCAGATGTATGCGAAAACAATAAGATACAGCTAAGTATAGATGTCTACCTATGAGCAAATGATATGGTATACCCCACTGGGTATAAATAAAATATGAGCAAGGTATACCTATAGCTGTATCGCAAGGTGTAGATGTACCTATCACCAATGGTAAGATACACTATAGGTATACCGATAAGCTAGATGTCAAGTATGTTAAGCAATAAAGTATCTATAAAGGGTTGTGTGTGACATGGCAATTATTGACGGTGTGTGTGTAGCATACAATCCGTGCTCGTGCAGTATGAACCGTCAATAATATGTGCAGTGTCCTACGGCTGCTAGTCACAGTACAACTATATCAAGGAAATAAAGTAAATGTGCAATTCTAACAATGACGTAGAATATGCGATAGGTATTTGAATCCTAGCCCAGACGCATAACGCCATGCGGGCGATTCCCCTGTAGATGTTAAATCTACTCACCTACGCTCCTCGCTAGGTGAATCCTAGCATCTACTCCCCCCTGTAGCAGTGTCCGTAGTTCCTGTCTGCAAACCTGCAAATAAGACATGGAAATCATATATAAGCCAAATATTCTGCAAAACGCGATATCGACACTAAACGAGAAACTCGCGTCGCGAACTAAACGCGCGTGTGCATGATACGCTAAAACGTGTGTATACGCGTCTAAAACTACCGCGACACGCCGGATCACAGAACCCACTCACGTATCACGCGTATCGTGCAAACAAACGGACAAGCAAAACGATATATTGCGCCAGATTTTCCTACAGGCCCAATCTTACAAAACTAGATATGCCAAAGCACTAGACAACACAGAGTAGAACCCTAGCCAAGACCCCAACACCCATGTCCACTTCCTGGCCGCAATTTGCGGCCAGAGGCATTAAATCTGCGGCCAAAATGAAACATTTGGTGCTCGTTTTCTGGTTGTGGTATCTAGACCTAGTGAACATGCCCCAGTTTTCTCAAGTTTGTCCTGAAGGTCCCGCGTCAATAGCAGATCTCAGATTGCCAAAATACCGCATAAAACACCAATTTGCACCAAACACAAACCCTATGGTATTTTAGTTTAATCTGGGTTAAACTCAGTTAAGGTGACCCTAACAACACTTAAATAAGTACGGTTTTCCAACACAATCACCACTTAACCAACATTCCACACAAAACACCTTAATTAGCACTAAACTATCTAATTAACACAAACCGACGCTAAACAAACATACAAGCTAAGAAAAAGGGGACTTGGGTTCAGAATTATACCCAATAAGATCTCAAGAAGCAGGAGAAGAAGTGGAGAAGAGCTGTTGTAGGTTGCTGGAGCTCCTGCTACTGCTGTTGCTGCCTGCTGTTGCTACTGTTGCTGCCTGCTGTTGCTGATGCTGCTGATGGTTGCTGCTGAAGATGGTTCTGGTGTTGCTGCTGCTTATTTCTGGTGTTGCTGCTGCTGGAGCTGCTTGTGTGTGGGTGAGTGTGTGAGAGAGTGAGAGATGAGTAAGAAATGAGAGTGAGAAGTGAGAACCCCCGCCCATTCTCTCTCTTCATTAAATGAGGCATGGCAAAGGCCATCATGCCCCATAATGCACTCTCTCTCTCAAGGTCAACATAAAGAAAGTCAATTTAAAAACCTTTTTCAAATTCATTTTAAAACAACGAAATACTATTAAACCCAAAACACCTAATACAATATTAAACTAGGTTAGGGAATGGTTAGTTCACCATGTTGCTAATCACGGTTAAACCCCCAAAACAACCCTAGTTATCATGCACAAGTGTGTGCAAGCCTAGGAAAAATCTAATAAAATTCTCAATAAATAGGATAAAATATTTGAAACTTAATTTGGTAAACTTTTTATTAAAAAACATACACTAAAATATAATTAGCTACAAAACACATTCTAAGGTGTTACATATCATCAGGTAGCAGTTCTCAGGTGACATGAGTACAGCATAGTCCGTTGACTTGACACTGCTACTTCACCTCAAGTGTGTTCCCGCTGTTCTTAGATTGCTACCCTACCACGGCTCTATTGAGTCGTGCAATCATATAGTAGTTGGATGCAGTCCCAGAGCACTTGGAGGTAGTGGCAGTTAGATATGATTCGTCTCTTCCGGTATTGGGGGTTGATGTCGCGCTGTGTTCGGAAATTAATTAGACAAAATCCCTGGCCAATGCAGGCTAGATTTACTGGTTGGTACTCTAGTAGTTTCTCAAGGTGTTTTGGGCTGTACTCCGACATGACTTATTGCGCTATTAGGGCTCTGACTTTTATCGCCCCTAGGCCCGATATGCGATACCCTTAGACGAACAGACCGGACTGTACGAAGATTGCCACAGTCAGGCTCAGTAGAAGTTCGGATGAGTTTGCTCATCGGCCTTCTTATCGACAGATACCTGGGTAGCCGTTACGTGCAGCTAGTACCGCTGACGTGATTGTGGTTAAACCCACTGCCAGCGTACTGTCGAGTCTTTAGAGTCTCACACAGAGGGTTTCCCTGCTTCGGGTGAAACGATGTAGAGGTCGTATGGTTTTACGACAGGGTTCGATCACATACGTGTACTTATGCGCGTGTGATGTTCGAGCGAACAATACTAGTGGGCTTTGGTTTAAGCCGGATCCTAGTATTTGATTGTTGGATAAGTTTCGTCTCTTTGTATTCGTGTTTCTCGGAACAAGGATGCGGGTATGTATATACGGATGAGAGGGGTATAGAAGGAGACACCTCATTAGGGTTTTGACCATTGACTTTATTAAAACAATTATGAGGTGGAGGAAAGTATTTGTTATTTTTTTTTGTAAATGATAATTGTGGGATGGCTACTTGGTTTGACCACTTGACTTGGTTTGACCACTTGACTTAGATATTTCTTGTGAGATATTTTTGTGGCACTAGATATTTTTGGGTGAGAAATTTTCTTGCCATGCTTGTAGTCATGTCAAGTTAGCCATCCTATGTTTTTATTATCATTATCAAAACCCATTTCTCTTTCCTCAAGTTCACTTTCTCCTTCTTCCTCTCAAAACCCTAGTGTCTCATGTGTTGAGAATCAAGGGTTAGTGAGACTTAGCTACCCAAAATCACTCTTTACTCATTCTAAGCTACTTAGTTTAGCACACCAAGTGACCTAGTTGCCTCAATTTGGAGGTTAAGCTCAAGGTCGGAACTCTCGGGTGGATCTTCTTCGACTTAAAGAATCCGACGAGGAGGCGCTATCCATTTCCACTCCAAGGAGCTCACGAGGTGAAGGAGGACAGCGAGAAGACAAGAAGGACACGATACTACGAGGTATAACATTCATCCGAGTAGTTAAACCTCATATAGTTTGCAAGCTACGGTTTTATGTTCGATCCTTGCTTCAAGTCAGTGTTGCGAAGCCCGTAAAATACTTTTTTTGCTAATTTCGCCTCCTTGCGAACACGTGGGGTGCGCGACATCGACTTATAGTTGGTATTATATCTATTGTTAGATAGCAGTTCCCAGGTGTCATGTGTACAGGTTAGTCAATCGACATGAGATCGTCATTTGTCTCGTGTGAGTTCCCACTATGCATTGATTACTACCCTACCACGGCTCAAAGGAGTCGTGCAAACAGGTTTTAGTTGGGTACAGACCCGAGCCACAAGGAGGAAGTGAGCGGATCGTCAGGGGATTCGCTTCTCCCGGTATTAGGGTTTGATGTCATGGTGTGCACGGGTGGCCATCATAAGAAATCCTTGGCCAAGTTAGTCGAGTATTACTGATTCGGATCAGTAGTTTCTCAGGTGGTGATGGGTTTCATACCGACACTGAATGTCAAGTTATTAGGGGTCTGATTTTATCCACCCCCCTAGACTCGATATGCGATACTCATAGACGAACGGACCGGACTGTACGGATATTGTCACTGTCAGGCTCAGTAGGGGTTTCAGGATGAGTTTGCTCGTCGGCCTCCCTTTCGCTCAATATGTCACGACCCGAAATTGGCATGTGACGGCCCTAATACTACACAACGTCTACAGGCGTAACACAGTAAAAGAAAGCCAAAACCCAGAAATCTAAACCATTAAAAGACAAGAAAAGATAAGAAACATTGTTTAAACTTTTGAAAATCTCAAGTATAAATTCTTTAAGTCCAATTTACTTTCTTGAAAATTTCGGCAGCACCTCCTTTGTAAAAACCAACCCCAAAAATGGATACAACATAAATATAAAGTAAAGCATCCCCAACGGGAGCAAATCCATGCCAAAAGGCGGAAAAAAACCACCACAACAGATATACGACGCCGTAGCGAAGAAATAAAAGACGATAAAATGGAAGCTGTATAAAAGACAACCCAGTCATAAAATAATATACAATATCGTCCTCACCAAGTCTCTAAGTCAACATGAAAATTGTAGATGGAGAGTACAAGGATACAACGAATATACAATACAACAACGAATAACTATAAAACCCACCTAAGCAAACTGCACACTGTGAGCTAATGCGGTATCCACAGCAAAAGATGATAAGATAGATGAATAGCCTGCCTCGACTACTCTGGGGAACAACCTGCAAACACTGTGGCACAATGGGGGTGAGTTGCCTACTCGTGAATAGTAAATAACATATGCAGGTAATCGCAAGTATGCACGTACAGCGCGAATCTAACATAAGCAACTAATAGCAACAAAAGTCATATGTGTGCAATAGTCATGAAAGGTACACTAGCAGGTATCACTAATATATGAAGCAGTAATATGACAATCTGTATGCAACAATCATGTAAGGTACTCTATCAGGTACAACTAATACATGAAGCAATGATATGACAATGTATATATGCAACAGTCATGAAAGATACTCTATCAGGTACTACTAGTACATGAAGCAATGCATATAAAGTAAAAGTATGTAAATGCAACAGTCATGGAAGGTACTCTATCAGGTACTACTAATACATGATACAGTGCATAAACAATAAATGTGGAGTATGGAATGAAATATGTCATTTCCACGGAATCCTGACATCGTGGTAGGATCAAAGTCCATCAAGATAATCCAAATCCCAATTTCCTCAAATCAGCCCCCAAATTGGCTCTCATATCATATAAGTCTCACAAATCCTTAATGTACAATATCGAATAAATCTCATATATCCTGAATGTACAAAATCAGCAATCTCAAATATATCCTGTATCCAATATCAAATGAATCACCTATATCCCATATCCAATATCAAATAAATCTCTAACATCCTAAATATATTTGCATGAATAAATATGATAATGTATATAAATTGATATCAATACACATATATTAGCGTCCCATTCCACTAATATTGGTGTAAAGGCATATATAACAGCGTCCCATTCCACTGTTATATATACTTAGGAGTAAAAAGAAATATCATGAAACCAATGTGTCAAGCATCGACACAGAAATGCTGATCTTGTAAGTGCACGGCGGCGCCCCGGCCATCGACCCGACGCCGGAAATGCGGAAACGAAAAACTTTGCAAACTAGCAAACCGGCACCACCGCGCACTTTTAACCCGGATCGGGCCATTAACCTAGCTACTAGCAAACAAGAAAACGAGTAGAGAAGTATACCAAGCGATCCGTGTCCTTCGGTCTTCGTCTCCACTCCGATCTCCCGCGGAATCTCCGTCCGTCACCTCCTCGTCGGAAAGGGCACCACGTAGCCGATTTCTTTTACGGGCTCCCACCTCTGGACCGAGGCAACTCGGGCGTGAAGTTGGCTAACCGACGCGTCCAAGGGTACTGTAGGTGTAGTGTAGAGTGTATGTCTCTTTGGGGTTTATGTTGCCATTGGGTGATGGAAGGATCAAAGAACTTTGGAGAGGGGTTTTTCATTTTGGAGCATGCAAATGAGATGATCTAATTTCCCTCATCAAAAAAATAAAAAACTCTCTCCCTCCCAATGTGTGGCCGGCCAAAAATGAGAAGGGAATCAAATAAGGGAGGTGAGTGTAGTAGAAGAAGAAAGGTGACCACACCCAAAAATCATGATAACAATGTCACACCAAAATCTCATCCATTCTTTTCTCATAAATGCAAAGGAAGTGACTAGAAAAGGATCTCATGATGAGGAAGCCACAAATGCAAGAAAACCCCTCCACAAAAGGTTATTTGCAAACTTGCAAATAACCCCCTCCATCGGAAAAGTCCGGCCGGGAAGGAACAAAGAAAAACCGGTCGGTACGGAATGCAAACTGGCAACTTCAGAAAACTGATCCCGTAATAAATTACGGGAAAACCCCACTACTGCATATACATGCCCGCATTTGTATTCCCACTGAACACAAATGCAAAGAGACAAAATCTACACCGACTAATACTAGGATCCGGCTTAAACCAAAGCCGGCTAGTAAAATCCGTCCGATCACGATCCGTGCAATACCGCACATATCCGATCGAACCCTGCCATATCTCCATACGGCCTCTACAGCATTTCGCCCGAAACCTGAGTAACTGTGTGTGTGGTGGACTCTAAAGACTCGTCAATACTATGGCTGTGGATTTAACCACTAGCACGTCAGAGGTATTAGCCATACGTGACGGGCCACCAGCTATTGACCAAAAGGGACGTCGAGGAGCGAACTCATCCTGACACCCTACTGAGCTTGTCAGTGACAATATCCGTACAGTCCGGTCCGTTCGTCTATGAGCATCGCATGGCGGGCCTAGGGGGTTGGTAAAAGTCAGACCACCAAAAGCGGTACAAGTCGTGTCGGAGTGTAGCCGAGAACACCCTGAGATACTACTGGAATACCTACCAAAAAATCTCCTGCCTTGGCCAAGGACTTTTCATGTTCTGGCTCTCCTAGACACAGCGCGACCTCACCCCCAATACCGGGAGAGACGAACCCCTGCAGATCCGCTCACTGCCTCCATGTGGCTCGGGACTGTACCCAACTAAAAGCTGTTTGCACGACTCCTTTGAGTCGTGGTAGGGCAGTAATCAAAGCACTGTGGGAACTCACACGAGACAAATGACGATCTCAGGTCGATGAACTAACCTGTACACATGTCACCAGGGAACTGCTATCTGACATCAGGTATAATCCCAACTAGCAGGTTCCCGGCGAGTCCTGTCCGGTGTACTCATAACCCAATGAGCACCTGTATACATCTTAGGTGAACCAACTGACACCAGTGGCTTGTGAGACCGGCCACCGCCCCTCGTCGGGGTCTCGACTGTATACACTAGTCTACTCTGGAGAATCGATGCCCTGTCTCGAAACTCCCACGACTAGGGACCTTTTAAGGATGTGCTTATAGACTCCAGCTCTCACGTATATGATCTCCCTCATACTGCTGGTAGTCAAGCAAGAATCCTAGGGGCTCTATCAATGTGTAATAGCGACTCATAAGGTCACCTAAAGCAGTACACGATGATAAAGATAAACCAGATAGCATACTATCATCTCGAGTAAGACTGTCCTACTGGGATAGGTCCTCCCCCCAATCATTGCAATCACGTGCCTGTGATCCAATAATTGACTCTGAGGGCACTATCTCCAACAATCTCCCACTTGCACTCAAGGCTAATTATTGCGATGTCGCATACTCACAGCCCATGTGATACCGAACACCCAACTCCTCTACTAGTCAGTCTCACAAAGCTCGTTTGCGAAACTATTGCGTTCGAGGAATAGCCTCAGTGAGTGGATCCACTCTGATGTTTCTTTCTATGTCTCTCTTTATCTCAAGTTCGCGGAGAAAGCCATCTCCCGAAATGAGCAATACCTGTCTTAGAATGTGTCTGAATGTCTGATGGGACCTAGCTCATAAATGAACTCCAAATCCAAACTTCTTAGACTGTATCGTCAACTGAACTTAATCAGTATCCTGCGCCATGCCTCCCTCAGTATTGCCTTGGATCACCTGTCCAAAATACTGCCCCTCTTCAGAAGGAAAAACTATAACTCTGACAACCTCCTTGTCGTCCAGGTCACCTTGGAAGCCTGGAATGATAACTGTCTCCTGCATGAGGCTGTCGTTATCATATCCCTAGAACATCCACTTATGTTCTAAAACTGCTTCCGACTGTTTCTCCAGGATTGGATCAATATCAACTTATTGCATCTACTGCAAAAATAGCATCTGGTGTGGTACTTGACATCTCATGATTGACTCAATTGCCTAAGCAATTGATCTGCCAATCATGCGCATCCCTCTCCCCTTTAGTCTGTAAGACACCTTTAGAGAGGGTGACTCCATCACCCGCAGGTACACTACCGTGCCAGGAGTCGTCCATTCTAAATACTCATAGAATGCTGTCCAAGTACCCTGATTGGGAAACCACCCAAATCTAGATCTAAAACCATAGATCTAGTAACCAGAATGTCTGATATAATATCCAAGTCCTGTGTGGAGAAACCACTTTGTGACGACCAAAGTATAACCGATCGTAGTATAGGAATATCATTTCCTACTCTGTGTATGTCATCCAAATACCATGACATCACACCCTACTACCTTCTCAACAGATCCATCCCCTATTCTGATGAAGTCAAACCTATGACTGTCACATCAGAAATTGATGATCTATCTCCGCTATATCTGCTTTAGTCTATAAATAGACATAAGCCACCTGTCCACCAATGCTTCCGCTGCTCCCACTGACTACGACAACCCTCTGGCAGAGTCATATAAACGTACACTTCTAAAGAAAGTTTAGAACGACGCTATACGCATCCTCCTGCCGGGTCTCACAGTCTGGAACAACAGCAATGGCAAGTGTGAGTAAATAAGAACTTCCCTGTCACCGTCCTTGAGGCTACCGGAGTACCTCTCGGGTGCCTGAAGTTACCCACCTTATCTGCGGAGTGGCCAATGGAATGTCAAGCCAGATTGAATCATTAGGTTCCTATCAAATCTTCAGTAATCGTTTGTGGTTCTGGAATCACTTCCAGTTCTACCATACTCCAACTACTGTTTTCTGAAAAAAAATCCATTTTTAATAAAACTGTGGCGAGTTTAGAACAATATCACTATTGATTTTCCAGATGGTAGAAAGTCAACCCTCGTCATAGCCCGGGTCAACCCACAAACAGCCATTACAGAAACGTGCCTTGAGTTATCCAGAGTCTGGTTTTAAGCATAAGCCGGACAACTCCCCGTACCTTAACAATGTCAAGATATGAACTGTTCTATATCCAATACAGAAACAGAGGCACTGATTTAATTGAACCAGATTCAAATCATGCAGCTGTCTCCAGTGCATGTCAACTAAATGGAAGGAAGCCGATCAGCGTTACTCAACTTAGGAATGCTTCCAATTATGAGTAACCTGAAAGAGAAGCAAGTTCCCTTAATCACTACTATCAACTGAATACCATACACAAGTATCTACATCTTCGATCACTTTGAAGAATCCCGATACTTACAACACCTGGTTCTCTACTTTATTCATATACCTATAACTTCTCAAAACTTAGACCCTGTGTTTCTATGAAACACATGTCTAAGAACTAGAGAAGTCATAAGTAAACAGAATATAGTACGAGGACCAATCCCTCTGTCCTAATGGACACTGGACAATATACAATACTCTGTACAAGTCCCTTGAGTCAAATGACTCATTCACTGTATGTCGTAGGTTGAAAACTGTACTTTTGGTTAAGAAGAATTACACCGCTGTTTAATGCTCCTTACCTAACCATCCACTAATATAGGTAAATGTCATGGACATAATCTCAAAAAGGTATATCTCTCTCTATGAAAATAGACGTACAGATATATCAATTTGAAATTGGTGCACAAGAACGGATATTCAAAACCAAATATTTTCCGTCCGGCAAACAACCCAGGTGACTTCCTCAAATATCACCAATTACAACGAATCCCGATATAATGAGGATGATCACCTAATTCCCAATAACTTACTCCCACTCATCATCTGTAAAACCATACAGATGTGAGAATCACACCTGGTAAATACATACCCTGGAGCAAGTGTCTAATTGGGAAATCAGTTTTCTTTTAATAGTACACAGTGAAACTGAAACATTGAAATGTTTCGATGGGGTATCCTGTTATTCATAGTAATGCCTCTTCCATTATCCAGATTCACAACTATAACCGTATAATTCTTTGCCACCTCTCCAAATCCCTTTATATGTCTTTAGTCAATACCTTCTGTACACCCCTTTAGGCCAAATGGTTTTCTTCCTTCCCTACCGTTCGGCACCAGCCTATGGTTTGGAAGAAGACTATCCAATAAGCATAATGGGTGTACTGTCCTAATCCTAGGAGCACTCGCAACGCGAGAGAAGGTGAAGATAAAAGACACCTGAATAAACCTTATTCCTATTTCTCCTGAACCAGAATCCATCCCCGAACTGGAACAAGTTCCTTTCGAGTTCGTATATAACCATACGATGGATTATCCAATAAACTTAGGATCTTCGTAGTGATACGGAGTGTCCTGGAGAAATACAAAGGTGATTTAGGATTGGTGAAGAAATACTTGGTTTGGTCGTGAATAGCAGTCGCAATTTACTTTGCCCTCTTACTAATCCCTTTCTTTGTCTTTACATAATACTTTCTGTACACTACCGTTAGGCTAATTGGTTTTCTTCATTCCCTACCGGTCGGCACCAGCCTAAGGTTTGGAAGAAGACTATCCAATTTGCTTAATAGGTGTACTATCTCCTAAGCCAAGGAGTACTCGCAATCTGAGAGAGAAGGTAAAAAGGAAAGGACAACTGAATAGTCCTATTCATTTTCTCCAGAACCGGAAACCATCCTCGAATTCCTTCGAGTTCGTATATAACCATACGATGGTTTTGTCCAATGGAAGTGGACGTTCGTAGTAATACGGGGTGTCCTGGAGAAAAGGGTAAAAGTTGGAGTGGCAAAGAGGTTTGCAACTCTGACAATCCAAAAGCCAGTGTTAAGAAGGTTCGGTCAACTTGGTCACTGAGTCATAGTCTAGGGTCGGGTCAATGGTCGCTGCCAAAGAGAGAGAGAAAAGAAACACTCAGCGTGCACTCTAACCTAGATCAGAATGGTTATCACTTTATCTAATCTGGAAACCTCCCACTGTAACTCAAATTCTTCTCCAAACCCGAAAGAAGAATTAGTCGGGATCACCCGAGGAGTAAACCAACTCATTAGTGGAAATCGGGATCCAACTATCATTGCATGATAACGTGACAGAATCCGCTCATGCTATCACACTCCAGAAGGTATGCGCATATCTTGCAAGTTTCAGTTCTTTTGAAACTCCCGATGTGGATTTTTGCCCCATGCTCTTATGACCTTGACTTTGGCCAATATATCATAAGTCACATGTCAAGTTCTACCCGTCATTATCCAGGTTAATTTGAACCCACCCGTACATACCCTTGACTTAGGCCAAAATAGTAGTACGAATGTCCCAAACCAACGCATCTATCTATGCTGCATATGAATACCCAACAGCTACCAAACACTGTGCCTTGACTTTGGCCAACATGCACAGCTTGAATACTATTGACTATCCATATGAAACGACGGAGGGCTACGAATGGTTTCTGGCGAAAACCTTTAACGTAATGAACTTGATATCGTTGAAGGAACTGATAGCTTTCAAAAAATATAGTGACGAAAACCTTTGCTAAAGAGGTCACTCCCGGTGAAGGGATCTCGGCTCTTTCCCCGTAGAATGAGGTGCAGGATATTCCAACTGAATACCACGATGCAAAGCAAAAGTAATCGGCTATAGTGAAGTTATTACCCTGACGCAAACTTCTGTCCAAGGGGTCACTCCCGGTGAAGGGATCTCGGCCCTTGCCTCGTCGACTGAGGAGCAGGATATTCCAACTAAATACCACTGTGCAAAACAAAAGTGAACGTCCTTGCAAAAACAGCTTTTTGAAAAATGTTCCAACAACATTAGAATAGATTTGTTTAGCTTGCATTGATCCGAATCAACGCAGTCCCATCAATTGATCACACCACAAAAGAACGAAAATAATGATGTACGTATATGCCATCCGCATTCGCCACTTGGACCCGTCATCACCCATTAGGTTACTTAACTAAAGACAGAGCGGGGACTGGACTAGCGCGGATGCAAAACATATACAACATCTACTAGTATATATAATATATAATTTTCGCTCAAGGCGTGATAAAATGCAACATCACAGAAATGTACAGCATCACAGAACAATACAGATATCTGGGATCCCCGGGTTTCATAGAGCCGCTACTGAAACCCGACGTTCCCCTGGTCGTATGGATAGCCTGTACAATGAAATTCTAGACCCCTACGGGCGCGGCAAGTTACCCGCCAAAACCTGAAGCGAGGCAGCCCCCTTCAGCTACGTGAATGGACCACCCAACACTTCACGGAATCCGGTAACTTGGGCACCCCTCCTGGGTCAACCTATACCCCCTACGAGTGCGGCGAATAGCCTGCCAATTCTAGAGTGAAGCCCCCTCCGTCTCAACGCCATGAGATGCGGGCTCGTTACCCTCTAGAACCCGGCTATCCGAGCACCCCCCCGCGGGGTAATCCTAGTACAGAAAGTAAAATATACATACAACGGGTACATCGACCGCAACCTGGTCGTGCCCCAAAATAATAATACAAACAGGCAGTGACGGCAGTCCACATGTCGGACGCTCGCCCCGCAATATCAAATGTACATAATACAACAAAACTGTACTACCGCTGCAACCAGGCTATCCCCCACGACCAATCCGCAACATCACAGCAAAATCACAGAACATCAACGTGAATGTCACGTTCGCAAATCCGTCTAACCGGGCTATAGCAGTTAGACAGGATTTACCGATCAAGTGACATTCACGGTCGCAGATATAATGTAAATACTGTGAACTAATGTGTTTAAAATATCCGATCGATCAAATTTTACCAAGTGGGCCCAAAGCATTACTGTAGCACTTACAGAAAATCTGGGCCCAAAAAGAGTATCCCAAAACCCCTATTTCCATGTCAAAAGCCCTCTGGAAAACTTTGGCACAATGAACTGTGAAAAGCGCGGCGGAACCGCGGCCCAAGCATGGGTTTGGCCGCGGTTCCACGGCAGTAAAGTTAGATCTCGCGACCAAATTTTACCAGAATTCTTATTGTTCCATGCATAGTATTCTGCAACAACCTGAAAAATTTTTGGAGCAGAAAAAATTTCGACAGAAACACGATGTATTGGAAATACGGCTTTTAGGGATTTTTGTTCGATCGAGTTCTAAACATACTAGAGCAAGCTAGGCATGGTTAATGGCGTGGCTCTGATACCAATGTAAGTGCACGGCGGCGCCCCGGCCGTCGATCCGACGCCGAAAATGTGGAAACGAAAAACTTTGCAAACTAGCAAACCGGCACCACCGCGCACTTTTAACCCGGATCGGGCCATTAACCTAGCTACTAGCAAACAAGAAAAGGAGTAGAGAAGTATACCAAGCGATCCGTGTCCTTCGGTCTTCGTCTCCACTCCGATCTCCCGCGGAATCTCCGTCCGTCACCTCCTCGTCGGAAATGGCACCACGTAGCCGATTTCTTTTACGGGCTCACACCTCTGGACCGAGGCAACTCGGGCGCGAAGTTGGCTAGCCGACGCGTTCAAGGGTACTGTAGGTGTAGTGTAGAGTGTATGTCTCTTTGGGGTTTATGTTGCCATTGGGTGATGGAAGGATCAAAGAACTTTGGAGAGGGGTTTTTGATTTTGGAGCATGCAAATGAGATGATCTAATTTCCCTCATCAAAAAAATGAAAAACTCTCTCCTTCCCAATGTGTGGCCGGCCAAAAATGAGAAGGGAATCAAATAAGGAAGGTGAGTGTAGTAGAAGAAGAAAGGTGACCACACCCAAAAATCATGATAACAATGTCACACCAAAATCTCATCCATTCTTTTCTCATAAATGCAAAGGAAGTGACTAGAAAAGGATCTCATGATGAGGAAGCCACAAATGCAAGAAAACCCCTCCACAAAAGGTTATTTGCAAACTTGCAAATAACCCCTCCATCGGAAAAGTTCGGCCGGGAAGGAACAAAGAAAAACCGGTCGGTACGGAATGCAAACTGGCAACTTCAGAAAACTGATCCTGTAATAAATTACGGGAAAACCCCACTACTGCATATACATGCCCGCATTTGTATTCCCACTGAACACAAATGCAAAGAGACAAAATCTACACCGACTAATACTAGGATCCGGCTTAAACCAAAGACGGCTAGTAAAATCCGTCCGATCACGATCCGTGCAATACCGCACGTATCCGATCGAACCCTGCCATATCTCCATACGGCCTCTACAGCGTTTCTCCCGAAACCTGAGTAACTGTGTGTGTGGTGGACTCTAAAGACTCGTCAATACTATGGCTGCGGATTTAACCACTAGCACGTCAGAGGTTTTAGCCATACGTGACGGGCCACCAGCTATTGACCAAAAGGGACGTCGATGAGCGAACTCATCCTGACACCCTACTGAGCTTGTCAGTGACAATATCCGTACAGTCCGGTCCGTTCGTCTATGAGCATCGCATGGCGGGCCAGGGGGTTGGTAAAAGTCAGACCCCCAAAAGCGGTACAAGTCGTGTCGGAGTGTAGCCCAGAACACCCTGAGATACTACTGGAATACCTACCTGCAAATCTCCTGCCTTGGCCAAGGACTTTTCATGTTCTGGCTCTCCTAGACATAGCACGACCTCGCCCCCAATACCGGGAGAGACGAACCCCTGCAGATCTGCTGACTGCCTCCATGTGGCTCGGGACTGTACCCAACTAAAAGCTGTTTGCACGACTCCTTTGAGTCATGGTAGGGCAGTAATCAAAGCACAGTGGGAACTCACACGAGACAAATGACGATCTCAGGTCGATGAACTAACTTGTACACATGTCACCAGGGAACTGCTATCTGACATCAGGTATAATCCCAACTAGCAGGTTCCCGGCGAGTCCTGTCCGGTGTACTCATAACCCAATGAGCACCTGTATACATCTTAGGTGAACCAACTGACACCAGTGGCTTGTGAGACCGGCCACCGCCCCTTGTCGGGGTCTCGACTGTATACACTAGTCTACTCTGGAGAATCGATGCCCTGTCTCGAAACTCCCACGACTAGGGACCTTTTAAGGATGTGCTTATAGACTCCAGCTCTCACGTATATGATCGCCCTCATACTGCTGGTAGTCAAGCAAGAATCCTAGGGTCTCTATCAATGTGTAATAGCGACTCATAAGGTCACCTAAAGCAGTACACGATGATAAAGATAAACCAGATAGCATACTATAATCTCGAGTAAGACTGTCCTACTGGGATAGGTCCTCCTCCCCAATCATTGCAATCACGTGCCTGTGATCCAATAATTAACTCTGAGGGCACTATCTCCAACAGATCTATCAGGTGCTGTCACCAAGACTGGCCCCCTGATAGGCACGTATCATACGCTATCCCGAAAGCTCGAGTGCCTAGCTCTGACCCTCGCCTCTTGACGCATCCATACGCACATGACTCCCGTCGCTATCCCCATGATAACCGCCGAGTCATTGGTAATGTCACCGGAAAGTATGGTTCCCCTACTAACTCATCTCCTCACTGAGATTCTTTCCCCAGGGTACCTCCGGGCCCCACCATGTACCCGCACACAGACCCCTCCGTTCCTCGTGTGGGGTATATATATCCGAACCGATAAATCTCATGGTAGCTGCTAAAATATCATATCAAGGAAAACCGGGTTTTTCAAATAATGCATAATTTCATGAACTCCCAAGGTCCCCAATTCCAGAAAACATCATGAAAAATCCATATCTCAATGCGAAAATCCATGAATATAATATATGCAACATAAAACTATAATGAAAGCATATAAATGGAAAGCCGCTAATTAACTGCAACAAGTTAATATAAAATATCACGCGGTTCCTATTTTCTCCAATTCTAAATAACTTCAAGTAAAGGTAAATATGTAGCTATAACCAGATATGTGTGTAAACATGAAGGTATAGCAATGTATATGTATCTACCTATCAGTAATGATGTAATATACCCTCCGGGTATAAGCGAAGTATGTATGCAAGGTATAGATGTAGCTATATCATTATTTGTGTATGTACCTATCACTAATGGTACAATACCCTATAGGTATACAGGTAACTAGCATGTAACCATGTCAAGGCATATGTGTACGCATGTACGTATACGGCTATGCTATATGTCATATGCATAAAGAAATATGAATCAATGTCTCAATGTCCCTATCCAAACAATATTATATCTATATGGGTGTTGTGCGTGACATAGCAATTATTGACGGTGTGTGTGGCATACAATCAGTTCTCGTGTAACAAGAGCCGTCAATAATATGTACAGTGTCCTAAGGGTACTAGTCTAAGCACAACAATTAACTAAGAAATAAGGTGTATGCGCAATTCTAAATATGAAATAGAATGTGCGACAAGTCAAGTCATCTCTAGCCCAGACGCATAACGCCATGCGGGCGATTCCCCTGTAGATCTTAAATCTACTCACCAACGCTCCTGGCTAAGTGAACCCTACCACCTGTTTTCCCTTCGTCGCAGCGTCCGAAGTCACCACCTGCGAACCTAAAATTTCACAAACAAATCACATAAGCTAAATATCCTGAAACAACGAAAAGACAACGAAACGTAAGGATAACGTCCTGAAAAATGCACTGCGCACTTAGCGCACCTAACGCGCACGACATCGGCCAAAAACCCTAACCAGGGTCGCTAAACTACGAAACACAAAGTGTAGACTCCGATCGTCCCGATCGTACAACACAACAAAAAAAAACGAGTAATATAATAGATATAACCTCACAACGACTAATCGAACCCACGTCGGAAAAACCCCGAAACCAAGAAAACAACTTATCGCAATATTTCGCAGTAGAATCAAGCTAACACATTTCTAGCGATTACAAACACCTTAAAATAGATTAACTAAGCTATCAAAACCTATTCTATATTTTTAAGACTTGCAAAATAAGTTTTAGCAAAAACCTAGTAAGCAATATAACATAATTAAATAAAGTATTCATTAACAATAATTAACATTTTCTACTAGGTTAAGCTTTTTCTAATCACAAATTAACACTTCAATAAAACATTAAACACTTAAATCAAGATTTAACCTTAACTTGAATTTCTAAAACCATTTCTAGAATTTTGAAACATGAAATTGAAGCTTAAATTAACATCTAATTAAGCTAGCATAAAGTATTAAGCAACAAAAAAGAGATTAGAGTTAAGGTTTAATACCTTCAAGAACACCACTTGAATCAAGAATAAAACCAAACTTTAACCTCCAAAATCCTCACTAGAATGAAGATCCAAGCAACTTTTGTGAAGAAGAATGAAGATTTTGGATTTTATTTGAATTTCTATGAATTAATTTGGATTTTTCATGATTTATTGAAGCAAAATGAGAAGAAATGAAGAAAAAATGATGAAGGGCAGCAAGGGAATGATTATGGCCGGCCAAGGAGGAAGCTAGGTTTTGTGTGGAGTTGTGTGGAATTTTCTAGAAGGAAAAAATACAATAATTTGCATAATAAAACAAAAATAGCAATATTCACCATTTTCTTTTAAAAAAATCCATTAATTCCCCCAAAAATCAAGATATTTGAAGAGAAGGTTCTAAACATATTTCTAATGATTAGTTTAGCATAAAAACCCATTTGCAGTAATTTACCCGCATAAAAAATAATTACCACAAATAAAGTGCCCAAATAAAGCATTAAAATAATAATTTAAATAGGGAAAAATTCTATATGAACCAAAACCTCTCATATACCCCCAAAGTTCGCGCACTAGCTTTATTTTAGCAAAACTGGGTGCCGGCAAGTTTCTACGGACGTTTGATCGAAATCGGGTTAAAACGGAAAATACCGACTATTTTGCCCTAAAACGGAAAAATTCGCAAAACGATTTTTGAAACGTTACAATCTTCCCCCTTAAAGAAATTCGGTCCCCGAATTAAAATTCATCTACGCGTACCTTCAAGAAGATGAGTACAAAACTCCCAAATCTCGCTCGCAGCTTGCCAAGTGATCACCACACTATACAGCTACGCCAAAGAACCTTCATAGACGGCAAGACCCTTGACCGAAGTTCCACCACCTGCCGATCCACTATAACTAGCGGCTGCTGGTGAACGAAAGATTGTGTCCTAGCTAATTGGTCTGATGCTGAATCATGTGAAAAAGGTCATGAAGGTAATTGCGAAGTATCGACATAAGGAATACGGGTGAATACTCAAAAATCTGGGGCGGAAGTGCCAAATTATAGGCACCGGAACCAACTCGCTTCAAGGATCTCAAAAGGACCTAAAATCCTGGGATACTTCCCAAAACTCAACACGTCATTCATCGAAAAATCCCGTAGGAATACATGATCTCCCACTGCGAACTCAAGTCTGCGATCACTACGGTCGGCATAAGACCTCTGTCTGCACTGGACCACTCTCATCCTGACCTGAACCAACTGGATCATCTCCGAAATCTCTAGTGAAGGTTTCCTAGGCTCCCCAAGGTGGTCTCACAAGGCATCAACCATGCCCGTTTCAAAATTTACGATGCCGAGAAACCCTAGACTAGATCGTTAACTAGAACTTTAGGCGACAAAAGCAACTAGTTTACAACTAAACTAAAAGAACGGAAATACAACCTTTGTAGATCCGGTTCTCCACCTCCATAGCTCCGTGATGATGTCTCCTCACTGTCAAAATCGAATCCATGACTCTTGCATCGGCTTCATCGGAGAAAAAGCGGGCTAGGTCATCGACGACGATGCCGAAGATGATCTACGTCGAGGCATCACTAGATCAAGCTCCACCTTCACCAAGCCATGAAAACTTGTGAAGGAAACACACTCTACTACTTGGCAAGAGGTAGAGGATGAAGAAATAAGAAGTGGGTAGACTTTAGAATTGGATTTCTCACTCATTTGCTTAAGTTGCCATTGATGGAGCAAGCTTCTTCATGTTGAAGATGAAGAAGAAGAAGAAGAAAATGTTATGATAAGTTAATTCAAAATAGAAAATAAATTGAATACTTATCATAATCCAACCATGGTCAAATGTAGAGAATAAACTAGGGTTAAGTGGAATGGTTAGGGTTAAGCATGAGACAAAATGGTCACTATGGTCAAAGCTTCATGAAGCTTCAATATAAAACAAAATAAGCAACCATTTTCTCTTTATGCTTTTCATTTTCCAAAAAGAATAAATAAATAAATAAATAAATAAGAAAATGAAAACCCTAACCATTACACAACCATGGTTTAATCTTTACACAAACCCAAGTGAGCATGTATCATCAAACATGATACAATCTTGTGCACAAAAATATATCACATATACAATGTGCACAATTCAAGTGAGAAAATCCATTTAAAGTGAACCAATACTAGTTAATGCAAAGTAATATATCAAATATATAATTATGCATTAAATCATTAAATCAACACTTGATTTAACGATCCGGTCATATCGCATACAACCGACTAATATCCAATGTATCGGCTTATCGAATCAACCCTTGATTCGATAACTAGGTTATATCGCATACAACCAATCGATACATTCATCGCGAGAATGAAATACGGTATCACATACACGTATTATTCTCGGTCCCGCACATATCTCATATGCGCTCCTATTTCGTTTCGCTTGAGCCAGGAAACCTCTGTGTAGGACTCTAAAGACTCGTCAATACGCCGGTAGCAGATGATGATCATATCAAGAACCCACAAGCCGCAAGCGGTCTGCTAAACGTAACGGCCACCCGGGTATTGAGCGATCAGAAGATCAACGAGCAAGCCCGCTCACACTCCTGTGAATCCAACCAGTAACACTTACCGTACAGTCCGGTCTCGTCGTCTGATATGTCGCATATCTCGCCTAGGGGTGGTAAACGTCAGACCCCAATAGCTCGATAAGTCGTGTCGATATGAGGTCTATAACATTCGAGAAACTACTGGTAACACTTACCAGTAAATCTCAGCAACCCTGGCCAGGGATTTCCGGTTATAGCCAATCGAACACAGCGCAACATCAACTCCCTATACCGGGAGAGACGAATCCCCTCCTATCGCTCATTGCCTCCATGTGATTTGGGACTGTACCCAAAAACCACCGTTTTGCACGCCCTCTTGGACGTGGTAAGGTGGAAATCAAAGCACAGTGGGAACTACACAAGACTCTATGACGATCTCGGGTCAACAGACTACTCTGTACCAGTGTCACCAGAGAACTGCCATCTGACGTAAGGTATAATACCATCTGGGAGTTCTCGGCGAGTCCGTCCAGTGTACCCAGTCTCTACTGAGCACCCGTATATCATCTCTGATGTCAAACACCAATGGATATGGGATCATCCATCGCCCATCTGTATGGCTCGAGAAGGTATACGCAAGTCTACACTGGTATATCGATGCCCCGTCTCGATACACCCACGACTAGGGACCTTGAAGGATGTACTTATGGACTACCATGTCCCCACTAGTATGATCTGCATCATAGTCCAGGTAGTCAAGTACACATCCTAAGGGCTTTACCAACATGTAACAGAGAGACAATCAATGTACACGTTAAGGTAAAGATCAACCAGATAGCATACTATCATGTCGAGCAAGAAAGTCCTCCCTATATATGTCCAAGCATCCACTACAATATACATCCTATGTATAGTAATGGCCTCTAGGGCATACATATAACTAACAATCTCCCACTTGCACTAGGGCCATCTGTAGCAGTGGTTGTAGTATCTCATACTCAACCATCCCATAAAAGTCTCTCTCTGGGAAAAGGCCTTTGTGAGTGGATCCGCTGTGTTGTCCTCTGAGTCTACTCTCCTAACCTCGATCACCCTGGAGATCAACCATCTCCATGATCAGGTGACACTGCCTTAGAATATGTCTGGATCACTGATGGGATCGTCGTTCCTTGGCATAAGCCACAACTCCATTGTCTCACAATGGTAGGAACGCAGTTCATCTCATGAACCAATATACACCCAAACAGCCTCTTTGGTAGCATCTTAAGTAGCGATGTATCCTGCCTTTATCGTCTAGTATGTCATGGTATCTAGCTTGGAACTCTTCCAACATACCGTCCCTTTACTGAGGGTAAAGACAATGCCTGTGACTGACACTCAGTCGTCATTATCACCCTGGAACACTTCCAGTGATTCTCCCAAGGATCAACTGATACCATCTCACTACAACTAGTGAGTGTCCTAATATCCAACTAGATCTATCTCATTGATCCAAATTCCAGGATTTAGTAGGTATCACTTCGATCTTATGTGGAGAATCATTGTGATAAGCGGAGATTGATCGAGCGTAGCATAGGAAACTTTTTCCCTATCAAGAGTATGTTATCCACGTACTCTACGAGGATCATCACCATACTCCCTACTACCTTTTTGTATATACAAGGTTCATCTACCATTTTGATAATGTCAAACTGTTTGACTAACACATCAAAACAGATGTTCCAACTCCGCGATGTCTGCTTTATCCTATAAAGCATCTTGCACACGTTTCCGCTGCTCCCACTGTCTACGAAGCCCTCCGGCTGTGTACTTATAGACGCTCTCTTCTAAAACATCATTTAGAAAAGCAGTCATGACACCCAACCGCCAGATATCGTAGTCATGGTATGTAGCCGTGGCAAGTAGGATCTGGATGGACTTAAGCATAGATCCTTAGAATAAGTTTCATCATGATCCACACCTGGTCAATGATCCAAACCTTTAACAAGTCTAGCTTTGAAAGTCTCAACTTTTCCATGTACACCAAGTAATCTTCTCAAGATTTACTTGCTCCTGATGGGGATTTAACCCTTCAGATATAGCAACCAAAGTCCATACTTTGTTGGTGTATATGGATTCCATCTCAGATCACAAAGCATCCAGCGATTCTTACAGAGTCTTACTCCTGATGGCCAGCTCGAAACTAGTTGGGTCATCATCTCATGATGCAATCCTCGCTCCCACTGTCATCGAGAAACCGAAGTATCTCTCCGGTGGGTGAGGAACCCTACTAGATCGGCGGAGAGGCTGAGGTTCGTTGGTAACTATTGAATCCTTTGGTTCTTTCAAATCATCAGCTGCAGTTTGTATAGCTGGAACCTTTCCAGTTCTACATAACAGATCTTTCCTTGAGCTTATCCGGATTATGCTTTTCAAACATAAACCGGACAACCCCAAATCTTAACCAACTTAAGATATGGGCTCTTCCCTTTCCATATCACATATGAAGCGGTAGGCATAGATTTGATTCGAATCCAATTCAATAGGTATGCAGCTTCTCAAGTGCATAAATGCCAAAAAGGAAATAGGTAACTCAGTATTACTCATCATAGAGCGCACCATATCATATAGGGTGTGATTGCTCCGCCCCGATATACCATCGTGCTATGGTGTATACGGAGGAGTAATCCTGAGAGAGAATCTCATTCTCCTTTAGAATAGTCCAGGAATTCCATGCTCAAGTATTCTCCTCCCTGATCTCATCAAAGGACATAATACTTATACCCATTTTGGTTCTCTACTTCTAACTTATATTCCGTGAATATCTCAAAAGGTTCGGACTTGTGTTTCAACAGGAACATATGTCTGAATCTTGAGAGATTATCAGAGAATGTAACGAAGTACAAAGAACCAGTCCTGGCATATGCAGACAGGGGACCTTACATACATCAACATGTATCATCCCAAGAGTTCACTAACTCTTTCTCTGTTTCCAGTAAACGGAGCTATGGTCATCTTATCTCTGTGACATGACTGGCAAGTTTCACAAGATGTAAATTCAAACTGATTTAAATATGCATCTATGTGCAACTTAGCTAGTCGGGTCGCATTGATATGACCTAGTTTACAATGCCTCAAGAAGGATTCGTTCATTGCTGAACTCTTCCTCTTGTGTGTGTTCCGTATACAAAGAACTGCAGTTTGATTTAGAACATTAATGCTTTTAGATAACGTGCCTGAACCGATCAACTTTTGATATAGGAAATGTTCAAAACATTATCCAACAATACAAAATTATATCCGTTCTTTACTAATAAAGAGAGAGATATGATTTTGTATATCAGGTTCGGTATCTAAAAACATTCGTTCAGAATCAATGTATTGGTAATACAGGGTGACAGTGACCAACAGACTTGGCTGCAACACTTGCCCCGTTTTCTGCCTCATGAAACTTATCACCCGTTCTCAGTTCTTTACCTATCTGTAGCCCATGTAACATATTACATATGCGGGATCCTGATCCGGTATCACATACCCAGGACGTAAAGAATAGAGAAATAGTTCTGTATAAAGAACACACCCGAAGATGATGCATCAGCATGCACTCTCTTCGTTTGGGCGGCACGGGAAATCTGGTATTCCCCAATTTTCTGCTTTGTCTTATAACAATTATAAGTTGGAGCGGGACCAATGTTCCCCAGCACAGTATAACAAGCGGGTTCGGTCAATATTCCGTATTATTATCTCGATTAAGGCGTGATATGGTCGCTACCTGGAGAGAGAGAGAAGAAAACACTCAGTGTGCGCTCTTGCAAGAATAGATTGGTTATTATTTTATCTAATCAGGATGGCTCCCACTGTTTTTATCAAATCTTCCTTCAAACCCTAAAAGGAAAGACTAGCCGGGATTAATTACACACTACAAGTTCGCCAATCTTTCAGCCAGGCCAGTGTCGGTACTTTGAGGGAGATCCCCCGTGCTTTCGCACGAACCTAATTAATGTAAACCTCATTTTCCCAGAGGCGTAACCCCGTTGACACCTTTCTAGACACCTACTTGATCGGCTAATTGAAATGTATAAAACTCTCCCAGGAGTAACTCTTACTCGCAGCGGGTATCGGGATCCAACTATCTCATAGAAGGTATGCAATCTCATTGCAAATTTCAACACTTGAAATTCCCGATAATATTTTGCCCCTAGCAGCTATATGACCTTAACATAGTCAACAAATCATAAGTGCTAGTCAAGTTCAACCCGTCATTTCCTGATTGAATTAAACCCACCCGCACGACCCTTAACATAGTCAACAAAGTCGCACGACTACCCTAATCCAATCACATCATATGCTTATGCAGATAAGCACTAATTAGCTACCGCACACTACGCCTTAACATAGTCAACAAACGTAGCACGAATACTAACTAGTACTTATCTGAAATGACGGAGGGCTACGACAGGTTTTTCTGAAAACCTATTGCGTAATGAACTTGATATCGTTGTAGGATCGATTGAATTTTGAAATGGAGTGTTTTTGAGGCTTTTCTAGTTTTGCTAAAGGAGTCACTCCCGGTGAAGGGATCGTCGGTCCTTTCCTCGTCGAATGAGGTGCGGGATATATCATATATATCACTGTGCAAAGCAAAAACTATTAAAAGCAATCAAAAGACAAACCGAGTGTGTAGCATCTGCCAGTTATTGCTAAAGGAATCACTCCCGGTGAAGGGATCTCGGTCCTTTCCCTATCGAATAAGGTGCAGGATATATCAAATATACCGCTGGGCAAAGCAAGAACTGTAGCTACCTGTTTTATTTTTGAAATTCGATTCTACAACATCTTAGGTTTCTTTTTCATTCATTAATCATATTAATGAAGTCCCATCATTTAAATTACCTAAACATCACAGATAAATACGACGTTCACTTATGCCATCCGCATTCGCCTCGATGTCCCCTCGTGCACCGTTAGGTTAGGTAACTAACGGCAGAGCGGGGCAGGGCTAGCGCGGGTGTAAAACATAAGTAACGTCTATATAATATATCATATATACTATATACTGTATCCATCACAGAACATATCACATGATCACATCATAGATATCGCAGCAGAAGAAACATATGAAATATTGGATATACTAGGACGTCCGTGTTTTCAATACTAGCCAGTATAAAACACGGATTCCACGGTCGCGATGAATAGCCAAATCCACACCCCTAGACCCCTACGAGAGCGGCAACCAACCCTACCAATTCTAGAGTTAGGAGACCCAGACTCGACTCCTCGAGTTGGTCTCCCACTGGACTCCAGAACCCGGTTACTTGTGCTCCCCTCCTTGGGTCTATCCTAGTGCGGAAAAGTAAATAATATACAAAAGGTGACATCTTCCGCAACCTGGAAGTGCCCCAATAAAAGAATATTACATACAAGTTTTTACATGAATGAAAATGAAAAACACTCATCTCACAAAAAAAACCCCGGCTATTCAAACACGACGATCCAATATAACATATCCAGCAACACATAACATCACATGTCATCAACGTAAGTAAATATGCGCATCCCAATTGTCGTTGACATATAGCAACGAAACTGGCTATATCACATATTACACTTACGGTCACAGAAAAGAAAGTGTAAAACTACAACAGTTGGAATTCGCAACCTATTTAGACATCGCATGCCTAAACCAATGAATTCCTTAGACATCACATGCCTAACAATTATAAACCCCGCATTTTAGTCTCATTATCGAAAACTCTTTTCAATATCAAGTCGGGCAATTCAACAAGATTCCCGACATCCTGATCGAATGCTCGTCGCAAACTTCAGTAGGAGGCCGCACCCCCGATACCGTCGACGAAGTGCACCAAGGCGGAACACCGCTGCCGCGAGCATCCGAACGGACGCTTTCGGCGACGGGGTTCTCCTACAGATCAAGTTTACCCGGGGCTATGGAGTGAGGCTGTCTATTAAGTTTACCCGGCGAGTATCCGTGTACGCTACGTGATTGCGACGGACTTTTGATCACATCAAAATTCCGTGGCAACCGATCAAGTGAGACTAAACTGCTATGTTTATAACATTCATTCAGTTATCTCATAACTGTTTGTGAATTCCAATTATTGTATCCCATTCCAGATAATTAGAAAATGTTAACTTTCCGATCGAATATTCAAACACCCAAGTTTTCCCGATACAGATCAACACATGAAACAAGTCTAACAACATTCAGTTCGTGCCTCAGTACCAACGGTCCAGCCGTAGAAGGGTCAAGCCAACGCCTCACTTGTGGCACGCCGTACTGCCCCAAACCCGAAGGTTCAAAGGGCAGTTCAAGACGGTCACATAATCGAGTTAAGGTTTGTTGTCTTCTAGAGGGACCATCGCATTACTTGCACTACTTAGAACGTCGTTAAACTACGGAAAAATCCAACACTTGGAAATTTCCCGACAGGGGAAAAATTGGGTATTTATATCCGGTCGAACTTTTTAACATATTCAAAAAAAATTATCCGGAAAGCCACACAGACAAAATTTGATAATCCGATCGAACATACGAATCCCCAAAACAACCCAGAAAATTTAACTCTTGAATAAATATTAAAAATTCCCCGAAAATCCAACACCAGAAAAGAGGAATTACTGTGCAAGAATAAGAAGCTGACGTCATCATTCGACCGCGGAACCGCCGCAGAAGCCAGGCTTCTGCCACGGTTCCGCCGCACTCTGGTGGATTCATGGGTACGGGCTTCACAGTAATTCTTACAATTCCCTGCTGATTTTTCTGCATATTTTTAATATCGAAAAACTCCAGATTTTGGAAAAAGTCCAGAGAGCATGTTTGGTTTAGGGTTTCGGGTTCGTTCGGGTTTTAAACTTCGTCTACGCATCGCCTAAGGCTCTAGCTAGGCTCTGATACCAGTGAAGGTTTCCTAGGCACCCCAAGGTGGTCTCACAAGGCATCAACCATGCCCGTTTCAAAATTTACGGTGCCGAGAAACCCTAGACTAGATCGTTATCTAGAATTTTAGGCGACAAAAGCAACTAGTTTACAACTAAACTAAAAGAACGGAAATACAACCTTTGTAGATCTGGTTCTCCACCTCCATAGCTCCGTGATGATGTCTCCTCGCTGTCCAAATCGAATCCATGACTCTTGCATCGGCTTCATCGGAGAAAAAGCGGGCTAGGTCATCGACGACGATGCCGAAGATGATCTACGTCGAGGCATCACTAGATCAAGCTCCACCTTCACCAAGCCATGAAAACTTGTGAAGGAAACACACTCTACTACTTGGCAAGAGGTAGAGGATGAAGAAATAGGAAGTGGGTAGACTTTAGAATTGGATTTCTGACTCATTTGCTCAAGTTGCCATTGATAGAGCAAGCTTCTTCATGTTGAAGATGAAGAAGAAGAAGAAGAAGAAAATGTTATGATAAGTTAATTCAAAATAGAAAATAAATTGAATACTTATCATAATCCAACCATGGTCAAATGTAGAGAATGAACTAGGGTTAAGTGGAATGGTTAGGGTTAAGCATGAGACAAAATGGTCACTATGGTCAAAGCTTCATGAAGCTTCAATATAAAACAAAATAAGCAACCATTTTCTCTTTATGCTTTTCATTTTCCAAAAAGAATAAATAAATAAATAAATAAATAAGAAAATGAAAACCCTAACCATTACACAACAATGGTTTAATCTTTACACAAACCCAAGTGAGCATGTATCATCAAACATGATACAATCTTGTGCACAAAAATATATCACATATACAATGTGCACAATTCAAGTGAGAAAATCCATTTAAAGTGAACCAATACTAGTTAATGCAAAGTAATATATTAAATATATAATTATGCATTAAATCATTAAATCAACACTTGATTTAACGATCCGGTCATATCGCATACAACCGACTAATATCCAATGTATCGGCTTATCGAATCAACCCTTGATTCGATAACTAGGTTATATCGCATACAACCAATCGATACATTCATCGCGAGAATGAAATACGGTATCACATACACGCATTATTCTCGGTCCCGCACATATCTCATATGCGCTCCTATTTCGTTTCGCTTGAGCCAGGAAACCTCTGTGTAGGACTCTAAAGACTCGTCAATACGCCGGTAGCAGATGATGATCATATCAAGCACACACAAGCCGCAAGCGGTCTGCTAAACGTAACGGCCACCCGGGTATTGAGCGATCAGAAGATCGACGAGCAAGCCCGCTCACACTCCTGTGAATCCAACCAGTAACACTTACCGTACAGTCCGGTCTCGTCGTCTGATATGTCGCATATCTCGCCTAGGGGTGGAAAACGTCAGACCCCAATAGCTCGATAAGTCGTGTCGATATGAGGTCTATAACATTCGAGAAACTACTGGTAACACTTACCAGTAAATCTCAGCAACCCTGGCCAGGGATTTCCGGTTATAGCCAATCGAACACAGCGCAACATCAACTCCCTATACCGGGAGAGACGAATCCCCTCCTATCGCTCATTGCCTCCATGTGATTCGGGACTGTACCCAAAAACCACCGTTTTACACTCCCTCTTGGACGTGGTAAGGTGGAAATCAAAGCACAGTGGGAACCACACAAGACTCTATGACGATCTCGGGTCAACAGACTACTCTGTACCAGTGTCACCAGAGAACTGCCATCTGACGTAAGGTATAATACCATCTGGGAGTTCTCGGCGAGTCCGTCCAGTGTACCCAGTCTCTACTGAGCACCCGTATATCATCTCTGATGTCAAACACCAATGGATATGGGATCATCCATCACCCATCTGTATGGCTCGAGAAGGTATACGCTAGTCTACACTGGTATATCGATGCCCTGTCTCGATACACCCACGACTAGGGACCTTGAAGGATGTACTTATGGACTACCATGTCCCCACTAGTATGATCTGCATCATAGTCCAGGTAGTCAAGTACACATCCTGAGGGCTTTACCAACATGTAACAGAGAGACAATCAATGTACACGTTAAGGTAAAGATCAACCAGATAGCATACTATCATGTCGAGCAAGAAAGTCCTCCCTATATATGTCCAAGCATCCACTACAATATACATCCTATGTATAGTAATGGCCTCTTACGGCCAGAATTGGGCTAAGTCCAGTTGAAAATGTTCAACGTTTTATCTGCATTTGGCCTGTTAGGCCTTTACTAGGGCTCTGCCCCTGTTTAATAATGCATGATATTTTTGTTTGGTCTATTAGGCCTTTATTTGAGCTTTGCCCTTTTTTAAATGATGCACAACATCTGTTTTGGTCTGACAGACTTTTGTTTGGGCTCTGCCCCTTTTTAATAATGCATTGCATTTTTTATTAGGCCTGTTAGGCCTTTTAAATGGGCTCTGTCCCTTTTTTAATAATACAAAGCATTTATTGTTCTGATAGTGCGCCACGTGGCTTGTCATGCGCTTTGCGCCAGCGCAAGGCACAAATTCATATGGAGGTGACACGTGTCGCGCTCTGGTGAGCGCAAGCTCAGTGCGCTGCGCTAGTGTGATGCCGACACGTGGCGCGCTCTGGTGACTTGCGCCAAACAAAGAGAGCAGTGATCTGTTTGTAGAAGCGCAAGGCGCAACTGTTCTGGGCTGACACGTGGCGCTCCCTGGTGGCTTGCGCCAATCCAAGGAGCGCAACAGTGCAAATTTGAAAAGTGCAAGGCACTGTTTAATTTCTTGATCAAATTTATATCAAATAATGTTTCAAGAGGTTTTACCTCATGATTTAAA
This sequence comes from Agapanthus africanus, assembly GCA_030015575.1. Taxonomy (NCBI): domain Eukaryota; kingdom Viridiplantae; phylum Streptophyta; class Magnoliopsida; order Asparagales; family Amaryllidaceae; genus Agapanthus; species Agapanthus africanus. The sequence continues at coordinate 244,724,349 of CM057340.1, forward strand.
GAACCAATGGTTCATCAAAAAGCTGTGCCTTTATATGTAGATCAAAAGATCTAATAAAGAAGTATATTACTTCTTCTTTTTTTTTATTCTCATTATTTGATCTTTTCTTTTATTTTTTATTTAAGATCATGATCTTGTTTTTAGATCATTGATCTTTTTAGAAGAAATTCTTCTTTTCAAAGGTTTATCTTTTCCTGTTCTGAGTTCTTTCTCAAAGTTTTTAGAAGATTTCTGTGAGTTCTCTCTGTGTCAATCCGTTTTAGACTTGGAGTCTAGGGGCCTTTATATAGTGCCAATTGATTTGTTAAATCACTTAAAGAGATCTTTCTCTAATTGATTTAGGGATGTTTCCCTACCGTTGGATCTTTGATCCAAGGGCTTCTGCTTTACAGAAGAGAATCTTATTGTTTTAATAAGATTAGAAAGATCTTTCCAGAATTTTTCTGTTTAAATGCTGGCACAGTTGGCGCAAGCGCACCTGCGCTTGACACGTGTCGCATAGCGCAGAGCGCAGCACAATTGCGCTGCCACGTGTCGCGCAGCGCATAGCGCAGAGTGCAGCGCAGCTGCGCTGCCACGTGTCGCGCTGCGCAGCTGCGCTGCCACGTGTCGCACAGCGCATAGTGCAAAGCATCTGAAGCGTTGCTTCCTTTATTTTTATTTTAAATAGAGCCTTGCTCTGATTGGGTGCGCTGCCTTGGGCGCAGCGCTGGCGTGTCAGCTTATGACACATTGCGCGTTGCGCGCAGCGCAAGGAATCTGAAGCGTTGCTTTAATTTTTTGAATTTTTGAAATTCAAACTGGGCTTTGCTCTGATTGGGAAAACAAATGCCCCCCCGCCGTTGCGCTCACGTGGCGCACACTTGAGTGCAACGGTGGCAAGATCCCAATCGTCGGATCAACTCAGGAGTTGAAGGGGCGCAAGCGCCTATAAATAGGACCCTTGGCCCTCAACAGATGATTATCACTTCAAGATTTTTAATCTCAGAACTCCAGAGCCTTGCTCTCTATATTCAAGAACTCTAAGAGATTTAAGCTCTTAAAACTTTTAGGTAAATTTTTTTAATTAAATTAAATTAATTTTAATTGACAAAGCCTTGCTTTCATAGATCTTTGATCTAAAGAAAACCCCTTTGGGGTTTCACCAACAGAGTCTTGCTCTCAAGAATCTGTTTCAGGGCTTCTTAACCCATGAACAGAGCTTTGCTCTTTAGCAAAACATAGATCTTTTGATCTAAAAATGAAGAACTCTTGAGAGTTTTCATGGATCTTTAAAATCACAAAAAAAATTTAATTTTTAATTTTTTTAAGAATTAATTTTCCTTTGATGGATATCTCCATCATTATTACAGAGCTAAGCTCTTTTAATCTTTTGAGGAATTTCATTCCCCTGAGACCGTAGTTTGACAAGTGTTGCTCTGTGACAGAGCTTTGCTCTGAAAAAGGAGATTTTCTCCTTGTCTCTAGGGATTTCTCATTAACGAGAATATTCTTTTGGGGATCTCCTCACTAATTGACAGTCTCATCCAATGATGGGGCTGTCTTATTAACTGATGCATTGTCATCTAGATTTTGTGGGTCCCCCTTTAGTCTCTTATCCACTGCATTGCAGTGTGGTACAAATCTTGAAGTTCCAAGTGTCAGGCCCTTTTTTTTTTATATAAAATTAAATTAAGATACTGACAGCTGAATCTCGTTTTTCTCTGCAGGCAATCATGTCTGCTGATCTGTCTTTCCCATTCGTTCGCTCAGAGGGAGGATTTCCTGAGGCGTCGGTGGACCGGGAGATTTTCACTCTGATTAAGGATCATGACCCTGAGCACAAAAACCTTCACCTGTGGGGTAGGTGGTACAGTGAAATCATCAAGGGTCGTCGAAACTTCTCCTGTGCGACGCCTTCAGAGCCAATCTCGTCGATCCCGTATGCGGATGCACCCCCGGTGAACTATGCCGTGGAGGTTGTGAATTGGAACTCGGAGGATCTCCTCCAGCCTTCGATTGGTGCTATTCCTGTGCAGCCACCGCCGGCCGTGGATATTCTGGGGCGGCACATATGCCAGGGTGAGGCGCGCCCTTGGGGATAGGATTATAACCTCGGATTGACCCCGCGACAATCGGCCGGATATTTGCAGTGGGCGAGGTATATCTTGTCGGCGAAGAAGACGCATCTGATGAAGATCGTTTTATACCCTGCCGTTTACGCCTCGCTTTTTGAGTATCCTGCTCCTCCAACGTGGTGGGTTAAGGCATTCGTGGACCAATGGAACATCCCCACTCATACTTTTCTCTTGACGGACAGGGAAGTCTCCATCCCTCTGGAAGAATTCGCTGAGATATCCGGTCTGCCGTTGATGGGGAGCATTAAGAGGAGTTACTTCCTCCAGATTAGTACGTTTTCGCCACCAAGCCGCTGGTATTTGATTTAATGCCGGAGAATTCTATTCAGCACCAGTTTCCAAGTCTGGTCAGGGTGCTGAATATATATGAGGGTCTCTACTTGGAATCAGGAATCCGGGGAGTCAGTATTGCAGATTTTATTGCCCGCTTTCTTCGACCGGAGATTCTTTCACAGCGGAATGAAAAGTTCGCCAAGCTCGATGACCCCTTCGGCTTTGGCTTAGATCGCCTACCGGCATTGGAGAATGACCAATAGGGTTTTTTACTTTCCGAACGCTGCCATCATGCCCTCATCGGAAATCGCCGCCCCAGGCATTGACGAAGAGACCTTCTTCCTCGGCTTTCTGGGATTATGGCTGTCCTGTTCCGCGCTTCCTATGCACCCATGCTACATTAGGCCGGCCGTCTTCTACCCAGCGCACCGGATGGTAGTTGGTATACAATTGTCGATCGGAATCGCCGGGCTGGCTCACCTGTATCATGGATTAAGCGTGGCAGCGGACGCGAATGAACCCGGGGTGCAACCCGCCAATTTCCCAATGCACTATTTTACTTCATGGATAGAACTGCATATGCTCGGAGTATTCGGGATTCACAAGAGCCCCTCCTTTTACGAGAAGTGCAGACTCCCAAGAGTCGGAGCTTCTATAGTGAATCCATCTCCGCGGTAGGCTAGGGGGTTGCTTCTCCGTCCGCACATAGTCGGAGCGAGAATGTCTTTCCAAGACAAGGTGATGACCGTTGGCCCGGATACCTCCAAGACAGTGTTGACGCTGCACGATATTTTCAAAAACGGGGTCTCCATATTGAAAACCCTGGAGATCCTGCACTTATACTCCATTCGGCGGGGCTTTCTGGTGTTCAGGAAGGATGATAAGGAGCTCTTCATGAGGTACAACCCCCACCGGTTCGCCCAACAATCAAGCTATAACTAGGGGGTCCCATTGGAGGCGTTTTTAGAAGAGCCCGCGGCCACCATGGAAGGGATACGGAGCACGATGCACCATTTTATGCGGCTGAATACGGGATCCCACTTCTTTATCAGTGAGCCGAGCTGCGTCCCACGCATCCTCAACGTGTACGTGGCTTGGTACGGGCACGCCATGGGTGCAGTCATCCGTGAAGAGAAGCAGATGTTGGTTGACCTCAAGGGTGCGCCTCTCGGCAGCGACCGCAAGGCTCCCCTGAAGCCAAGGACCCCGGTCGTGCTTCCGCTGAAAGATGCTGGAGCTGGACCACCGCGCGTGCTGAGCCCTCCACGCGGATTGCCGCCTCGTGATACCGTGGACGCACCCTCAGCGCCCCGTGCTCTAGTGGAGATGGTGAATGTAGTTTCTCCCGAGTCTGGCGTGGGCTCGGACATTGGGACCCGCCGCCCTAAGGTGCCCACGAAGCGCAAGTTGATTTTGGGTGCTCCCGGGGCTCACGTGCAGAAGAGGAAGAAGAAGTCGCTCTTCCCTGCTGACGTTGCATTTGGTCAGGAACCTCATGCTCCTTATAGCGAAGGCTTGGGTGAGTACGGGACCAACGAAGGATTAGTTATGCCGCCAGACGACACTGATATGGCGGCCGCCATCGCAGCTTCAGAACGATTGGCAAGGCACGATGCGTGGTTAGCTAAACTGGCGCAATCGGGTAATCACTAGCTGTATTCTTCTGTCATTGCATCGTACTCTTATCATCGTCTTTGACTAACGCTTTTTTCTCCCTTTTTTTTTAAACAGGCATTTCTACCGAAGAAGCTATCGCTGCTTCCCTCAAAACTTTCCAGGAGGAGGAGCGACTCAGAGCATCCTTAGGCCTTGGTACATTTCGGTTCATTAAGTCTCTCCTTATATTCCTTATGAGTAATCTGACCCCCTTTTTGTCTTATCGTAGGGACCACAAGACCTATCTCGCAAACTGATGCGGGACTTCTCTCCGGGTCAACTACCGATGTTCCGGCCTTTTCGGAATTGCCGCAAGAGACCCAACTCAAAAAGCCGATGATGGATGCCTTGAAGGCTCTAGAGGCAACTCTAAACGCGGACGAAGATGCCTTGATGAAGGAAGCTTCGAAGAGGTCCGTCGTGACGGCCCGGGAAGAGAGGAAGCGGTTGAGGCGCGAGGTGGAGGAGCGCAGAGCTGCTTTGGCCATGGGAGCAGGCCCAAGCTATGTTCCTCTTGATGCTACTCCTTCAGAAGAGTCTCCGGTCGCCTTGTCTACTGCTCACAGACAGGCGGCGCGCGCAGCTCGGGAGGGCAACAATCAATCCACCTCAGGTAATGTGTCTTTCAAGAATTTGTTGCAAAGATTGTGAACCCATTGGTTCTTATATATCTTGTCCTGCAGGGCCGAGTCCAACTGAAGGAGCGGCGGAAACCGTCGAGCCTGAGGGGACAGTGGGGGTGGCACTGGCTGAACCCGAGCCAACGGTGGGCGACGTAGCCGGGGTTGCTGGACCCGAGCTAGTGGCTGAAGAAACGGCCATGCCTACTATGCCTGAGAAGGCCGCCGATGCCGAGCCCGAGGTAGCGGCAGATGAGACGGCTGCTACGGCCGAGTCTGAGGCAGCAGCGGAGGGAGCGGCTAAGACTGACGACCCTTAGCAACGGTGGACGAGACGGCTGCGACCGCCGAGCCCGAGGGGGTAGCGGGTGAGACGGGTATGATTCCCGAAGAAGAGCCGGCCGCTCTTTCTCAAGAGTCTGGAATGCTCCGATCATTGCTCTCCCCGTCTACGGTCCTCCGCCGTCTCCTGGCTTCGCGAGTACGACGACGGCTCCCGTAGAGTCTGGCGATGAGGCGTCGGGAGGTGGTCTCATGTCAATGGAGGGAGATGCCGCCGTTTCGGCCGGATCATCATCAGGTAAATTTCGGGTTACATCCTTCTTTTATTCCGCAACCTTTCCTAACAGGGCTTATCTTGTTTCTAATGCAGGTGCGGCCAGTGCCGATGCTCCATTGCTCGAGGGAGCCCCGTCAGTTACCGCCTTGACGGTGGCTACCTCTCTACCTTCTCTCGCACCATCGCAAATGTTGGAAGGTACGGATTTGTAACCCATTAGTTTTATCTTTCGGCCGCATAATTTATGTACTAATGTCGTACTATTGCGTCTTTGCAGGAGTACTTTTTGATCACCTTTACCAGGTGCTGCACCCGCACTTCTCTTTACCGTCGGAGCTCGCTTCCTCCAGTGGCGCGGGTGAGTATAATTTTCAATTAATACTCTTTCTTTTTCCTATAATGAACTTGTTTCTGATTTTTCTTTGCCCTGATTGCAGTGCTATAGATCGAAGGGGGAGATGAAAGATCAGTTGCGCCACCGGTCCTTCCGGCTTTGCCGTCTGCTGCAGCTGGTATAGTAAATTCCCTCATTGATGTCTTTTCTATATTTCTTGAATCGTCATTTGACTGTGTTTTTTTTTTCATCTATCGTTCCGGTTCCGGTCCCTCTTGAGTCTCACATCATAATGCCGGCAGGCCCCTTCTTGAGACGTCCATCTTCAAAGAATGCTGCGATGAGTTTGGGAATGCTGAGCGGATACGTTGAAGAGCTTGACACGGACGTTCCCCCATCTGCCGCAGATTTCGCTGTGGAGGTTAATCCGATGCTGGCGACGCTTGTAAATTTTCATAATGAAGGCGTCGTCGAGTCTTGGGTTAATCACTGCAGGGAGATTGAGGCCCGCCTGCATCTGCTGGAGTCGATGCGTCCGGCGCCCGAGATCTTGGCCACGAGTACTCAACGGGCGGCATGGATCGAGAAAAGCGCTTCTTACTTCCGCCATTTGGAACAAGAAGCAGCTTTAAGGCTGAGGGAATGCCAAGAGTCTTCAAGCGAAACTGCTCGCCTGCGTGCTGAAGTCGATGCGAACGCTACCCAGGTGAAGGCTATCTTCGAGGGCCTTCTTCAAAGTATTTCTGATGGGCTAGTACTGAAGCAGAAGCTCGATGCCGCTGAGCGTAATGCCCAAGGTCGCAACGCAGCTCAGCAAGCAGTTGAGGAGCAGCTTTCATCCTTCCTGCAGCAGCGGACTCAAGTGGAAGCAGAACTGGCAGTGGTAGCCGATCAGGAGAAGGCATTAAAGGAAGTGCGTGAGCAATTGATGGGTCTATTTAAGACGCTTCCTTCTCCTTGAACACTTTGTACCATTTGCAATTGTAAATAAAATGTATTTGCTTCTTTTATTCTTTAACACAATGTATCTTGTCCTCAATCAAATTTATGAATAAAAGATATACATTCTTTGTAATGTCTTATGTCATTTCTCCGCTTTCTTCTTTCTTTTATTATCAGCATGTTACTTTAGCAAACATGGTCGACAGATGATAGAACGAGCATCCTGTCTTGGTTTCTTCAAGAGGTAGCGATGGCTTAGGCCGCAGGTTCAGATCTGCTGCCTAAGACTTTTCAACTCTATGAGCCGTGAGGGTCTCATAAAGACTTTTCTCCCTACGGATCGAGAGGATCTCATAGGTGTATTTTCTCCTTAGCGGTCGTGAGGACTCCTAAGTGTGTTTTCTCTTGAGAGTCGTAAGGATCCCACAAGAGAATTATCCCTCTTACAAGTCGAGAGGACCCGTAAGCGGTTGTTTCCCTCCTCGTCGAGATTCGACTTTGGAGAGTGTGGCCCATGCATAGTATGCAGGAGTCCATTTTTAACTGACTTGCAGGGCCCCAATGCTTAGGAAACAGGTTTTTTTAATCCCCACTGCCTAAGGCTTTTCCTCACGAGTCGAGACGAATCGAGCATTTCTCGCTAAGACAATAATTTCCTCACGAGTCAAGACGAATCGAGCATTTCTCGCAAGAATATCCTAACGTCACAGTTAACCTCTGCTCTTTACGATAGAGGTCTGTTAGGGTCTGTGGTACTTAGGGTTTTGTCCGTCATACCGTCGCGTCGGCTGATGCATTCCTCGATAGGCAATCTTGCTATTCGAGTAGCCTTGCGATTGTCGTGTCTCTGATCCCTTCGGGGGCTGGACAAGACGTCTTCAAGTAATCTTCCAGGTAATATTACCGTCGAAATAGCAAGCGTAAGGATATTCCATGTCACTTTTTACTTGAGGTTAGGCTCATTTTGGAAAGCCCCGATGAGTCATAACCACTCCGCGCTGGTGTGGGATGATCTCCGATAGTCTTTCAGGCTTTATATGACTTGCCGTCAAGACCCTGAAGCTAGGAATTTGGCCTTTGCTTCGTTTGCTGGCATTGCATCCTCTATATCGAGACGAATGTCGCGGTTGTCTCTAGGTTGTTGGTGAACCGTCGAGGTTTGGAACTAGGGACTTTGCCGTGGCTCCGCTGTTTGATTGTCGCGTCTGAATCCTGTTGGAGGAAGAACGCTAGGGTGACATCTCGTCTGCTGTATCGATACGAACGTCGAGGTGGTGACCACTCTGCACTGGTGCAAGATGATCTCCAATTGTCTTTCAGGCTTTATATGACTTGCCGTTAAGACCCTGAAGCTAGGAATTTGGCCTTCGCTTCGTTTGCTGGCATTACATCCTCTATATCGAGATGAATGTCGCGGTTGTTTCTAGGTTGTTGGTGAACCGTCGAGGTTTGGAACTAGGGACTTTGCCGTAGCGCCGCTGTTTGATTGTCGCGTCTGAATCCTGTTAGAGGAAGAACGCTGGGGTGATATCTCGTCTGCTGTATCGAGACGAACGTCGAGGTGGTTCCTAGGTTGCCTGTGAACTGTTAGGACCTGGAACTAGGGACTTTGCCGTGGCTCCGCTTTACTGACCAGGGGGTCTTTTGTTGACGTTGCATTTAAATCCTGCTGGACTGCGAAGGAACGCCATTGTTGACATCTCGTCTGCAGTATCGAGACGAATGTTGAGATGAAGCTGGGATTCTTCCGTCGCTTCGCCTTGTTTTGACCGTGAAGTCTTTCATTGACGTTGCATCTGCATCCTGCCGGAGTGAGGAGAAACGCCGTTGGTGATCTCTAAGTTGTCAATATCGACGTCGAGACCCTGAAGCTAGGGATCTTCTTTTGCTTCGTTTGCTAACATTGTGTCTGCGATATTGCAACAAATGTCGAGGTTGTCTCTAGGTTGTCCATGCACCGTCAAGATTTGGCTTCGCTTTCTGGTGGAGCCTGTTGGGAAGGTATGGTTCCCTCTTTGTTTGTGCCCCTGGATTGTATACAGGGATCGATGTGATTTCACCTGTAGGGCATAAATTTCATTATATATATATTTTTTATTTTATTTCTTTCCGCGATGCTCTATCATTTCAGCTTTTTATATCGCGAAAATCGCGATTGCCCAATCATTTCGGCTATTTTTTGCGGTGCCCAATCATTTCGGCCATTTATTTTATTTTCACTCGCTGCTTTTTATTGCGAGTTGCCCAATCATTTCGGCTGTTTCTGTATGCATACATTTTTACTTGCTGATTTCGTTGCAAGTCACCCCATCATTTCGGCTATTTTATATGCATTTTTGGTTCGCTGATTTTTTTATCGCGAGTGTGGAACATGGAATCTGATGCCCATATTAGCATCAGCATCGCTACGACTGGAATATTGCCAGGAGCGAATCATCATTTGCTATGAAAGGACTTGGAATTTGATACCGATTTAGGCATCAGCATCGCTACAACTGGGATATTGCCAGGAGCGAATCATCATTTGCCTTTGTCGACGTCGAACAAAGGTGGCTTAGTAAACAGGGTTAGGGTCCTGTCGACTAAGGCTTTTGACTTCATAAGCCGTAAGGGTCTCACAAAGGTATTTCTCCCTGCGAGTCGTGAGGATCTCGTAGGTGTGTTTTCTCCTTAGGAATTGTGAGGATTCCTAAGTGTATATTCCCCTGTAAGTCGTAAGGATCTTACAAAAGGATTTTCTACTAAAAGGCGAGAGGACTTACAAGTGTTGTTTGCTGTACGAGCATATCCCTAGTCACGGATGGGACTTTGTTAGGGAAATGTTTATTCGCGCCCTTGGATTGTATACAAGGGTCAGTATGAGCCGCTTGTAGGGCAATATCGAAGGTTGTGGGAGTTGCTTAAGAATAGGTTCAGGTCTCTGTAGCTTAAGACTTTCAAATCTTATGAGCCGTGAGGGTCCCATAAAAGAGTTCTCCTTACGAGTCGTGAGGATCTCGCAAGTGTAATTTCTCCTAAGGGATCGTGAGGATCCCTAAGTATGTTGCTCCCTTGTGAGTCGTAAGGATCTCACGCGGGTGGTTTCTCCTTATAAGGTCGAGAGGATCCTGTAAGTGTCTTTTAACGAGGTTGCGCCCTTTTCGGGTTTTCACAAACACTCGCCGGTAGCCCTGCTGTTTTTACTCACGGAGCCCTTTTGGGTTTTCATCCGTGCCCTTTTTGCTTATGGACATACCGTTTTTTTCTCTTTTTTTATTCTTTTTATTCTTTTTTTTATATAACGAGGTTGAGCCCTTTCGGGTTTTCACAAACACTCGCCGGTAGCCCTGCTGTTTTTACTCACGGACGCGCCCTTTTTGCTTATGGGCATAACGTTTTTATTTTTATTTTTAATTTTTTTGTTCTTTTTTTTGTATCGGCTTTGGGATGTTGCGATCCACCGTAGTTTATCGACATCTCGGTCAGCAGCTAGTTTTAGGACGTAGTGGTCCGTCATTAGTCTAAGGGACGTTTCGGTCATCAGCCAGTTTTAGGACATAGTGGTCCATCGTTAGTTTAACGACGTTTCAGTCTTTCACCAATTTGAGGACATAGTGGTCCATCGTTAGTTTAACGACGTTTCGGTCTGTGGGGTTTTCCTTATGAATGAGCACGATGCCCCCGGCATATCCATCTTTTTAGGGGCATGTGGTTGTGGCGGGCTCACCTTCCAGTTTTCGGACAGTGCGAACTTTCCCTGTTGGTATTGGTTTTGAACCCAGTTTTTGAAAACATAGCAGTTTTCGATCGGATGGCCCAATACTTGGTGGTAAGGGCAATAATTAGGATTGTTGACATCATTCAGTTGTAGCTGGTGTTTCGGCTCCGGTAGAGTGATAAGCCTGTTGTGCACTGCCACTTCGAACAGCCTCCTTGTTTCATCCTAGGGAAACGAGTAAGGACGTTTCAACCTCTCATAGAGGGGTTGCCGCTTGTTGTTTTAGCGAACAATCGGTCTAGATCCACTCAATCGTTGTTGAGTGTTGGCGACGAAGGCCGTTTTTCCCTTTCCTTTATCCTTTTTGTTCGCTCCGTTGTTTGTGGGTCCGAGATTCTCTCCGGGTATCATGCAATTGCACGGCTGAATGTTCTCGCAATTCTTTAATTCTTCAGAGATGGATTCCTTAAAGAGAGGGCCGAAGGCTACTTTTTCGTCGGAGCCTCCCCCGAAAGTGAGAACTCGTGATCCCCCGGGATCATCCCTATGACAATTACCGGCAACTCTTTTATGCTCATCTGTCGTATTTTTTCGCTGTCTACGAGCTTCCCGCTTTGTTCTGTTGATGTGTCACCTGTGAGCGACATACCCTTGCCACCAACACTTAAAGGAGTCGCAGTCTTCAGTAGGATGTGCGATCTTCTGATGATATAAGCAGTAATTAGGATGCATCTCTACTCCACCGAGAGTGTTTTCTTCAGAGGGTGGTAGCTTCATTCCCATTGATATGGCTTTAGCAAACCTTTTCCTCGTCTTGAATTTATTTTCATCCGCAGCGCATGTCTCTTGATTTGACGGGAGTGCCTCGACTCTTTCGTCTAGTCGCTGGCGTTTGGCTCCTTCCAATATGGCCACCTCACGCTCTTGATTGGCTTTACTTTTCAGACGAATCTCATTCAGGAAGGCATCGATCATCTCGTCTGACGGCCACAGAAGTTCTGTTTCAGGACCCTCCCCATCGGTTTCTCGATGCAAGGAGCTTCTTTATCATCTATCGACGAGTGAGAGATCACATGACAACTTGCCACGTAATTCTCAGATCCTCTGATGAGTCTTCTCCATCATCTCCGTCTTCAAGGACGTGGCTGAGAAACTCTTGGAGCGTGATTGGGGTTCGCGTTTTCTGGTTGTACTCTTCCAGTGCGTCGTTTTGTTTCTGCAGGTCCGTGCGCTTGTCGCCAAGCTTCATGAGCTTTTTCGACCTCTTCTTCTTTGAAGACTTTGACGGCTGTTGGGCGCGGCTTTACCATCCCTTCGATGATCTGGGGTTCTAGCGGGTTCTTCCACCTGATCGCCGGGCATGCCTTAAGATCATTCAACATCCTCTTGGTTTTTGCTGATAGCACAACCTCCCATGGAGCTTCTTCAATAAGGGAGCACGTTGCCCCCGGCATATTCACCTTTTTAGGGGTATGAGGTTGCGGCGGGTTCACCTTCCATTTTTCGGACAACGCGAACTTTGCCTTGTTAGTATTGGTCTTCAATCCAGTTTTTGAAGACGTAGCAATCTTCAATCGGATGACCCAATACTCAGTGGTAGGGGCAGTAATTGGGATCATTGACGTCGTTTGGCTGCAACGGGCGTCTTGAATTCGGCAGATTGATAAGTCTGTTGTGCAATGCCAGCTCGAACAGTCTTCTCGTTTTATCTTGAGGAAACGAGTAAGGACGTCTTAGCCTTTCCTCGAGGGGTACGCGTAGACGTATATTGTTTTGACGGACAACCGGCTTCAAGTTGCTCGGCTGTTGTTGAGCATTGGCGACGACGATCGCTTTTCCTTTCCCCTTCTCATTTCGAGAGTCCGGCTTTGGAGGAGACGGTCTATGGCCCATCTGGTCCATTTGAGCTAGCTTGTCGATCAGGGCCTGGAACATGGTTGGTTTAAAGAACATCATGAACTGTGAAATAGTTGCATGAGGATCTAAGGTGCCCACGAACATGCCCACCGCTGGCGCTTCTTCGATACGTTGTTCGCACTTCGACCATAAGTTCCGCCACTGGATTGCATACTGAAACCAGGTTTCACCTGGCTTTACTCTTGCATTGATCAAAGCTGTTATTAGAGTATGCTCGCTGGCGCTAGCGAAACGCTGGGTAAACAACAACTCCATTTCAGCGAAGGTTTTTAACAAAGTCGTTCGGAAGCTCGGGGTACCATTCAAACGCCGTCTCCGATAAGCTACCGACGAATTGGCGAAGAAGGATCTTATCATCGCCGCTGGTGTTGCCACAAAGAGCCCTGAACTGGGCAACATGTTGATAGGGATTGCCTGTCCCTTGTAGACATGAAATTTTTGGATCGTGTAGCCCGGCGGGTATTTGATCTGATCATACCAGCTCGGATATGGTCGCCCCGTTTTAACAATTTGCCCAGCCGCTTCACTCGCCTGATGGGCTCGTATTTGCTGAGCTATATAGTTATCCAGTGCGGCCTTAGAAATGGTTTCTTCCTTGGCTGCTGATAGAGCCGGAGGAGGATTAGATGTCTCCTTTCTATCGTCTTCAATAATGATCGGAGGGTCTTTAGCTGGAGGGTCCGGCTGTAACATCATTCCTACCATGTCATGGAAGAGAAGTGCCATTTGTTTTATGTTGGCAGCTTGTTCTGCTGCTTCTCTATCCTTCTTTTCGAGGACTCTGCTTAAGAAGTCAGCGTCAGTTTCCTGTTCGTGCCGCTGTTCTGATGAAGCCTCCGAGCTTTCTTTTGGCCCGATAAGTGCGGCCATCGCAGTCATCATCTCCTGAAGCTTCTGCTGCTGTTCTTGAGCTTTCGTCACGGATCGGGTGAGCGGTCGGTGACCCGTCGCAGCGCAGCTGTCCTCTTTCCCAGATGCCATATAAACGGTATGCACCACCAAGCCCCCAGACTTGGGGCGTTTAGATTCAGTGTCTTTGCAATTTGCCAAAAAGGTAGGGATCTTCCCCGACCTCCTTCTTTTTTGAGTGATCGAAGTTGAGGGGGCCGTTGTAGTGGGCACCCAAGTAGCTGTTGCTTTTTGTGGCTTAACAAAATAATCCTTCTCCTGCCGAACCCTCATCTTTTTCTGTCGGCGGAGATAGTCTTGATCCATTACGGAGACTTGAACTTGACGCCAGACCTTGTAAATTTTAGAGGACAGCCGTTGAGGGGGCTGCTCCAGCTTCTTCTCTGGAGTATTCTCCACAGGTGAAGGAGTTCTCTTCAGTAGTACAGTAGGAGAGTTTCTGCGCACCTTGTTGAAGAGTTCAAAGTTGTTCTCGGTTGGAACAGCAGCATCGATCCCCACCATCGGAGCTGGCAAAGTTATCCCAGAGGGGGAGTTACCCCCAGCCTTCCTCACTCGGCGCCAGTGACGACATCGAGCGTGTCGTGCGGATGGAGTTGTTTCAGTTATAAGGGTGACTTCATCATGCCCCCTCTGGGCAGGGGAAGCAGCTTTGAGGACCTCACCTGGAGCAGAAACCGGAATGGGCAACCTTGTAAAAACTGACTTTTTAGAAGGAGAAGCCTTTTCAATGATTTCGTCCGCTTGAGCCAGGATGGCTATCCGCTTTGGGATGGTAGCTTCGGGTATCGCGGGCTTGTAGACGTTCTGGCCCAGTCTGCTGAAAACTAAGGTATTGAAGTTGGGCGACCCGTTGAGAGGGGTCGCGACAGTGGTAAGTCGATCAAAGACCGGCTTCTTTAGAGCTTCTTGCGATGTCATTGGGGCATTGAAGCTCATCGGTGGGAGCATGGTCCCAAAGAATAGTCCAGCGGTGGCTTGAGTTACCTTCTCCACTGGCATCTTGAAAAAGGAGGCCGCTTGGGGCCCATAAGTCACTCCTCCAGTAAGGACGAAGCGAGAGTTGCAGTTGCAGGTAGTGCCGTTTGAAGCCTGTTAGTGTATATGCCCTAGGGGCCATTATTGTATCATACTAGTTTGTATATTACTTAATGGAAGCTTAGGATATTCACATGTATATAACAGTCTTGCTAAACATGGTAGTATGCTACATGGTTTTTCTATCTTAATATGTGAGTATACGTATTGATAGAGCTCTCAGGATCTTGATTGACTACCAGCGTTGTGATGGCAGTCACACTAGTGGGGGCTGGGTAGTCTACAAGCACATCCTTATTCAGGTCCCTAGTCATTGGATTATCGAGACAGGGCATAGATACTCCGGAGTAGACTAGTGTGTACGCTTCTCATCCTAGTTGGGGAGATGGTCTGTCCCACAGCCGTCAGTACGTCGTACTGGAGATAGTATGCAGGTGCTCGTTAGGTTACGGGTACACCGGACAGGACTCACAGGGAACTTTTGGTTGGTTTTATACCAGTCGTCAGTGAACAGTTCCCAGGTGACATGAGTACAGCATAGTCCGCAGACTTGACACTGCTACTTCGCCTCGAGTGTGTCCCACTGTTCTTAGATTGCTACCCTACTACGGCTCAAAGGAGTCGTGCAAACAGGTAGCAGTTGGGTGCAGTCCCGAGCACTTGGAGGCAGTGGCGGTTAGACAGGATTCGTCTCTCCCGGTATTGGGGGTTGATATCGCGCTGTGTCAGAGAGCCATTACGCAAAGTCCCTGGCCAGGGCAAGCGAGATTTACTGGTAGGCTCCAGTAGTTTCTCAGGGTGTAATTGGCTTCGCTCCGATACGACTTATACCGCTATTAGGGGACTGACGCTTGCCGCTCCCTAGGCCCGATATGCGATAGTCTTAGACGAACAGACCGGACTGTACGGAGATTGTCACATCAGACTCAGTAGGAGTTCGGATGGGTTTCCACATCGGCCTTCTTATCGACATTTACCTGGGGACCGTTATGTACAGCTAGTGCCGCTTGCGGTCTGTGGTTAAACCCACTTCCAGTATAGTAGTCGAGTCTCTAGAGTCCCACACAGAGAGTTTCCCTACTCCAGGCGAAACGATATAGAGGTCGTATGGTTTTACGACAAGGGTTCGGACGCATAAGTGTGTTTACGCACGTACGACATCCGGACAGATTTTACTAGTCGGCTTTGGTTTAAGCCAGTTACTAGTATCCGGTTATTGGATTTATACAGTCTAAAGATTTTCCGTGTTTTCACGGATAGGAGGGGCGTTCTCGTAATTGCACGAGAAGCTTCTAGAAGATGGTGACTAAGGAGGTTAAGGTGGCATATACATTGAATGAGATTAGTGAGTCATATGAGTGATTCATCCATGTCATTAATGCATCATAAATGCTTAATGACTCATGGAGATGAATCACCATTAGATATTTGTGAAGCATGATTATTCATCATTTTATTTTCTTTTATTGATAAATCTTAATGCTTCATATATATTATGATAACTTATTTTCTCATATCAATTATCATTCTCACCTTCTCTCTCCTCAAGCTTCCTCTCTTCAAACCCTAATCCTCCCCTCTCATGTGTTGAGTACAAGAATTAGTTAGACTACTTAATCCATAACCCTCACTCTATATCATATAGGTACTTTGATTATCACTTAAAGAAACCTAGTTGCTTCAAGTTTAGAGGCAAAGCTTGGAGTAAAGCTCTCGTGGTGGATCATCTACTACTTGGAGAAGGCCGAGGTGGAGGTGGAGTTCGTAAAGACGAAGGACACGGTTCTTTAGATATAATCACTTCACATAGTAGTTTAGAACTTCTATGATAGTTGTTAGTTATCGTTTAGCTTCGATTCATGCGGTTAGTCAATGTTTAAGCAAAGAACAAGATCGTTTTTCATATTTCCGCCTCCCCGCAAGTCGTGGGGTGTTGTACATCGACTTACAGTGGTATCAGAGCCTCGCTAAACAATAATTAACTCATTAGCAAAGTCGTAAGTATTTCGAACGCAAAAAAGAACCGGAAAGATCATCGTTTTACATAGTTTCTGTCGAAATTTAAACAGGCCGTAAAAATTTTTCAGGGACCTGCAGAATAACAAGCAGGAAATTATAGGGGCACTCAAGAAATTTGGTTGCGTAACTCGGCTAACTTGCCGCGGAACCGCGGCGGATCCATGCGGAGGGCCGAGTTGGCCCAAATTTCTTCAGTGACCTTCTGGTGTTAACAGTGATATTTCTGGATATTTTATTTTCTGCTAAGATCTCAGGTGCACAGAGAAGTTTTGCAGTAGAATCTAAAGTGTTTTGCTCGATCTAAATTTTATGATGTTTGCTAATTTTATTATATATGTGTTTGTATAATGTGTTCGTAAACCTCCCCTAACTGCTAGTATGTCGGTTGGCAGAGGGTTGCACATTTCTGTAATGGTTTTTACTGTTTGTGGATGTGAACTGTATTGGACTGTTGTGATGATTAGCCGGGGTTTGTGATGGGTTATTATTTTAATTCATTCGATGTAATTGTAATATGTTGTAATATTATTTTTGCGGGGCACATCCAGGTTGCGGTTGTAGCCACCGTTGTATTATTTCATTTTACTGTTTCTGCTCCTAGGATAGACCCAAGGTGGGGTGCACAAACTACCGGGTACTTTGAAGTGTTTAGTGGCCTACTCACTTTGTTGAGGGAGAACGCTTCACTTCGGGTATTTGGCGGGTAGTTTGCCGTACCCGTAGGGGTCTGGGGTGGGGTAATGGCTATTCATCACAACTGTGTAATCCGTCTTTTGTTGCAGGCTCTAAACAAACGTGGATTGCTTGCAAATCCAATAAAGTTCATATGAGATCTGGAATGCCTATTATTGCGTCTGACGAATGTACAATATCTATATATGATAGCTATTTAGACGTCACTTATGTTTTACACCTGCGCTAGCCCAGCCCCCGCTCTGTCGTTAGTTAAGTAACCTAACGGGTGATGATGGGACCCCGTGGCGAATGCAGATGGCATAAGAGGACGTTGTATTTTCGTTGTTTTCTGCAATGATAGGTTAATGATGGGACGCATTATTTATAATGCAAAGAAAATAAACCAAAAGTTTAATCGTTGAAACAATTTAAAAGAAACCACTCGGTTAATGTTAAAACAGATATTTTTAAATGCGGAGCTTTAACCACTCCTTTTAAAAGCTATCAGGTTCCTTCGGTTATATCAAGTTCACAACGTTCACGGTTTCGCCAAAACCATTCGTAGCCCTCCGTCATTTCATCTGGGTATTCAGTAGTATTCAAGCTATGTATTTTGACCTAACGCCAAGGCATAGTGTTTGGTAGCTACTGGATATTCATTTGTTGCATAGATAGATGAGTTAGTTTGGGACAGTCGTATTATCATTTTGGCCGAACGTCAAGGATATATACGGATGGGTTCAAATTGACAAGATAATGATGGGTAGAACTTGACATGTGACTTATGACATTTTGACCTAACGCCAAGGTCATAAGAGCATGGGGCAAAAATATATATCGGGAATTTCTAAAGAAACTGAAATTTGCAAAGAGTTGCATACCATTTGGAGTTTGATGAATGTTGGTAGGATTCCTTCAACATTATCATACAATGATATTTGGATCCCGATCCTACTGTGAGTATATGCTACTTATCAGGATATTCGTCACTTAACAATCAATGCTATAAACCAAGTAGGTGTCAAGAAAGGTGTCAGCGGGGTTACGCCCCCAGAGAAAAGAGGTTCTTTAATTAAGGAACTTCGCGAAAGCGTTGGAAAACCTCCCTCGAAGTATCAACACTAGCCTGGCTGAACGGTTAAGCAAGAATTGTACAGTGAGAATAGTCCAGGCTAATTCTTCTTTTATGGTTTGAGGAAGGATTCGAGAAACAGTGGGAGCCATCCAGTTTAGATAAACTAAAAACCACTCTAAACTTGCAAGAGCATCATGCTAAAGAGTTTTCTTCTCTCTCTCCTAATTGCAGTGACCCTGAAAATGACTGGACTTAAGTTACTTTTAGAAAAAAATATACTGACAGGGCCAAACTATAAAGATTGGCTGCGGAATGTCAAAATGGCTTTGACCTATGACAAATTGGGGTACGTCCTAACCGCTACGACACCTGCTGTCCCTGGTCCCAAATCCAGTAATGCGGATAAGGAAATCCGCAAAACCTGGGATTTCGATTGCGCGAAAGCCAAGTGCATCGTGCTTGCCTCGATGAACAATGAACATCAGAGGAGGCATGAGGATATGGAACTAGATGCCATATTTCTCCATACAAAGGAACTTTATGGAGAGCAATCTCATATAGCTGTTAGTTATATGTATGCCGTAGAGGCCATTACTGTACATAGGATGTATATTGTAGTGGATGCTGGGACATATATAGGGAGGACTTTCTTGCTCGACATGATAGTATGCTATCTGGTTGCTCTTTACCTTAACGTGTACACTGATTGTCTCCCGTTACATCTTGGTAAAGCCCTTAGGATCTGTACTTGACTACCTGGACTATGATGCGGATCATACTAGTGGGGACATGGTAGTCCATAAGTACATCCTTCAAAGTCCCTAGTCGTGGGTGTATCGAGACGGGGCATCGATATGCCAGAGTAGACTAGCGTGTACCTTCTCGACCCATACAGATGGGCGATGGATGATCCCATATCCATCAGTGTTTGACATCAGAGATGATATACGGGTACTCAGTAGAGACTGGGTACACTGGACGGACTCGCCGAGAACTCCCAGATGGTATTATACCTCACGTCAGATGGCAGTTCTCTGGTGACACTGGTACAGAGTAGTCTGTTGACCCGAGATCGTCATAGAGTCTTGTGTGGTTCCCACTGTGCTTTGATTTCCATCTTACCACGTCCAAGAGGGCGTGCAAAACGGTGGTTTTTGGGTACAGTCCCGAGTCACATGGAGGCAATGAGCGATAGGAGGGGATTCGTCTCTCCCGGTATAGGGGGTTGATGTTGCGCTGTGTTCGATTGGCTATAACAGGAAATCCCTTGCCAGGGTTGCTGAGATTTACTGGTAAGTGTTACCAGTAGTTTCTCGAATTGTTATAGACCTCATATCGACACGACTTATCGAGCTATTGGGGTCTGACGTTTACCACCCCTAGGCGAGATATGCGACATATCAGACGATCAGACCGTACTGTACGGTAGTGTTACTGGTCGTATTCACTGGAGTGTGAGCGGGCTTGCTCGTCGATCTTCAGATCGCTCAATACCCGGGTGGCCGTTACGTTTAGCAGACCGCTTGCGGCTTGTGGATGTTTGATATGATCATCACCTGCTGCCGGCGTATTGACGAGTCTTTAGAGTCCTACACAGAGGTTTCCTGGCTCAAGCGAAACAAAATAGGAGCGCATATGAGATATGTGCGGGACCGAGAATAATGCGTGTATGTGATACCGTATTTCATTCTCGCGATGAATGTGTCGAATGGTTGTATGCGATATAACCTAGTTATCGATTCAAGCGTTGATTCGATAAGCCGATACATTGGATACTAGTCGGTTATATGCGATATGACCGGATCGTTAAATCAAGTGTTGATTTAATGATTTAATGCATAATAATATATTTGATATATTACTTTGCATTAACTAGTATTGGTTCACTTAAGATGGATTTTCTCACTCGGATGTGCGCATTGCATATGCGATATGATTTTGTGCACTTGCTTGTATCATGTTTGATGATGCATACATTTTGGTTAAGTGTAAAGAATTAAACCATGGTTAAGTGGATAATTAGGGTTTTGTTTTTCATATCTATTTATTCATTTATTTATTTATTTTCTTTTTGGAAAAAGAAATGGGAAGAATGGTGGCTTTCTTTGTTTGTAGTGGAATATTCATGAAGCTTTGACTTTTTCCACCATTCTTATCTCATCCTTAACCTAACCACTCCACTAAACCATGATTATTTCTCTACACCTAACTATGGTTCAATTATGATAAGAATGAATTTCTTTTCTCATTTTAAATCAACTTATCATATCATTTTCTTCTTCTTCTTCCTTGAACTCAAGAAGAAAACCTTAGCTCCATCAATGGTGATTGATGGAAATGAGTGAGAAATCCAATTCTAAAGTATACCCACTTCCTATTTCTTCATCCTCTACCTCTTGCCAAGTAGTAGAGTGTGTTTCCTTCACAAGTTTCATGACTTGGTGAAGTATGAGCTTGATCTTGCGATGCTTCGACGTAGATCATCTTCGGCATGGACATCGACGACCTAACTCGCCTATTCTCCGATGAAGTCGACGCTAGAGCCCGGATTTGATTTGGACAGCGGAGAGGACCTCATCTCGGAGCCGTGGAGGTGGAGGACCGGATCTACAAAGGTTGTATTTCCGTTTCCCATTAGTTAATTGTTAACTAGTTTACTTTTCGCCTAGTTTTCTAGCAAACGATCCGTAGTTTAGGGTTTCTCGGCACCGTTAAAATTTAATATGGCATGTTCGATGCCTTGTGAGACCTCATTAGCGTGCCTAGGAACCCTACAGTGGTATCAGAGAAAATCAGCAGGAAATTCTAAGAGATACTGTAAAATTCGTGAACCCAATTCCTTCAATGAGCCGCGGTTCCGCGGCACGAGCTTGGCTCGTGCGGCGGATCCGCGGCCGTTTTGTCTTTTCTGGGATCCAAATTTGCACAGTAATTGATAATATGCAGTGCTGTTTTTCCTGGGTATTTTTGATATTTTTCCAGAGTTTTAATTTTCAGGGTTGTTTTGGGGATTCGAATGTTCGATCGGATTATCGAATTTTGTCTATGTGGCTTTCCGGATAAATTTTAGAATATGTTAAAAAGTTCGACCGGATATAAATACCCAATTTTTCCCCTGTCGGGAAATTTCCAAGTGTTGGATTTTTCCGTAGTTTAACGACGTTCTAAGTAGTGCAAGTAACGCGATGGACCCTCTAGAAGACAACAAACCTTAACTCGATTATGTGACCGTCTTGAACTGCCCTTTGAACCTTCGGGTTTGGGGCAGTACGGCGTGCCACATGTGAGGCGTTGGCTTGACCCTTCTACGGCTGGACCGTTGGTACTGAGGCACGAACAGAATGTTGTTAGACTTGTTTCATGTGTTGATCTGTATCGGGAAAACTTGGGTGTTCGATTGTTCGATCGGGAAGTTTAACATTTTCTGTTTATCTGGAATGGGATACAATAATTGGAATTCACAAGAAGTTATGAGATAACTAAATGAATGTTATAAACATAGCACTTTAGTCTCACTTGATCGGTTGCCACGGAATTTTGATGTGATCAAAAGTCCGTCGCAATCACGTAGCGTACGCGGATACTCGCCGGGTAAACTTAATAGACAGCCTCACTCCATAGCCCCGACCAAGTGACTGTAGGAGAACCCCGTCGCCGAAAGCATCCGTTCGGGTGCTCGCTGTGGCGGTGTTCCGCCTTGGTGCACTTCGTCGACGGCGTCGGGGGTGCGGCCGTCTACTAAAGTTTGCGACGAGTATTCGATCAGGATGTCGGGAATCTTGTTGAATTGCCCGACTTAGTATTGAAAAGTGTTTTCGATAAAGAGACTAAAATGCGGGGTTTATAATTGTTAGGCATGCGATGTCTAAAGAATTCATTTGATCAGGCATGCGATGTCTGAGGTGGTTGCGGATTCCAACTGTTGTAGTTTTACACTTTCTTTTCTGTGACCGTAAGTGTAATATGTGATATCGCCGGTTTCGTTGCTATATGTCAACGACAATTGGGATGCGCATATTTACTTGCGTTGATGACATGTGATGTTATGTGTTGCTGGATATGTTATATTGGATCGTAGTGTTCGAATAGCCCGGGGTTTTTTATGTGAGATGAGTGTTTTTCATTTTCATTCATGTAAAAACTTGTATGTAATATTCATTTATTGGGGCACTTCCAGGTTGCGGAAGTTGTCACCGTTTGTATATTATTTACTTTTCCGCACTAGGATAGACCCAAGGAGGGGAGCACAAGTAACCGGGTTCTGGAGTCCAGTGGGAGACCAACTCGAGGAGTCGAGTCCGGGTCTCCTAACTCCAGAGTTGGTAGGGTTGCTTGTCGCTCTCGTAGGGGTCTAGGGGTGTGGGTTTGTCTATTCATCACGACCGTGGAATCCGTGTTTTATACTGGCTCGTATTAAAAACACGGACGTCCTAGTATATCCAATATTTCATATGTTTCTTCTGCTGTGATATCTGTGATGTGATCATGTGATGTTCTGTGATAGATACAGTATATAGTATATATGATATATTATATAGACGTTACTTATGTTTTACACCCGCGCTAGCCCTGCCCCGCTCTGCCGTTAGTTACCTAACCTAACGGTGCACGAGGGGACATCGAGGCGAATGCGGATGGCATAAGTGTACGTCGTATTTATCTGTGATGTTTAGGTAATTAAATGATGGGACTTCATTAATGTGATTAATGAAATAAAAGAAACCTAAAGATGTTGTAGAATTGAATTTCAAAATTAAAAGGGGTAGCTACAGTTCTTGCTTTGCACAGCGGTATATGTGATATATCCTGCACCTTATTCGATGAGGAAAGGACCGAGATCCCTTCACTGGGAGTGACTCCTTTAGCAATAACTGGCAGATGCTACACACTCGGTTTGTCATTTGATTGCTTTTAAGAGTTTTTGCTTTGCACAGTGATATATATGATATATCCCGCACCTCATTCGACGAGGAAAGGACCGACGATCCCTTCACCGGGAGTGACTCCTTTAGCAAAACTAGAAAAGCCTCAAAAGCACTCCATTTCAAAATTCATTCGATCCTACAACGATATCAAGTTCATTACGCAATAGGTTTTCAGAAAAACCTATTGTAGCCCTCCGTCATTTCAGATATGTACTGGTTAGTATTCGTGCTGCGTTTGTTGACCTCTGTCAAGGCGCAGTGTGCGGTAGCTGATTAGTGCTTATCTGCATAAGCATATGCATAAGCATATGATGTGATTGATTTAGGGTAGTTGTGCGACCTTGTTGACCTCTGTCAAGGGTCGTGCGGGTGGGTTTACTTCAATCAGGAAATGACGGGTTGAACTTGACTAGCAGCCTATGGTTTGTTGACCTTTGTCAAGGTCATAGGACGCTAGGGGCAAAATATTATCGGGAATTTCAAGTGTTGAAATTTGCAATGAGATTGCATACCTTCTATGAGATAGTTGGATCTCGATACCTGCTGCGAGTAAGAGTTACTCCTGGGAGAGTTTTATACATTACAATTAGCCGATCAAGTAGGTGTCTAGAAAGGTGTTAACGAGGTTACGCCTCTGGGAAAACGAGTTTTACATTAATTAGGTTCGTGCGAAAGCAGGGGGGACCTCCCTCAAAGTACCGACACTGGCCTGGCTGAAAGATTGGCGAACTTGTAGTGTGTAATTAATCCCGGCTAGTCTTTCCTTTTAGGGTTTGAAGGAAGATTTGATAAAAGGCAGTGGGAGCAGCGGAAACGTGTGCAAGATGCTTTATAGGATTAAAGCAGGCATCGCGGAGTTGGAACATCTGTTTTGATAGATTAGTCAAAGAGTTTGACATCATCAAAATGGTAGATGAACCTTGTATAAACAAAAAGGTAGTAGGGAGTATGGTAACGATCCTCGTAGAGTACGTGGATGACATACTCTTGATAGGGAAGAAGTTTCCTATGCTACGCTCGGTCGATCTCCGCTTATCACAAGGATTCTCCAATAGGATCAAAGTGATACCTCCTAAATCCTGGGTTTTTGGATCTATGAGATAGATCTAATTGGATGTTAGGACTCTCACTAGTTGTAGTGAGACGGTATCAACTGATCCTGGGGAGAATCACTGGAAGGGTTCCAGGGTGATAAAGACGACTGAATGTCAGTCGCAGGCATTGTCTTTACCCTCAGTAAAGTGACGGTATGTTGGAAGAGTTCCAAGCTAGATACCGTGGCATACTAGACGATAAAGGCTGGATACATCGCTACTTAAGATGCTACCAAAGTGGCTGTCTGGGTGTATATTGGTTCATGAGATGAACTTTGTTCCTCCCATTGTGTGACAATGGAGTTGTGGCTTATGCCAAGGAACGTCCGTCCCAACAGTGATCCAGACATATTCTAAGGCAATATCACTTGATCATGGAGATGGTTGATCTCCAGGGAGATCGAGGTTAGGAGAGTAGACTCAGAGGACAACACAGCGGATCCACTCATAAAGGCCTGTTCCCAAAGAGAGACTTTTATGGGATGGTTGAGTATGAGATACTGCAACCACTGCTACAGATGGCCCTAGTGCAAGTGGGAGATTGTTAGTTATATGTATGCCCTAGAGGCCATTACTGTACATAGGATGTATATTGTAGTGGATGCTGGGACATATATAGGGAGGACTTTCTTGCTCGACATGATAGTATGCTATCTGGTTGCTCTTTACCTTAACGTGTACACTGATTGTCTCCCTGATACATGTTGGTAAAGCCCTTAGGATCTGTACTTGACTACCTGGACTATGATGCGGATCATACTAGTGGGCACATGGTAGTCCATAAGTACATCCTTCAAAGTCCCTAGTCGTGGGTGTATCGAGACGGGGCATCGATATGCCAGAGTAGACTAGCGTGTACCTTCTCGACCCATACAGATGGGCGATGGATGATCCCATATCCATCGGTGTTTGACATCAGAGATGATATACGGGTGCTCAGTAGAGACTGGGTACACTGGACGGACTCGCCGAGAACTCCCAGATGGTATTATACCTCACGTCAGATGGCAGTTCTCTGGTGACACTGGTACAGAGTAGTCTGTTGACCCGAGATCGTCATAGAGTCTTGTGTGGTTCCCACTGTGCTTTGATTTCCATCTTACCACGTCTAAGAGGGCGTGCAAAACGGTGGTTTTTGGGTACAGTCCCGAGTCACATGGAGGCAATGAGCGATAGGAGGGGATTCGTCTCTCCCGGTATAGGGGGTTGATGTTGCGCTGTGTTCGATTGGCTATAACAGGAAATCCCTGGCCAGGGTTGCTGAGATTTACTGGTAAGTGTTACCAGTTGTTTCTCGAATTTTTATAGACCTCATATCGACACGACTTATCGAGCTATTAGAGTCTGACGTTTACCACCCCTAGGCGAGATATGCGACATATCAGACGATCAGACCGTACTGTACGGTAGTGTTACTGGTCGGATTCACTGGAGTGTGAGCGGGCTTGCTCGTCGATCTTCAGATCGCTCAATACCCGGGTGGCCGTTACGTTTAGCAAACCGCTTGCGGCTTGTGGATGTTTGATATGATCATCATCTGCTGCCGGCGTATTGACGAGTCTTTAGAGTCCTACACAGAGGTTTCCTGGCTCAAGCGAAACGAAATAGGAGCGCATATGAGATATGTGCGGGACCGAGAATAATGCGTGTATGTGATACCGTATTTCATTCTTGCGATCAATGCGTCGAATGGTTGTTTGCGATATAACCTAGTTATCGATTCAAGCGTTGATTCGATAAGCCGATACATTGGATACTAGTCGGTTATATGCGATATGACCGGATCGTTAAATCAAGTGTTGATTTAATGATTTAATGCATAATAATATATTTGATATATTACTTTGCATTAACTAGTATTGGTTCACTTAAGATGGATTTTCTCACTCGGATGTGCGCATTGCATATACGATATGATTTTGTACACTTGCTTGTATCATGTTTGATGATGCATACATTTTGGTTAAGTGTAAAGAATTAAACCATGGTTAAGTGGATAATTAGGGTTTTGTTTTTCATATCTATTTATTCATTTATTTATTTATTTTCTTTTTGGAAAAAGAAATGGGAAGAATGGTGGCTTTCTTTGTTTGTAGTGGAATATTCATGAAGCTTTGACTTTGTCCACCATTCTTATCTCATCCTTAACCTAACCACTCCACTAAACCATGATTATTTCTCTACACCTAACTATGGTTCAATTATGATAAGAATGAATTTCTTTTCTCATTTTAAATCAACTTATCATATCATTTTCTTCTTCTTCTTCCTTGAACTCAAGAAGAAAACCTTAGCTCCATCAATGGTGATTGATGGAAATGAGTGAGAAATCCAATTCTAAAGTCTACC
Source organism: Agapanthus africanus (assembly GCA_030015575.1). NCBI lineage: Eukaryota > Viridiplantae > Streptophyta > Magnoliopsida > Asparagales > Amaryllidaceae > Agapanthus > Agapanthus africanus. The sequence goes on from CM057340.1 coordinate 244,750,548, forward strand.
CACTTCCTATTTCTTCATCCTCTACCTCTTGCCAAGTAGTAGAGTGTGTTTCCTTCACAAGTTTCATGACTTGGTGAAGTGAGAGCTTGATCTTGCGATGCTTCGACGTAGATCATCTTCGGCATGGACATCGACGACCTAGCTCGCCTATTCTCCGATGAAGTCGATGCTAGAGCCCGGATTTGATTTGGACAGCGGAGAGGACCTCATCTCGGAGCCGTGGAGGTGGAGGACCGGATCTACAAAGGTTGTATTTCCGTTTCCCATTAGTTAATTGTTAACTAGTTTACTTTTCGCCTAGTTTTCTAGCAAACGTCCGTAGTTTAGGGTTTCTCGGCACCGTATTTTTTGAAATTGGCATGGTTGATGCCTTGTGAGACCTCATTAGCGTGCCTAGGAACCCTACAGTAGCAAGATACGAGACCTCTAAGAACTTGTTTCGAGCGAGGTTGGCTGTCGAGTCATCGGTAGGAGAACATGTCCAAAAGATGATCGGCTATATAGAAGAGCTCGCAGACCTTGGGACGACTTTGGATAATGAGCTCTATACAGACCTTATTCTCCAGTCCCTTCCTTCCACCTACGCCCAGTTTATCCTGAACATCAACATTCAAAGAAAAGAAGTTGAACTTCCGGAACTCCTGAACATGTTAAGGAGTGCAGAGGGCACCTTGCAGAAAGCAAGGAAAACACCCGCTATGTTTGTTAGCGGTGCTTCTTCTTCCGGGTCCGAGGCTAGGGCCACAGGAAGGAAAAAGAAGGCCGCCACCATACCTAGAGGAGGTGTAAGTAAGGTAGGAGGGAAGGGAAAGAAAAAGTTTGCGGTACCGGTAGTAGGCCGGGATGAATGCTTCCATTGTCACAGGAAAGGGTGGAAGAAGGATTGCAAGGCGTGGAACGCCAAGAACCAGGAACCGAAGCAAGCTGTGGCTTCGACTTCAGGTGTGTTTGTAATTGAGAATTGTCTGTCAATCAACTCTACTTCCTGGGTATTGGATACCGGATCAGGATCTCATATTTGCAATTCATTGCAGGCACTGAGAAACCGTAGAGTGCTGAAGGAAGGTGATATGACCCTAAAGGTTGCTAACGGAGCTAGCGTGGGAGCTGCGTCCGTCGGGGATTATCACCTGGGATTGACGAGTGGACACATTTTGGTTTTACATAACTGTTTTTATGTACCAAGCTTAACGTGTAATATCATATCAGTTTCCTTGTTATCAAATAAAGGTTATGATTTCACGTTTGTAAGAGATGTTTTTAACATCCACCTTAATCATGGTTTGATTGGGTCCGGTACACTAAATAACGGTATATATGTTTTAAACCAACTCCAAATTTTCAATGTCCAGAACACACTAAAAAGAAAGTCTCCAGATTTAAATAAAGCTTTCTTATGGCATTGTAGACTGGGTCACATCAATGAGAGAAGGTTGACTAAGTTGCATAGAGAAGGATATTTGGACTCGTTCGAATATCAAACTTATGACACTTGTCAATCTGGTCTCAAAGGAAAGATGACAAAGACTCCATTTACTGGACATGGAGTAAGAGCGAGCGAGCTCTTAGGACTCATACACAGCGATGTATGTGGTCCAATGTCTACACATGCAAGAGGTGGTTTTTCCTATTTCATTACTTTCACGGATGATTACTCAAGATACGGATTCATTTATCTGATGAAACATAAATCCGAGGCTTTTGAGAAATTCCAAGAGTATAAGAATGAAGTAGAAAACCAAACCGGCAAAAGTATCAAGACACTTAGATCTGATCGAGGTGGTGAATACTTGAGTGCCGAGTTCCTAGGTTACCTAAAAGAGAAAGGAATTCTCTCTCAGCTTACTCCTCCATACAGTCCACAGCATAACAGTGTATCGGAGAGACGGAATCGAACCCTATTGGATATGGTACGATCCATGATGAGTAATGCTGAGTTACCGCGATCTTTCTGGGGTTATGCGCTAGAATCAGCGGCATATCTTTTGAACATGGTTCCTACCAAGACTGTGCCTACCACACCATATCAGATGTGGAGTAGGAAGAAACCCCATCTTCAGTATATAAAGATTTGGGGATGTCCAGCTTTTGTCAAAAAGCAGCATGTGGACAAGCTCGAGGCACGATCAGTAAAGTGTAAGTTTGTGTGATATCCAAAGAACTCCAGGGGATATCTATTCTATTACGCAGAGGAACAAAAGGTATTTGTTTCTCATAATGCCCATTTTCTAGAACATCAGTTTTTAGAAAAGGAAACAAGTGGGAGCGAAATAGAAGTGGAAGAAATTCCAGAACCACAAACTAATACTGAAAGTTTGGTAGAACAAGTAGTTCAAGAAGAACAGGACATTCCCGCACCCCTCCGCAGGAGTAGTAGGCCGTCTCATCCGCCTGAGAGATACTACGGTTTTCTCATAGATGGGGATAGAGAGGATTGCATCATAGATGATGATGAACCTACTGGCTTCCAGCAGGCCATCCAGAGCGGCGACTCGGTACGATGGCTAGATGCAATGCGAACCGAAATGGAGTCCATGTACACCAACAAAGTATGGACTTTGGACTTTGCTCCAGATGGGGTAAAACCCATAGGATGCAAATGGATCTTCAAGAAAAAGATTGGTGTAGATGGACAGGTGGAAACCTATAAGGCTAGACTTGTTGCAGAGGTTTTCGTCAAAGACCTGGTTTGGACTATGACGAAACTTTTTCTCCAGTGGCTATGCTCAAATCCATTCGGGTCCTTCTTGCTATTGCTGCCTTCCATAATTATGAAATCTGGCAGATGGACGAAAAGACGGCTTTTCTGAATGGAAATTTAGAAGAGTGCGTCTATATGGATCAGCCAGAGGGTTTAAATCAGAGTGGGAGCAGCAGGAAAGTATGCAAGTTTCTTAAATCCATTTATGGATTAAAGCAAGCATCGCGGAGTTGGAACATCTGTTTTAATGAAACAGTTAAAGAATATGACTTTATCAAAAATCCAGATGAACCATGCATATATAGTAAAGTTGTAGCCAGAAGTGTCATATTCCTCGTCTTGTACGTGGATGACATACTGTTGATAGGAAATGACATTCCTATGCTACAATCTGTCAAAGGATTCTTGTCACACAGGTTCTCCATGAAAGACCTGGGTGATGCCTCTTACATTCTGGGGATCCGGATCTATCGTGATAGATCCAAGAGGATGTTGGGACTTTCACAGTCCAGGTATATCGACACTGTACTGAAAAGATTCAGTATGGAAGATTCTAAGCGCGGTAATCTACCGGCTTGTCACGAAATCACCCTATCCAAAGAGATGTCTCCCAAGACTGATTTGGAAAGGGAACGCATGTCTATTATACCCTACTCTTCTGCGGTAGGCTCTATAATGTATGTGATGTTGTGCACCAGACCAGATGTAGCTTACGCACTGAGCGTGGTAAGCCGGTATCAGTCAGACCCAGGGGAGAAGCACTGGATAGCAGTAAAGAACATTCTCAAGTACCTGAGAAGGACTAAGGAGATGTTCTTGGTTTACGGCGGAAAAGACCTCAGGATGGAGGCCTATGCTGATTCCGGCTTCTAGAGTGATAAGGACGATTCCAAGTCCATGTCAGGTTATGTCTTTACCCTTAATGGAGGGGCGGTATGCTGGAAGAGCTCCAAGCAGGACACCGTTGCTGACTCGACGATGGAAGCGGAGTATATAGCTTCTTGCGATGCCGCAAAAGAAGCAGTCTGGATGAAGAAGTTCCTAACAGAACTTCAGGTGGTTCCTACCATTGTTGATCCAATACCTCTGTATTGCGACAACAACGGAGCTATAGCTTTAGCGAAGGAACCAAGGTCCCATCAGAAGTCCAGACACATCTTAAGGCGGTATCACCTGATCAGGGAGATCATTGATCGTCGGGAGATCGAGGTTCGGAGAGTTGCTTCTGAAGAGAACATTGCTGATCCATTCACGAAGGCCCTACCTCAGATTTAGTTCGAGAGGCTACTCGAGATCATCGGTCTACGATATGCTAGTACATGGCCCTAGTGCAAGTGGGAGATTGTTAGTGTATATGCCCTAGGGACCATTATTGTATCATACTAGTTTGTATATTACTTAATGGAAGCTTGGGATATTCACATGTATATAACAGTCTTGCTAAACATGGTAGTATGCTACTTGGTTTTTCTATCTTAATATGTGAGTATACGTATTGATAGAGCTCTTAGGATCTTTCTTGACTACCAGCGTTGTGATAGCAGTCACACTAGTGGGGGCTGGGTAGTCTACAAGCACATCCTTATTCAGGTCGCTAGTCGTTGGATTATCGAGACAGGGCATCGATACTCCGGAGTAGACTAGTGTGTACGCTTCTCATCCCAGTTGGGGAGATGGTCTGTCCCACAGCCGTTAGTACGTCGTACTGGAGATAGTATGCAGTTGCTCGTTAGGTTACGGGTACACCGGATAGGACTCACAGGGAACTGTTGGTTGGTTTTATACCAGTCGTCGGTGAACAGTTCCCAGGTGACATGAGTACAGCATAGTCCGCAGACTTGACACTGCTACTTCGCCTCGAGTGTGTCCCACTGTTCTTAGATTGCTACCCTACCACGGCTCAAAGGAGTCGTGCAAACAGGTAGCAGTTGGGTACAGTCCCGAGCATTTGGAGGCAGTGGCGGTTAGACAGGATTCGTCTCTCCCGGTATTGGGGGTTGATATCGCGCTGTGTCAGAAATCCATTACGCAAAGTCCCTGGCCAGGGCAAGCGAGATTTGCTGGTAGGTTCCAGTAGTTTCTCAGGGTGTAATGGGCTTCGCTCCGACACGACTTATACCGCTATTAGGGGACTGACGCTTGTCGCCCCCTAGGCCAGATATGCGATAGTCTTAGACGAACAGACCGGACTGTACGGAGATTGTCACATCAGACTCAGTAGGAGTTCGGATGGGTTTCCTCATCGTCCTTCTTATCGACATCTACCTGGGGACCGTTACGTACAGCTAGTGCCGCTTGCGGTCTGTGGTTAAACCCACTGCCAGCGTAGTAGTCGAGTCTCTAGAGTCCCACACAGAGAGTTTTCCTACTCCAGGCGAAACGATATAGAGGTCGTATGGTTTTACGACAAGGGTTCGGACGCATACGTGTGTTTACGCACGTACGACATCCGGACAGTTTTTACTAGTCGGCTTTGGTTTAAGCCAGTTACTAGTATCCGGTTATTGGATTTATACAGTCTAAAGTTTTTCCGTGTTTTCACGGATAGGAGGGGCGTTCTCGTAATTGCGCGAGAAGCTTCTAGAAGATGGTGACTAAGGAGGTTAAGGTGGCATATACATTGAATGAGATTAGTGAGTCATATGAGTGATTCATCCATGTCATTAATGCATCATAAATGCTTAATGACTCATGGAGATGAATCACCATTAGATATTTGTGAAGCATGATTATTCATCATTTTATTTTCTTTTATTGATAAATCTTAATGCTTCATATATATTATGATAACTTATTTTCTCATATCAATTATCATTCTCACCTTCTCTCTCCTCAAGCTTCCTCTCTTCAAACGCTAATCCTCCCCTCTCATGTGTTGAGTACAAGGATTAGTTAGACTACTTAATCCATAACCCTCACTCTATATCATCTAGGTACTTTGATTAGCACTTAAAGAAACCTAGTTGCCTCAAGTTTAGAGGCAAAGCTTGGAGTAAAGCTCTCGTGGTGGATCGTCTACTACTTGGAGAAGGCCGAGGAGGAGGTGGAGTTCGTAAAGACGAAGGACACGGTTCTTTAGGTATAATCACTTCACATAGTAGTTTAGAACTTCTATGATAGTTGTTAGTTATCGTTTAGCTTCGATTCATGCGGTTAGTCGATGTTTAAGCAAAGAACAAGATCGTTTTTCATATTTCCGCCTCCCCGCAAGTCGTGGGGTGTTGTACATCGACTTACAAAGCCATTGATCTTCTGCCCTCTGCACGGAGCAAGACACCAAATCTTAGTACCTCGAATCCACAGGCAACCACAACAAATCGTGATTCGTTCGCGAACACGACACACGAAATGTGGAGTGGAAAGAGGAAGAGGTCCCACTGGGCGTGCCAGAATCTGTTCCCCTCCGAATGGCGGCCAAGACAGGGACGTCTTGCCTGAGATTCGGGGCAGATGATATTTGGTTCTATCCGTCCACCTCTCCGAAGATACCAAGTTGATTTATGACACCATGTATCGAAGGTTTAGACGGATGCGGCCGATGTAGCAGACTTCGCCAGATCCCCCCTCGCTTGAGGGGTTTTTGATTCTGGGGACGCTCTTCCCTGCAGGCGCAAGCCCCTGCAGTTAATTATGCAACCGCGTCGCAGTAACAACTTTCTCCTTCTCCAGAATTTCACTTCGCGTCGTGGGTGTTTGTTTTGTTTGTGGTTTCCCGTAGATTGTATACGGAGACTAATTTATGTCGTCGCCCGTAGGACGTGGATTAGTACAAATCCGTATTTTTTTAGATTTGGGTTTGGGGTTTTGGTTTAAGGATACGTTAGCCGTATTTGAGGCTAAGATCAACTTAAACGTTTGTTAAGGATACGTTAGTCCAGTTTGAGACTAAGATCAACTTAACGGGATCGTTTAGATTCGACAAAAGAGCGTTTGGGCTTTATTGTTCCAGTTTAGGGACATAGTGGTCCATCGTTCCCGTTTTGGGACAAATGTTAGTTTAAGGACGTATTAGTCCATGAGTTTAAGGACGTGTTAGTCCATGAGTTTAAGGACCCCACAGTCCGTATTGATGTGTGGTTATCGGGACCCGTCACCTCTCTGACGACGTTGAAGAATTACAACAACAAATTTCAGAGGAGTTCAGAGATGTACCCTTGAACCGGGTGTAAATTGATTTGAGAGAACAGTCGTTCTTGGTTCAATTTAATTTGAGGACTTACGGCCAGAATTGGGCTAAGTCTAGTTGAAAATGTTCAACGTTTTATCCGCATTTGGTCTGTTAGGCCTTTACTAGGGCTCTGCCCCTGTTTAATAATGCATGTCATTTTTGTTTGGTCTATTAGACCTTTATTTGGGCTCTGCCCTTTTTTTAAATGATGCACAGCATCTGTTTTGGTCTGACAGACCTTTGTTTGGGCTCTGCCCCTTTTTAATAATGCATTGCATTTTTTATTAGGCCTGTTAGGCCTTTTAATTGGGCTCTGTCCCTTCTTTAATAATGCAAAGTATTTATTGTTCTGACAGTGCGCCATGTGGCTTGTCAGGCACTTTGCGCCAGCGCAAGGCGCAAATTCAAATGGAGGTGACATGTGTCGTGCTCTGGTGAGCGCAAGCGCAGTGCGCTGCGCTAGTGCGCTGCCGACACGTGGCGTACTCTGGTGACTTGCACCAAACCAAGAGAGCAGTGCTCTGTTTTTAGAAGCGCAAGGCGCAACTGTTCTGGGGCTGACATGTGGCGCTCCCTGGTGGCTTGCGCCAATCCAAGGAGCGCAACAGTGCAAATTTCAAAAGTGCAAGGCACTGTTTAATTTCTTGATCAAATTTATATCATAGAATGTTTCAAGAGGTTTTACCTCATGATTTAGAGAACCAATGGTTCATCAAAAGGCTGTGCCTTTATATGTAGATCAAAAGATCTAATAAAGAAGTATATTACTTCTTCTTTTTTTTATTCTCATTATTTGATCTTTTCTTTTCTTTTTTATTTAAGATCTTGATCTTGTTTTTAGATTATTGATCTTTTTAGAAGAAATTCTTTTTTTCAAAAGTTTACCTTTTTCTTTTTCTGAATTCTTTCTCAAAGTTTTCAGAAAATTTCTGTGTGTTCTCTCTGTGTCAATCTGTTTTAGACTTGGAGTCTAGAGGCCTTTATACAGTGCCAATTGATTTTTTAAATCAATTAAAGAGATCTTTCTCTGATTGATTTAGGGATGTTTCCCTACCGTTGGATCTTTGATATAAGGGCTTCTGTTTTACAGAAGAGAATCTTATTGTTTTAATAAGATTAGAAAGATCTTTCCAGAATTTTTCTGTTTAAATGCTGGCACAGTTGGCGCAAGCGCACCTGCGCTGCCACGTGTCACACAGCGCAACTGCGCTGCCACGTGTCGCGTGGCGCAGAGTGCAACGCAACTGCGCTAGCGCAACTGCGCTGCCACGTGTCGTGCAGCGCAGAGCGCAAAGCATCTGAAGTGTTGCTTCCTTTATTTTTATTTTAAATAGAGCCTTGCTCTGATTGGGTGCGCTGCCTTGGGCGCAGCGCTGGCGTGTCAGCTTTTGACACGTGGCGCGTTGCGCGCAGCACAAGGAATCTGAAGCGTTGCTTCAATTTTTTGAATTTTTGAAATTCAAACAGAGCTTTGCTCTGATTGGGGAAACTGATACGACCCATGAAGGAACTCCATGCAACGCACAAACCTAACAAAGAACAACTGATCAACCCGAGTATAACCGGACAACCAGCATCCGAATGGAGTCACACCCTGACTAAACCTGGTTAGACGCCATAACGAATATTCATGGAGACCTGGTCCCATTCCCACTCCGGAACGGTTAAAGGTTGCAACTCTCCAGCCGGTCTCAGATGCTCAACCTTAGCACGCAACAAGACAGACACCCTGAAACGAAATCTGAAACTTCACTCTTCACCCCTGTCCACCCGTAACTATCTCATAAGTCACGCTACAAATTGGTGGAACTTGAATGAACACCGAAAGTTGACTGATGTGCCTGCTCTAGGATTTCGCGTCTCTGCCCATCAGCAATAGGTACACAAACGCGTCCCTAAACGTAGCACACCTTGGTCACAAATCAAGGACTCCGAATCATTACCCAGCCAAGTATGCTCAAGTATCTCTGATGAGCGAGCATCGGCGGGCAGTGCCTCACGAAAGCGATTAAGGAAAAGTGGTCGGGCGCGGACATGAGCAAGCTGTCCCCTCAGTAGAGGCGAACTTAAGCTGTACTCAACGATCGAACAAGAACTGTAAATCTACAGAAGACTGTCTCAACAATCAAAATCTGCTTCAGGAAGATGTACATTAAGCTCTGGTAGTCCGTGAAAATCTGCCACGACTCTCTGGACAAGTAGTGTTTTCCAAATTTCCAACGTAAAACCACCGCGGCCATCTCCAGATCATGAGTGGGATATCCTGCTCGTACTTCCTCCAACTGTCGGGAAGTAAAAGCGATAACTCTATAGTGTCACCTCAGTACACAGTCGAGCCCCACTCAAGAAACATCACAGTTAACCAACAAGGTCGCCCGAACCAGAAGCAAAGAAAGAACTGATGCAGTTGTTAACCGGGTCTTCAACTGCCGAAAACTCTGCACTTATGCCTCAGTCCAAAGAAAAAGGAACCTCCTTTCCGGTCAGTCCAGTTAATGGTGCAGCGATACACTAGTCATACAGCACGTAATAGCGGTAACAACCTGCTAAGCCCAAAAATCTGCGGAACTCCGTCTGTACACAAGTCTGGGCCAAAGCTGTACGGCCTCGATCTTCCTCGGGACCATAGAAAAACCGTCTCCCATAACTACAAGACCTAGGAGTCAACACAAACAAGCCTGAAGGAACACTCTGAGAATCTAGCAAACCGCTGGGGCTCTCCTAATGTCTGCAAAACAAATCCTCAAGTGCTACTCCTGTCCCTCACGACACATTGAATAGACCAGAATGTCGTCAATAACACAACAAAAACTGGTCAAGGAACGGCCTGAAGAAATCTGGTTCATCATATCTACGAATGCTGCTAGGGCATTGGTGAGTCCAACGACACCACCAAAACACACAAAGCCATTAGCACGCATAAGGCAGTCTTCGGAATGTCATCACTCCGAACCCGCAACAATGATGACCTGATCCCGAACAAACTTAGAAAAATATATCGCACTCTGGAGCTGATCGAAGAAATCGTCAATGCGAGGTAAAGGATACCTATCCGCACCGTAAGTCGGTTAAATTAACGATCAATCGATACACAACCTCAACTGCCGTCCTTCTCCTGAAGAACAGAATAGGAGCTCCCCAAATGCGAAACACTCATACGCACAAGCCCCCGAACAAAAAAACTCTGCAGCTGATCCTTAAGCTCCCAAAGTTTCGCCGGCTCGTCTGGAACAACGTCGAAAAACTATCGCACGAAGGAAAGCCGGTCCAACAAACCCACTGTGGCTCCGGTATCACGAATGAACGCCAAGAATCCTCGACATCTTCTTCTCAAAAGCCGACTCGCGAAGAAGGCTGAATTCAAGCTGTGTGAGGCGGCACCACTGCCCTCCCATGCACAACAAGAACTGACTCGCCGGGAAAACAAACCCTGTCTGTTTTCTCACGGCAGTCCACGGACGCATAGCACATAAGTAACCAGTCCGTTCCCAGGAGAACGTCAAATCCAAAAACTCTAGAAGGATCAAAACGACGGACGAATCTCTATCTCCTATCCGATTGGCACACGACTGAATTACGTGTGCGCAACAAAAGAATCCCTGACAGAAGTTAACACAACAAACGGCTGATCTAGCTAACTGACTCTCATCCCAACCATGGCATATGTGTGTAAAACAAACAAGTACATCAACAGAACATACGAATTTAGAATACCTGAAACTCTGCAATGGACGCCCGCGCGTCCTGATGAGTAGAAGCAAACTCTCGTGTCTGCCCCCTACCCGCAACTGGCTGAAATCCTTCTCTGCCAACCTGTCTCCTCTGAGCGAATCCTCTGCAACCACGACCTCTCTGCGCATAAGCTTAACGCGGTGCTAAGGAACAATGTCTGGCGAAGTGATGAAGGCTCCCGCATCGAAAACATCCACACGATGACTGCTGACCCTCCTGGTGATGAGAGCTGAACGACTGTCCTCGTCCTAAACCTCTGCTACTCCCGCGACAGTCATGAAATCAGTCTCGACGACTAGGCCTCTGTCTCTGGGCCGGTACACCGGTACGATTCCTGCACTGTTCCGGAACTCTCAAAGTCTCTGGAATACGTGTCTCGTCAACTGGGGTTGCATCCACTGGTGCTATGTAGGTGACGGAATGCTCCATGATTATTGAAAGGAACAACTGGGTAACAGGGGTGACAACCTCCTGTCGCTGCGCTCAAATGGCCTCAACCAATGAACTCATCGTCTGGCGCATGTCTTGAATCTCTGCCACAAGCCTAGCGATACTATATGTCAATGGAGGATCCATCTGCTCATGTGCAACGAGCGTGCCATCCTGGTCAGTCCTCGTCCTACCCGAGTCAATCCTGACCTCGGCCCTCGCTGCATCACTCTGAGTCCCCATAGTCATCGGCGAAAAAGGCTATAAATAGAAATAAGATTCGATATGAACACGAAAATCGAATCACAAGGATATGTCATCAAGGAAGGAATTTCAAGCAATTTGTACTTAGGTCGCTTTAGGCGGAGTACCGCATCGTGAGTATGCCGCGGACATACACACACTACGTTACTCTTCTTAAGCTACCTACTCCATCATACCAAGGTCATCCTACACTCCGAAAGGTAAAACCTAGTGCTTTGATACCAACTTTGTCACGACGCGAAATTGGCACGTGACGGCCCTAATACTACGCAACGTCTACAAGCGTAACGCGGTAAAAGAAATCCAGAACCCAGAAATCTAAACCATTAAAAGAAAAGATAAGATAAGAAACATTGTTTAAACTTTTGAAAATCTCAAGTATAAATTCTTTAAGTCCAATTTACTTTGTTGAAAATTTCGGCAGTACCTCCATTGTAAAAACCAACCCCAAAAATGGATACAACATAAATATAAAGTAAAGCATCCCCAACGGGAGAAAATCCACACCAAAAGGCAAAAAACAACAACCACAATAGATATATGACGCCGTAACGAAGAAATAAAAGATGATAAAATGGAAACTGTATAAAAGACAACCCAGTCACAAAATAATATACAATATCGTCCTCACCAAGTCTCTAAGTCAACATGAAAATAGTAGATGGAGAGTACAAGGATACAACGAATATACAATACAACAACGAATAACCACAAAACCCACCTAAGCAAACTGCACACTGTGAGATGATGCGGTATCCGCAGCAAAAGATGACAAGATAGATGAATAGCCTGCCTCGACTACTCTGGGGAACAACCTGCAAACACTGTGGCACAACGGGGGAGAGTTTCCAACTCGTGAATAGTAAATAACATAGGCAGGTAATCGCAAGTATGCACGTACAACGCGAATCTAACATAAGCAACCAATAGCAACAAAAGTCATATGTGTGCAATAGTCATGAAAGGTACACTAGCAGGTATCACTAATATATGAAGCAGTAATATGACAATCTGTATGCAACAATCATCTAAGGTACTCTATCAGGTACAACTAATACATGAAGCGATGATATGACAATGTATATATACAACAATCATGAAATGTACTCTATCAGGTACTACTAGTACATGAAGCAATGCATATAAATTAAAAGTATGTAAATGCAACAGTCATGGAAGGTACTCTATCAGGTACTACTAATACATGAAATAGTGCATAAACAATAAATGTGAAGTATGGAATGAAACATGTCATTTCCACGGAATCCTGACATCGTGGTAGGATCAAAGTCCATCAAGACAATCCAAATCCCAATTTCCTCAAATCAGCCCGCAAATTGGCTCTCATATCATATAAGTCTCACAAATCCTTAATGTACAATATTGAATAAATCTCATATATCCTAAATGTACAAAATCAGCAATCTCATATATATCATGTATCCAATATCAAATGAATCACCTATATCCCAAATCCAATATCAAATAAATCTCTAACATCCTAAATATTTTTGCATGAATAAATATGATGATGTATATAAATTGATATCAATACACATATATTAGCGTCCATTCCACTAATATTGGTGTAAAATCATATATAACAGCGTCCCATTCCACTGTTATGTATACTTAGGAGTAAAAAGAAATAGCATGAAACCAATGTGTCAAGCATCGACACAGAAATGTTGATCTATCAGGTGCTGTGTCACGACCCGAAAGTACGGAACATGACCGGCACTTAAACTACGAACGTCTCGAGGCGTACGTAATCTAAGTAAACGGAAAACCCAGAAATCCAAACCAAGAAAAGAAGTAGAGTGCAGGAAAAACCAAATTAAAGCAAGTAGTTTCAATAGCATAAGCCGAATTATGTGGTTTTTAAAAACATCAAAAATTTACTGAAAATTTCGGCAGAGTCTCCTTTGTAAATACTGGCCCCCAAACGGGATACAACATGAATAGTATACGAAATTAAGAAAAAGGCATCCCCAAGCGGGAGCTAGCTCTTCGTCAATCGACGGTCACAACCACACAAGCAATATAATATACAACGCCAACGGCGAGTATCAAAACTCAAAAGGAAACTCAAAACCACCAAAAATATAACGAGCGACTCTAAGGTCGAAAGAATAAACAACACTGGTCTCTATCTCAAAAATACATGTTTGGTTGATGGAGATTCTAGATACAACAGAATAATGATATACAAGATATATAATGGGGGTATGATACAAGTAAACCCACCTACTAGCAAATCACCCGAATGAAACTATGCCCGCAAAGCCGTAATGAAACCTGTACGGCAAACCTGCAAGAAACTGGGGCACAACGGGGGTGAGTTGCCAACTCGTGAATAGAAAAACATCTACGTACAGAAATCGCATAAATAACGCAATCCTAGGTCAATGATCATAATATATCCTCAAAAATATGTATAACATGCAGCCTATAACAATGGCTAGGGTAATATCTAACCGAGTGTAATCTCATGTGCCCGTGTCAGTGCCTCAGGTAGCAATATATCATATGAATGAGGTATGAATGCATGAAAACAGAATACATGTAAATGAAGAAACTGTTTTCATAAATTAGTGAGATTTCCTTCTGGTTTTTAAACTGAGGTATCATAATGAAATCAGTATCAACAGTGTCTAGCATCGACACAAAACATAAATCTCACTGTCTCGAAATATCAATGTCTCAATCTCAATATCTAGGGCGCCGTCAGTCCAGACCGGCCCCTACCATCCATCTCAAGACCACGACGGTATCCTCCGGATATCCGACGCGTCGGGTAATATCACCGGTAGGTAGTGCTCCCCAGCCAGGCTCAACGTCAACACCACATTCCTCTTGTCCCGGGGTACCATACCGGGCCCACCATGTACCCGTGACGGTTCCTCCACTCCTCGACACGGATCTCGAAAACCACAGCAAACTCATGGTGGACGACACTTACATCACTAGAAAATCGCAATTTACATATTTTAAAAATATAATAAGTTTAGAAATTTTGCGGCTTTCCCCCGAAATCCAGAAATATCATAAATCTCAAGAAATCATCACAAGTGCATATGTCAATGATAATGAATGTATATGGTATCAATAACCAAGTTGCAATGTGTGATTAATAACTAGGCATGAACAATGGAATAACAGTATGCATGAAGTGACAAGTAATAACTACAATGTCTAAACTGGCATATAAGGCAGGTACACTAATATCGTATCAACTACTAACTAACAACCTAAGTCAAGCAATAGTATTTTCTAAGTATACGTGACATGGCAATTACCGATGAAGATGTGTGTGAGCCGGCAAGTAAGTGTATGTGGTACATACGCATCATCGGTAATGGTGCTGGTGTCCTAACAGCATGATATCAATAATGGAGTATGCAGCAAAATAAGTATGCGGGGCAGAGCGAACAGCAATAATGTGCGGGAGCAGAATACTAGACACAACGATAACTAATCAGTATTAATCTAATATAAGTCCTACAAATGGTGCCTTTTGAAATAACACGAATCATGGGGTTTTTGAAAATAGGGGCTATGGTGTTTTTATGAAAAGATTCGTCTTTTGAAATATCCGTAGGATCCCTTGGGCTGTCTTTTAAAATACCCACGATTCGTTAGTTTTTGAAATAGGTAAGAAGTCTAATCTAATCTAACAACTACACTAAACTATACGGCTGAACTAACAAGCTGAACTACAGGTAAGGAAACCGCCTAACATCTGAGTCGATACATATACCTACCTGTATATGTATAGTCGGTGATCCCGCCTCAATAATATCATAGCTGATACCATATCTATAATCATGCATCCCAAGTCAAGAGTGCGGATCAATCATCAATATAGCTCGTACGTAAATCCGTCGTACGGCCTCCCAAATCTGGGTACGGGTCAATATCACATTCATCATACTATTCACCTGGTATCCTCTTTATCAAATATCAAGATCGGGGTACTGATCTACGTCTAGTACCATATTGATACCGCCTACGTATGCATGGACGTGTGTGAAACACTACGTCAAGGACCCGCTACAACGTCATGTCGTATCTCAAATACGAACCCTGCTATATCACCGATCTCACGGCCTCAAATCAAATCTATTCGACTCAGCTCAATCCCAAGTATCATCCTCAATCCGTATGTGAACACATAGTCCCATACCCATGTGAACACATAACTATAAAGAATCCCATGAGCACATATCAATAGGAATGTATGCAAGTATGTATGTGTGTATGTGTGTGTGTATGTGTAGTGCAACACTACCCTAGGGTTCGCAACGCTAAAATAATCCAACACACCAATATCCATCCTAAGCATCGTTATTAATCCCAAATAACATATAATAATTGTTGGTGTGTATACGCATCCGTATACACCACCACGGACTGCGGGGGTGCTATACGCCATCCACCCGACTTCTCCCCGTAGATATAAATCTACTCACCTGGTCCTCGCTAGCCGGTGCCGACGTCGCCACGCGCCTGCTTGTCGTCTCGAAGTCCACATGGGGGTACCTACATATCATAACGCACCATATCGTATTAAAACTAAATTCGAGATCGAAACGGCATACGAAAATCAAATCGGCACGCGTATCACGCATAGGTCCAAACCTATCGCCTACGTATGCAAGAATAGTCAAACCAACCCTCGATGTCGATGTACAAACGTCAAACCATCGAGAAAAATCCAATCACACTCATTTGCACATTCACGAACACTAATTTTAATATAAACTAGGTTAAAACTCACAAAAACGCCAATTTCACTTAAAAAGTCATTTTTCCGAAAATCTAGCAAGCACAATTCGCCGTTTTTGTACAAAACACGATGTTTAAATGAATGTAGAGGCCAATATATTTATTAAATATCTTAAATAAGTCGTATAAACAATTTCCGGAATTTAATCTCATTAAATTCTAAAAATCCTAATATTCTAGTTTACAAAAATACCCTTTTTAACAATTTCAAAGCAAAAATGTACAAACTACAATCTAGCTTAGATTTGCATGATCTAAAGCATTAAACCACACTTAATAAAGTTAATGAAATCATGAAAACCCTAAACACATTTTTAATCCCAAGAATTTAACAAATTTCAAAAACCTAGTAAGCAATTTAGCAAATTAACACAATTTTAAAACTAACCATTCACACTAGCTACTAACCTTGTATTATCATGACAACAAAGCCTAAATATAACACACAACCATACACCAATTTTATAAAACCCTAACTTGCAATCAAATTCACAACTTGAATTCCAAAACTTGCAATTAAACTCACATAACCAAATTAACACTTAAGTAAATTAGCTTAAGAAATTAGTAACAAATTAAGCAACAAAAAGTTTAGAATTATACCCAAAAACATATGAAGATCCACAAGCATCCATGGCCCTCCAAAATGCTCTCTTTTCACAAGGATACATGCTATACGGGCTAAGCTAAAATGGGTAGGAGTCGGATTTGGATTTAGATTTGAATTTGCATGGATTTTGAAGTGATTTGTGGATTTTTTTGATGAAGAAAGAGTGGGATTTGAGGGGGGGGGGCTGCTGCTGTTGGGAGGCCAGAAATGGGAGTGAGGAGAGAGAGGGAGGTAGAGAAAATGCAAGGGAGGAAAGTCAAGGTCAAGGTAAGGTCAAAAGTCCACCTAATTCACCCATTTTCTTTTCTTTTCTTTCATTTCTTTTCCTTTGAAATCAAGTGGGGAAAAATTATGGTGGGTGCTGAATTCAGCCATGGGGAGGAGTAAGTGGGGGTGTGTGGGTGTGGGTACGGGTGTGGGGTGCTGAAAAATGATAAATACAATACCCCAAACATCCATTTACGCTAAAAAAATGCCTTTTTTCTTCAATAATTTCTAAACCGTTTTGGCAAATGATTTCGTTCCAAAAACCACATGATAAAATTTTATTTAATGTTTTATGATGCACAAAATTTGTTTCAACTCATTCCGATTTGTAATTTTCCCTAATTAAATGTATTAGTGACGGCTTAAAATAATAATAAAATAATATTTTTTTTCAGAAAATTTGGAATTTCACCAGCGGCTCAATAAATACCAAATAATAGCAATTACATAGCTAGAATATGTATATTTAATTTTTATAATAAGATATTTGTATTTTGACTTTTTACAGAAAACCCCCTTATTTTACCGATTTTTCGAAATTTCACCGAAACGATTTTCAAAACGTTACAAACTTCCCCCTTTAAAGAAATTCGGTCCCCGAATTTAAATTCAAACTCCCCCAAATACTAAAACATTTAAGAAAAACCATCAAGTCGTCGGGGCTCCGAAATTGTAAATACATAAGACAAATCGTAGTGCAGCGCATGCGCTTGAAAAATGAGTATATAACTCAATTCAAAACTCCGTCAAGCATCCCGCAATCATCGGAGTCATGGAGAAGACATCAATGCCAAATCTCAAGCAAGACCGATATGCTGTAAATCGGAACTATACATGTAAATATCAGGAGAAAATGCATGCCAAATCCTTTAAGTTGCTGTGCAATGCACATAACACTGCACAGTGGCGGACGTCTATCATAAGAAAATAACTATATACATATATACCTTTGTTTGAAATGTACGTTCCGCCGTTTTGGGAACAATTTAGAAGGGTTTTCCTTGTTTTAAACGTTTCGCGTCATATCAGACACGTAGGTAAATACTGAGACTATAGCTCGCTTTTTGGAAATCCCTTCAATAACTATCAATGCATGCAAAATATATTCAGGTACTGCCCTCTGACTAGTCCTGCTCAGTACGAAAACACATAGCAATATCATAAAAACGTACTGCTCTATAAGAAAAATCAATCCCATAATACGCGTATGAATACTGCGTGCGTCTGGTGCGCACGGAAATCAAAATCCAAATATGTGCTATACATATGCACAGAAACAACATCTAAGTGCATCGGGTGTGCACGAAACATCTGTCGTAGGCAACATGTGTGCCTGACAGCAAAATCAGGTGCATCTGATATGCACGAAAAAAATCTCGATTTAGTGCATCTGGTGTGCACCAAAATCGCATCTCAAGACATGCGCTCAACATGCGCGAAAACCCAAAACCAGGGGCATCCATCATGCACGAAGTCATGAAATCCAATATCAAGCGCCGAACATGCGCAAAATCAAATCAGGTGCACAAGGTGCACAAAATAAATATCGAGTATCACAATCGAAATCAAAATCCAGTGCATCTAAGTGCACAAAAGGCGTATCACTGCACTGCTAGCATATATAAACTATACAGAATGCAGGAACCAAATCGTGTGCGTGCATACGCACAAAATCAATTCAAATGTCTAAAACCGTAATATCACAAACATGTGAAACCAAAGCACGAAAACGATATCAAGTGCAACACTGTGCAAAGATCGTAAATCCTCAATCATCAAAATCAAATCATGCGAATAAATCAACCAAAACATCGAAATCAATAATGGCGGAATAGTACCGCTCAAGCGCATCCTCTAAGAATCTCGGGCCAATTGTCGCGGTCACTAGTGGGACGTCTCGTCGATGATCATGAACTCTGGCCTGCTGGTGTGCGTAACAATGACCACTCCTGGGTCAAGGTCTTCACTGTGGATTACCAATCTCTCGGTCCATCGGCTCATCGGCCCTGTCAGGTGTGCTAACGGGGATGATCCCATTCTGGCACATCCCTTGTCATCTCCCGGTCAATCATTGCGACCACTCATAAGACAGCATATCACTGGCATCGGCCTCTGGCTCTCTGAATGTACGTGACACATCTGATCCTGGATGCAAGTATCATTGCAGCAGTGTCCTAGAAGGGATCCTGCTCACGGTCTCTTCCATGTCTCGTCTCTGCCAACTGTCCGCAAGTCATCATCCTTTCCTATATCTGCATCTTGCTCTGGAACGACTGCATACTCATCGCAACTCCTTCTGGAAGGTAAATCCAATACTCTGCCTCGGCATGCGCATCGCATCTCTGATGTCGGCGGAGGGGAACGTCATCATATCCAGATCTTGTACGAAGCTCTTACTCCATTTTTCTCTAATGTCGACCGCTTCGGACTCGTCTCGTCGTGGCTGCATGGACTGAGCTCCAACGGCTATCCTCGTATAGGGAGTCTCCCAAGAAATGCATCTCACCACCTAGCATCCGAATTAAGTCAAACCATCCAATCGATTGTCAAAACCTCATAATCCCCCAAGGGCTCAACATCTTGGGCACAGTTTAATAGTATCGAGTACATACCACAGCATCAGTGGTCCAGCCGTAGAAGGACAAACCCAAGCCTCACTAATGGCGCCGTGGAACTGCCGCAAACCCGAAGGTTCAAAGGCTTTCACACGGTCATTAAGTCGAGTTAGGGTTTCATTCTTCTAGAGGGTCCATAGAATTGCCTGCATGCCTTTCAGAATACTTTAAACTTGGAATAATAGGTTTCTGACATTCGATCATCTCTGTCGACTCCCAACGTCTCCGTGTGAAGTCGTCTCTAGCTGGAATCAATCTATCTGATGACCTCTCATCGGGTAGGCGAACGAACCACATGTCCTAGTCATTCATCCTCGGGTGACTAGCGACCTTCTATCATCTCCTAGTACAACTCATACTGCATTAGTTCCAGCGTCTGGGGTAATATCTCGTCGCTCGCAGCAACAACTGGCTCACTCGTCTGCACGCTGAACAGTGCCTCAATCATCATGAGTGAGCAATACACCAACGGTCATCAAAATCTGGCTGGCCTCTATCATTAGCTCAATCCTCTAGTGCTGATCAGCACATCCGAGTAACCTCATAAAGTCGATCCGCCAAACGCTCGTGGCGCGGAAACACAGTAAAAAGACACATCTCCGCAATCGTGTGTCGCCGGAATTTCGCCCTGGTCAGTCCTCGTTCGTGACGAGCTCGTGCTGACCACAACTCTAGCTGTAGCTCTCCCTGCCCGTAATCATGGCAGCAAAACCATAACTGGTACTGATGAGGCTAGATCGGAATGAATATAATACTGAGCAAAGAAATGTACATCCTAAGGCTTCTTAAGTGGAGTAGCGTATCGTAAATATGCCGCGGAACATACCTACGGTACGTCACTCTACTTTAGTCACCTATTCCATCAACCAAGGGTCATCCTACGCTCCGAAGGTAAAACCTAACGCTCTAATACCAACTTTGTCACGACCCGAAAGTACGGAACATGACCGGCACTTAAACTACGAACGTCTCGAGGCGTACGTAATCTAAGTAAACCGAAAACCCAGAAATCCAAACCAAGAAAAGAAGTAGAGTGCAGGAAAAACCAAATTAAAGCAAGTAGTTTCAATAGCATAAGCCGAATTATGCGGTTTTTAAAAACATCAAAAATTTACTGAAAATTTCGGCAGAGTCTCCTTTGTAAATACTGGCCCCCAAACGGGATACAACGTGAATAGTATACGAAATTAAGAAAAAGGCATCCCCAAGCGGGAGTTAGCTCTTCGTCAATCGACGGTCACAACCACACAAGCAATATAATATACAACGCCAACGGCGAGGATCAAAACTCAAAAGGAAACTCAAAACCACCAGAAATATAACGAGCGACTCTAAGGTCGAAAGAATAAACAACACTGGTCTCTATCTCAAAAATACATGTTTGGTTGATGGAGATTCTAGATACAACAGAATAATGATATACAAGATATATAATGGGGGTATGATACAAGTAAACCCACCTACTAGCAAATCACCCGAATGAAACTATGCCCGCAAAGCCGTAATGAAACCTGTACGGCAAACCTGCAAGAAACTGGAGCACAACGGGGGTGAGTTGCCAACTCGTGAATAGAAAAACATCTACGCACAGAAATCGCATAAATAACGCAATCCTAGGTCAATGATCATAATATATCCTCAAAAATATGTATAACATGCAGCCTATAACAATGGCTAGGGTAATATCTAACCGAGTGTAATCTCATGTGCCCGTGTCAGTGCCTCAGGTAGCAATATATCATATGAATGAGGTATGAATGCATGAAAACAGAATACATGTAAATGAAGAAACTGTTTTCATAAATTAGTGAGATTTCCTTCTGGTTTTTAAACTGAGGTATCATAATGAAATCAGTATCAACAGTGTCTAGCATCGACACAAAACATAAATCTCACTGTCTCGAAATATCAATGTCTCAATCTCAATATCTAGGGCGCCGTCAGTCCAGACCGGCCCCTACCATCCATCTCAAGACCACGACGGTATCCTCCGGATATCCGACGCGTCGGGTAATATCACCGGTAGGTAGTGCTCCCCAGCCAGGCTCAACGTCAACACCACATTCCTCTTGCCCCGGGGTACCATACCGGGCCCACCATGTACCCCTGACGGTTCCTCCACTCCTCGACACGGATCTCGAAAACCACAGCAAACTCATGGTGGACGACACTTACATCACTAGAAAACCGCAATTTACATATTTTAAAAATATAATAAGTTTAGAAATTTTGCGGCTTTCCCCCGAAATCCAGAAATATCATAAATCTCAAGAAATCATCACAAGTGCATATGTCAATGATAATGAATGTATATGGTATCAATAACCAAGTTGCAATGTGTGATTAATAACTAGGCATGAACAATGGAATAACAGTATGCATGAAGTGACAAGTAATAACTACAATGTCTAAACAGGCATATAAGGCAGGTACACTAATATCGTATCAACTACTAACTAACAACCTAAGTCAAGCAATAGTATTTTCTAAGTGTACGTGACATGGCAATTACCGATGAAGATGTGTGTGAGCCGGCAAGTAAGTGTATGTGGTACATACGCATCATCGGTAATGGTGCTGGTGTCCTAACAGCATGATATCAATAATGGAGTATGCAGCAAAATAAGTATGCGGGGCAGAGCGAACAGCAATAATGTGCGGGAGCAGAATACTAGACACAACGATAACTAATCAGTATTAATCTAATATAAGTCCTACAAATGGTGCCTTTTGAAATAACACGAATCATGGGGGTTTTGAAAATAGGGGCTACGGTGTTTTTATGAAAAGATACGTCTTTTGAAATATCCGTAGGATCCCTTGGGCTGTCTTTTAAAATACCCACGATTCGTTAGTTTTTGAAATAGGTAAGAAGTCTAATCTAATCTAACAACTACACTAAACTATACGACTGAACTAACAAGCTGAACTACAGGTAAGGAAACCGCCTAACATCTGAGTCGATACATATACCTACCTGTATATGTATAGTCGGTGATTCCGCCTCAATAATATCATAGCTGATACCATATCTATAATCATGCATCCCAAGTCAAGAGTGCGGATCAATCATCAATATAGCTCGTACGTAAATCCGTCGTACGGCCTCCCAAATCTGGGTACGGGTCAATATCACATTCATCATACTATTCACCTGGTATCCTCTTTATCAAATATCAAGATCGGGGTACTGATCTACGTCTAGTACCATATTGATACCGCCTACGTATGCATGGACGTGTGTGAAACACTACGTCAAGGACCCGCTACAACGTCATGTCGTATCTCAAATACGAACCCTGCTATATCACCGATCTCACGGCCTCAAATCAAATCTCATCGACTCAGCTCAATCCCAAGTATCATCCTCAATCCGTATGTGAACACATAGTCCCATACCCATGTGAACACATAACTATAAAGAATCCCATGAGCACATATCAATAGGAATGTATGCAAGTATGTATGTGTGTATGTGTGTGTGTATGTGTAGTGCAACACTACCCTAGGGTTCGCAACGCTAAAATAATCCAACACACCAATATCCATCCTAAGCATCGTTATTAATCCCAAATAACATATAATAATTGTTGGTGTGTATACGCATCCGTATACACCACCACGGACTGCGGGGGTGCTATACGCCATCCACCCGACTTCTCCCCGTAGATATAAATCTACTCACCTGGTCCTCGCTAGCCGGTGCCGACGTCGCCACGCGCCTGCTTGTCGTCTCGAAGTCCACATGGGGGTACCTACATATCATAACGCACCATATCGTATTAAAACTAAATTCGAGATCGAAACGGCATAAGAAAATCAAATCGGCACGCGTATCACGCATAGGTCCAAACCTATCGCCTACGCATGCAAGAATAGTCAAACCAACCCTCGATGTCGATGTACAAACGTCAAACCATCGAGAAAAATCCAATCACACTCATTTGCACATTCACGAATACTAATTTTAATATAAACTAGGTTAAAACTCACAAAAACGCCAATTTCACTTAAAAAGTCATTTTTCCGAAAATCTAGCAAGCACAATTCGCCGTTTTTGTACAAAACACGATGTTTAAATGAATGTAGCGGCCAATATATTTATTAAATATCTTAAATAAGTCGTATAAACAATTTCCGGAATTTAATCTCATTAAATTCCAAAAATCCTAATATTCTAGTTTACAAAAATACCCTTTTTAACAATTTCAAAGCAAAAATGTACAAACTACAATCTAGCTTAGATTTGCATGATCTAAAGCATTAAACCACACTTAATAAAGTTAATGAAGTCATGAAAACCCTAAACACATTTTTAATCCCAAGAATTTAACAAATTTCAAAAACCTAGTAAGCAATTTAGCAAATTAACACAAATTTAAAACTAACCATTCACACTAGCTACTAACCTTGTATTATCATGACAACAAAGCCTAAATATAACACACAACCATACACCAATTTTATAAAACCCTAACTTGCAATCAAATTCACAACTTGAATTCCAAAACTTGCAATTAAACTCACATAACCAAATTAACACTTAAGTAAATTAGCTTAAGAAATTAGTAACAAATTAAGCAACAAAAAGTTTAGAATTATACCCAAAAATATATGAAGATCCACAAGCATCCATGGCCCTCCAAAATGCTCTCTTTTCACAAGGATACATGCTATACGGGCTAAGCTAAAATGGGTAGGAGTCGGATTTGGATTTAGATTTGAATTTGCATGGATTTTGAAGTGATTTGTGGATTTTTTTGATGAAGAAAGAGTGGGATTTGAGGGGGGGAGCTGCTGCTGTTGGGAGGCCAGAAATGGGAGTGAGGAGAGAGAGGGAGGTAGAGAAAATGCAAGGGAGGAAAGTCAAGGTCAAGGTAAGGTCAAAAGTCCACCTAATTCACCCATTTTCTTTTCTTTTCTTTCATTTCTTTTCCTTTGAAATCAAGTGGGGAAAAATTATGGTGGGTGCTGAATTCAGCCATGGGGAGGAGTAAGTGGGGATGTGTGGGTGTGGGTACGGGTGTGGGGTGCTGAAAAATGATAAATACAATACCCCAAACATCCATTTACGCTAAAAAAAAGCCTTTTTCTTCAATAATTTCTAAACCGTTTTGGCAAATGATTTCGTTCCAAAAACCACATGATAAAATTTTATTTAATGTTTTATGATGCAAAAAATTTGTTTCAACTCATTCCGATTTGTAATTTTCCCTAATTAAATGTATTAGTGACGGCTTAAAATAATAATAAAATAATATTTTTTTTCAGAAAATTTGAAATTTCACCAGCGGCTCAATAAACACCAAATAATAGCAATTACATAGCTAGAATATGTATATTTAATTTTTATAATAAGATATTTTTATTTTGACTTTTTACAGAAAACCCCCTTATTTTACCGATTTTTCGAAATTTCACCGAAACGATTTTCAAAACGTTACATGCTGTCACCAAGACTGGCCCCCTGATAGGTACGTATCATACGCTATCCCAAAAACTCGAGTGCCTAGCTCTGACCCTCGCCTCTCGACGCATCCATACGCACATGACTCCCATCGGTATCCCCATGATAATCGCCGAGTCATTGGTAATGTCACCGGAAAGTATGGTTCCCCCACTAACTCATCTCCTCACTGAGATTCTTGCCCCGGGGTTCCTCCGGGCCCCACCATGTACCCGTACACGGACCCCTCCGTTCCTCATGTGGGGTATATATATATCCGAACCGATAAATCTCATGGTGGCTGCTGAAATATCATATCAAGGAAAACCGGGTTTTTCAAATAATGCATAATTTCATGAACTCCCACGGTCCCCAAATCCATAAAACCTCATGAAAAATCCATATCTCAATGCGAAAATCCATGAATATAATATATGGAACATAAAACTGTGGAAAGCATATAAAGGGAAAGCCGCTAATTAACTGCAACAAGTTAATATAAAATATCATGCGGTTCCTATTTTCTCCAATTCTAAATAATATCAAGTAAAGGTAAACATGTAACTATAATCAGATATGTGTGTAAACATGAAGGTATTGCAATGTATATGTATCTACCTATCAGTAATGATGTAATATACCCTCCGGGTATAAGTGAAGTATGTATGCAGGATATACATGTAGCTATGACATTATGTGTGTATGTACCTATCACTATTGGTACAATACCCTATAGGTATACAGGTAACTAGCATGTAAGCATGTCAAGGAATATGTGTAAGCATGTAGGTATATGGCTATGCTATATGTCATATGCATAAAGAAATATGAATAAATGTCTCAATGTCCCTATCCAAACAATATTATATCTATACGGATGTTGTGCGTTACATGGCAATTATTGACGGTGTGTGTGGCATACAATCAGTGCTCGTGCAACAAGAGCTGTCAATAATATATACAGTGTCCTAAGGATACTAGTCTAAGCACAACAATTAACTAAGCAATAAGGTGTATGCGCAATTCTAAATATAAAATAGAATGTGCGACAAGTCAAGCCATCTCTAGCCCAGACGCATAACGACATGCGGGCGATTCCCCTGTAGATGTTAAATCTACTCACCAACGCTCCTGGCTAAGTAAAGCCTACCACCTGTTTTCCCTTCGTCGCAGCGTCCGAAGTCACCGCCTGCAAACCTAAAATTTCACAAACACATCACATAAGCTAAATATCCTGAAACGACGAAAAGACAACGAAACGTAAGGATAACGCCCTGAAAAAATGCACTGCGCACTTAGCGCACCTAACGCGCACGACATCGGCGAAAAACCCTAACTAGGGTCGCTAAACTACGAAACACCAAGTGTAGACTCCGATCGTCCTGATCGCACAACACAACACAAAAAAATACGAGGAATATAATAGATATAACCTCACAACGACTAATCGAACCCACATCGGAAAAACCCCGAAACCTAGAAAACAACTTATCGCAATATTTCGCAGTAGAATCAAGAAAATGTTAGTTATATGTATGCCCAGAGGCCATTACTGTACATAGGATGTATATTGTAGTGGATGTTGGGACATATATAGGTAGGACTTTCTTGCTCGACATGATAGTACGCTATCTGGTTGCTTTTTATCTTAACATGTATACTTGCAGTCTCTCTAGTACATGTTGATAAAGCCCTTAGGATGTGTGCTCGACTTCCAGGACTATGATGTAGATCATACTAGTGGGGCCTGGGTAGTCCATGAGTACATCCTTCAATGTTCCTAGTCGTGGGAATATCGAGACTGGGCATCGATATTCCAGAGTAGACTAGCGTATATCTTCTCGACCCATATGATGGGCAATGGATGATCCCATATCCATTGGTGTTTGACATCAGAGATGGTATGTGGGTGCTTAGTGGTGATTGGGTACACTGAACGGACTCGCCGAGAACTCCCAGATGGTATTATACCTTACGTCAGATGGCAGTTCTCTGGTGACACTGGTACAGCTTAGTCTGTTGACCCGAGATCGTCATAGAGTCTTGTGTGTCTCCCACTGTGCTTTGATTTCCACCCTACCATGGCTCTACTGAGTCGTGCAAACAGGTGGTTTTTGGATACAGTCCCGATTCACATGGAGGCAATGAGCGATAGGAGGGGATTCGTCTCTCCCGGTATTGGGGGTTGATGTTGCGCTATGCTCGACTGGCCATAACTGGAAATCCCTGACCAGGGTTGGAGTGATTTACTGGTAAGAGTTATCAGTAGTTTCACGCTTGTTATGGAAGTTATATCGGCATGACTTATCAAGCTACTGGGGTCTGACGTTTACCACCCCCAGGCGAGATATACGACATATCAGACGAACAGACTGGACTGTACGGTAAGTGTTGCTGGTTGGATTCACAGGAGTGTGAGCAGGCTTGCTCGTTGATCTTCTGATCGCTCAATACCCGGGTGGCCGTTACGTTTAGCAGACCGCTTGCGGCTTGTGGGTGTTTGATATGATCATCACCTGCTGCCGGCGTATTGACGAGTCTTTAGAGTCCTACACAGAGGTTTCCTGGCTCAAGCGAAACGAAATAGGAGCGCATATGAGATATGTGCGGAACCGAGAATAATACCAGTATGTGATACTGGATTCTATTCTCGCGATTTGTATCATCAGACGGTTATATAAGATATAGCCGGGTTACCGAATCAAATGTTGATTCGATATATTGATACACTTGATATTAGTCGGTTATATGCGGTATGACCGGATCATTAAATCAAGTGTTGATTTAATGATTTAATGTATAATTATATATTTGATATATTACTTTACATTAACTAGTATTTGTTCACTTAAGATGGATTTTCTTACTTGATTTGCACAAGTTGTATATGTGATATATTTTTGTACACTAGTTAGTATCATGTTTGATGATACATGCAAACTTGGGTGTGTTTATGCTTTAAACCATGTTTAGGTAAATGGTTAGGGTTTTATTTACTTTATTTATTTTGGTTAAAAAGAAAAAAAAACTAAATGGTTGCTTTTGTTTTATGCAAGAAGCTTCATGATGCTTCATGCATCTTTGAAAAAGTAACCATTTTGTTTTTATTCATTAACCTAACCATTTCACCTAAACCTTAGTTTATTCTCTACATTAGTTACCTCACCCATGGTTGCTAAATGATAAGCATCACTTGATTTTCTATTTTAAGATTATTCATTCATTATTTTCTTTCTTCTTCTTCATCTTCTTCATGAAGAAGAAAACCATTGCTAGAAAATTCCAAGTGATGAATCCAAGTGAGAAATCCAATTCCAAAGTGAACCCACTTCCTATTTCTTCATCCTCTACCACTTGCCATGTAGTAGAGTGTGTTATCTTCACAAGTTTCATGACCTAGTGAAGATAGAGCTTGAATTTGAGTTGCCTCGACATAGATCATCTTCGGCATCGAAGTCAACGACCTAGCCCGATCATTTCTACGACGAAACCATCGCTAGAGTCCGGGATCTCGATGATCGCAGCGAAGGGACATCGTCACGGAGCTTTGGAGTGGAGGACCGGATCTACAAAGGTTGTAGTCCCTTTCACTTTTAGTTAAAGTTGTTAACTTGCATGTTCTTTCGCCTTACCTCTAGTATCGATCTTGTTTAGGGTTTCTCGGCACATAGAAAATTTTGAATTGGACATGTTTGATCAGTTGTAGAACCTCATGAGTGTGCCTAGGAACTCTACAGTGGTATCAGAGCCTAGCTAGAGCTTTAGGCGATGTGTAGACGAGATTAGAAACCCGATCGAACCCCGAAACCCTAATCAATACCCCTTTCTGTACATTTTCTGAAACTGTGGTTTTTTGTGAATTAAAAATATCCAAAAAATTCAGCAGGGAATTTTAAGAGTTACTGTGCAGCACGTGACCCTAACTCGACCAATGCGCCGTGGAACCGCGGCCCCACCCTGCTTGCGCGGCGGTTCCGCGGCCATATTGGTGAGTTAGGCCACGTGGTTTGCACAGTAATTTATTTCTGGAATTGCTGTGTTTTCTGGGAATTTTTAAATTTTACTCAAGAGTTGAGTTTTCTGGGTTGTATTGGGGACTCGGTGTTTCGATCGGGAAGTCTAATTTCGTCCATGTGTGTTTCCGGGTAATTTAGAATTTGTTAAAAAGTTCGACCGGATATAAATACCCACTTTTTCCCCTGCCGGGAAATTTCCAATTGTTGGATTTTTCCGTGGTTTAAGAACGTTCTAAGTAGTGCAAGTAACGCGATGGACCCTCTAGAAGACAACAAACCTTAACTCGATTATGTGACCGTCTTGAACTGCCCTTTGAACCTTAGGGTTTGGGGCAGTACGGCGTGCCACATGTGAGGCGTTGGCTTGACCCTTCTACGGCTGGACCATTGGTACTGTGGTATGATGTGAATGTTTTTAAACTTATTTCATGTGTTGAGCTGTTTCGGGAAAACTTGGGTGTTTGATTGTTCGATCGGAGAGTTTAACATTTTCTATTTTATCTGGAATGTGATACAATATTTGGAATCCACAAGTAGTTATGAGATAACTGAATGAATGTTATAAATCTAGCACTTTAGTCTCACTTGATCGGTTGCCACGGAATTTTGATGTGATCAAAAGTCCGTCGCAATCACGTTGCGTACGCGGATACTCACCGGGTAAACTTAACAGACAGCCACGCCCCATAGCCCCAACCAAGTGACTGTAGGAGAACCCCGTCACCGAAAGCATCCGTTCGGGTGCTCACGGTAGCGGTGTTCCGCCGTAGTGCACTTCGTCGACGGTATCGGGGGTGCGGCCGTCTACTAAAGTTTGCGACGAGCATTCGTTATGGATGTCGGGAATCTTGTTGAATTGCCCGACTTGATATTGAAAAGAGTTTTCGATAATGAGACTAAAATGCGGGGTTTATAATTGTTAGGCATATGATGTCTAAGGAATTCAGATGGTTAGGCATGCGATGTCTAAGTAGGTTGCGGATTCCAACTGTTGTAGTTTTACACTTTCTTTTCTGTGACCGTAAGTGTAATATGTGATATCGCCGGTTTCGTTGCTATATGTCAACGACAATTGGGATACGCATGTTTACTTACGTTGATGACATATGATGTTATGTGTTGCTGGATATGTTATATTGGATCGTCGTGTTTGAATAGCCGGGGGTTTTTGTGTGAGATGAGTGTTTTTCATTTTCATTCATGTAAAAACTTGTATGTAATATTCTTTTATTGGGGCACTTCCAGGTTGCGGATGATGTCACCATTTGTATATTATTTACTTTTCCGCATTAGGATAGACCCAAGGAGGGGAGCACAAGTAACCGGGTTCTAGGGTCTAGTGGGAGACCATCTCGAGGAGTCGAGTCCGGGTCTCCTAACCCTAGAATTGGTAGGGTTGCTTGCTGCTCTCGTAGGGGTCTAGGGGTGTGGGTTTGGCTATTCATCGCGACCGTGGAATCCGTGTTTTATACTGGCTCGTATTAAAAACACGGACGTCCTAGTATATCCAATATTTCATATGATATTTTCTGCTGCGTTATCTGTGATGTGATCATTTCAGATAGATATTGTATATAGTATATATGATATATTATATAGACGTTGCTTATGTTTTACACCCGCGCTAGCCCTGCCCCGCTCTGCCGTTAGTTACCTAACCTAACGGTGCAGACGGGACATCGATGCGAATACGGATGGCATAAGCGTACGTTATATTTATCTGTGATGTTTAGGTGGACTTAAATGATGGGACTTCATTAATGTGATTAATGAAAGAAAATAAACCTATAAGATGTTGTGGAATCGAATTTCAAAAATAAAAACAGGTAGCTACAGTTCTTGCTTTGCATCGCGGTGTTCCTTGTAGAACATCCTGCACCTTATTCGATAAGGAAAGGACCGAGATCCCTTCACCGGGAGTGACTCCTTTAGCAATAACTGGCAGATGCTACAACCCTCGGTTTGTCTTTTGATTGCTTCTATAGTTTTTGCTTTGCATAGTGATATATCTGATATATCCTGCACCTTATTCGATGAGGAAAGGGCCGACGATCCCTTCACCGGGAGTGACCCCTTTAGCAAAACTAGAAAAGCCTCAAAAAAACTCCATTTAAAAACCATTTGATTCCGCAACGAGATCAAGTTCAAAGCGTTAAAGGTTTTATTAAAAATCATTCGCAACCCTCCGTCATTTTAGGAAGTAGAGTACTTAGTATTCGTGCTGTGTTTGTTGACCATAGTCAAGGCACAGTGTACGTTAGCTAAGTGATGTCTTCCTACACCGCATATGATGCGATTAGTTAGGACAGTCGCGTGACTTTGTTGACCTTAGTTAAGGGTCATGTGGGTGGGTCTAATTAATCACGAAATGACGGGTAGAACTTGACTAGTACTTATGATTTGTTGACCATAGTTAAGGTCATAGGTGCTAGGGGTAAAAACCACTATCGGGAGTTTCAAGTGTTGAAATTTGCAATGAGATTGCATACCTTCTATATGATAGTTGGATCCTGATACCCACGGCGAGTAATTGTTACTCCTGGGAGAGTTTTGCTCTTTACAATTAGCCGATCAAGTAGGTGTCTAGAAAGGTGTCAAAGGGGTTACGCCCCTGGGAAAACGAGGTTTACTTTAATTAGGTCCGTGCGAAAGCACGGGGAACCTCCCTCAAAGTACCGACACTGGCCTGGGTGAAAGATTGGCGAACTTGTAGAGTGTAATTAATCCCGGCTAGTCTTTCCTTTTAAGGTTTGAAGGAAGATTTGATAAAAACAGTGGGAGCCATCCTGATTAGATAAAATATATAACCAATCTAATCTTGCAAGAGCACACGCAGAGTGTTTTCTTCTCTCTCTTTCCAGGTGCGACTATATCACGCCTTAATCAAGATAATAATATGGATGAATTGACCAAACCCGCTTGTTATACTGAGCTGGGGAACGTTGGTCCCGTTCCAAGTTATAATTGTTATAAGACAGAGCAGGAAATATGGGAATACCAAGATTCCCATGCCGCCCAAACGAAGAAAGTGCATATGATGCATCTTCTTCGGGTGTGTTCGTTACACAGAACTGTTTCTCAGTATCCTCTGCGTCCTGGGTATCTGATACCGGATCAGGATCCCAGATATGTAATCTGTTACATAGGGCTACAGAAAAGCAGAGAACTGAGAACGGGTGATAAGTTTCATGAGAAAGAAAACGGTGCAAGTGTTGCAGCCAAGTCTGTTGGTCACTGTCACCCTGTATTACCAATACATTGATTCTGAACAAATGCTATTAGATACCGAACCTGATATACAAAATCATATCAATCTCTTTATTTATTAAAGAAGGTGTTAGTTATATGTATGCCCTAGAGGCCATTACTGTACATAGGATGTATATTGTAGTGGATGCTGGGACGTATATAGGGAGGACTTTCTTGCTCGACATGATAGTATGCTATCTGGTTGAACTTTACCTTAACGTGTATACTGATTGTCTCTCTGTTACATGTTGGTAAAGCCCTTAGGATCTGTACTTGACTACCTGGACTATGATGCGGATCATACTAGTGGGGACATGGTAGTCCATAAGTACATCCTTCAAAGTCCCTAGTCGTGGGTGTATCGAGACGGGGCATCGATATACCAGAGTAGACTAGCGTATACCTTCTCGACCCATACAGATGGGCGATGGATGATCCCATATCCATCGGTGTTTGACATCAGAGATGATATACGGGTGCTCAGTAGAGACTGGGTACACTGGACGGACTCGCCGAGAACTCCCAGATGGTATTATACCTCACGTCAGATGGCAGTTCTCTGGTGACACTGGTACAGAGTAGTCTGTTGACCCGAGATCGTCATAGAGTCTTGTGTGGTTCCCACTGTGCTTTGATTTCCATCTTACCACGTCCAAGAGGGCGTGCAAAACGGTGGTTTTTGGGTACAGTCCCGAGTCACATGGAGGCAATGAGCGATAGGAGGGGATTCGTCTCTCCCGGTATAGGGAGTTGATGTTGCGCTGTGTTCGATTGGCTATAACAGGAAATCCCTGGCCAGGGTTGCTGAGATTTACTGGTAAGTGTTACCAGTAGTTTCTCGAATTGTTATAGACCTCATATCGACACGACTTATCGAGCTATTGGGGTCTGACGTTTACCACCCCTAGGCGAGATATGCGACATATCAGACGATCAGACCGGACTGTACGGTAGTGTTACTGGTTGGATTCACTGGAGTGTGAGTGGGCTTGCTCGTCGATCTTCAGATCGCTCAATACCCGGGTGGCCGTTACGTTTAGCAGACCGCTTGCGGCTTGTGGGTGTTTGATATGATCATCATCTGCTGCCGGCGTATTGACGAGTCTTTAGAGTCCTACACAGAGGTTTCCTGGCTCAAGCGAAACGAAATAGGAGCGCATATGAGATATGTGCGGGACTGAGAATGATACCAGTATGTGATACTGTATTCGATTCTCGCGATATGTGACATTGATCGGTTATATGCGATATAGCCGGCATATCGGATCAAGTGTTGATTCGATAAGTTGTTACAGTAGATATTAGTCGGTTATGTTCGACATGGCCGGATCATTGAATCAAGTGTTGATTTAATGATTTAATGAATAATTATATATTTGATATATTACTTTGCATTGACTAGTATCGGTTCACTTAAGATAGATTTTCTCACTCGGATGTGCGCATTGTATATGCGATGCACTTGATTGTATCATGTTTGATGATGCATGTTAACTTGGTTAAGTGTAAAATTTAAACCATAGTTAAGTTAATGATTAGGGTTTTCCTTATCTTATTTATTTATTAAGGAAAAGATTAAAGAGAAGAATGGTGGCTTTCTTTGTTTCTAGTTGAAACTTCATGAAGGTTTGACCAAAGCTACCATTCTTGTCTTCTTCTCCTAACCCTAACCATTTAACTAACCTTGGTTAATTCTCTACACTTGACTATAGTTAAAGTTA
This sequence comes from Agapanthus africanus, assembly GCA_030015575.1. Classification (NCBI taxonomy): domain Eukaryota; kingdom Viridiplantae; phylum Streptophyta; class Magnoliopsida; order Asparagales; family Amaryllidaceae; genus Agapanthus; species Agapanthus africanus. The sequence goes on from CM057340.1 coordinate 244,784,554, forward strand.
TGATAAGTATTGATTTACTTTTGATTTTAAAATCAACTTATCATATCATTTCTTCTTCTTCTTCCTTGAACTCAAGAAGAAAACCTTAAGGTCATCAATGGTGATTGATGATAAAGTAAGAAATCCAATTCTAAATTGAACCCACTTCCTATTTCTTCATCCTCTACCTCTTGCCAAGTAGTAGAGTGTGTTTCCTTCACAAGTTTTCATGGCTTGGTGAAGGTGGGGCTTGATCTAGTGATGCTTCGATGTAGATCATCTTCGGCACGTCGTCGATGACCTAGCCCGCTTCTTCTCCGATGAAGCCGACGCAAGAGCCCGGATTTCGATTTGGACAGCGAGGATACTTCGTTGCGGAGCTATGGAGGTGGAGAACCGGATCTACAAAGGTTGTATTTCCGTATCTCTTAGTTAAGTGTTAACAAGTTTATATTTTCGCCTAGAATTCTAGTTAACGATCCGCATTAGGGTTTCTCGGCACCGTTTAAATTTGAAATTGGTATGGTTGATGCCTTGTGAGACCTCATTAGGGTGCCTAGGAACCCTACAGTGGTATCAGAGCCTAGCTAGAGCCTTAGGCGAACTCTAGACGGAATTTGAAGTCCGAACGACCCGAAAACCCAAACCCAAAATAGCTCTCTGTCCTTTTTTCAAAAACTGGGATTTTTCCAAATTAAAAATTGCTAAAAAATTCAGCAGGGAAATATAAGAATTACGGCGCAAAAATATTTTCATGAACAGTATAAATGGCGGCGGAACCGCGGCAGAAGCCTTGCTTCTGCGGCGGTTCCGCGGCAATAAGGTGACGTCATCCTCCCCTTTCTGCACAGTAATTCATGTTTTCAGATGCTGATTTTTCTGGGAATTTTTAATATTTATTCAAGAGTTGAATTTTCTGGAGTTGTTTTGGGGATTCGGTATTTTGATCGGAGTATCAAATTTTGTCTGTGTGGCTTTCCGGATAAATTTTAGAATATGTTAAAAAAAGTTCGACCGGTTATAAATACCCAATTTTTCCCCTGTCGGGAAATTTCCAAGTGTTGGATTTTTCCGTAGTTTGACGACGTTCTAAGTAGTGCAAGTAACGCGATGGACCCTCTAGAAGACAACAAACCTTAACTCGATTATGTGACCGTCTTGAACTGCCCTTTGAACCTTCGGGTTTGGGGCAGTACGGCGTGCCACATGTGAGGCGTTGGCTTGACCCTTCTACGGCTGGACCGTTGGTACTGAGGCACGAACTGAATATTTTTAGACTTGTTTCATGCGTTGATCAGTATCGGGAAAACTTGGGTGTTTGAATGTTCGATCGAAAAGTTTAACATTTTCTATTTATCTGGAATGGGATACAATAATTGGAATTCACAAAAGTTATGTGATAACTGAATGAATGTTATAAACATAGCAGTTTAGTCTCACTTGATCGGTTGCCACGGAATTTTGATGTGATCAAAAGTCCGTCGCAATCACGTAGCTTACGCGGATACTCGCCGGGTAAACTTAATAGACAGCCTCACCCCATAGCCCCGACCAAGTGACTGTAGGAGAACCCCGTCGCCGAAAGCATCCATCCGGGTGCTCGCGGTAGCGGTGTTCCGCCTTGGTGCACTTCGTCGACGGTATCGGGGGTGCAGCCGTCTACTGAAGTTTGCGACGAGCATTCGATCAGGGTGTCGGGAATCTTGTTGAATTTCCCGACTTGATATTGAAAAGAGTTTTCGATTTTGAGACTAAAATGCGGGGTTTATAATTGTTAGGCATGCGATGTCTAAAGAATTCATTTGGTCAGGCATGCGATGTCTGAGGTGGTTGCGGATTCCAACTGTTGTAGTTTTACACTTTCTTTTCTGTGACCGTAAGTGTAATATGTGATATCGCCGGTTTCGTTGCTATATGTCAACGACAATTGGGATGCGCATATTTACTTACGTTGATGACATGTGATGTTATGTATTGCTGGATATGTTATATTGGATCGTCGTGTTTGAATAGCCGGGGGTTTTTATGTGAGATGAGTGTTTTTCATTTTCATTCATGTAAAAACTTGTGTGTAATATTCTTTTATTGGGGCACTTCCAGGTTGCGGAAGATGTCACCGTTTGTATATTATTTACTTTTCCGCACTAGGATAGACCCAAGGAGGAGGGCACAAGTAACCGGGTTCTGGAGTCCAGTGGGAGACCAACTCGAGGAGTCGAGTCCGGGTCTCCTAACTCTAGAATTGGCAGGGTTGCTTGCCGCTCTCGTAGGGGTCTAGGGGTGTGGGTTTGGCTATTCCTCGCGACCGTGGAATCCGTGTTTTATACTGGCTCGTATTGAAAACACGGACGTCCTAGAATATCCAATATTTCATATGATTCTTCTGCTGCGATATCTGTGATGTGATCATGTGATGTTCTGTGATAGATAAATATATAGTATATATGATATATTATATAGACGTTACTTATGTTTTACACCCGCGCTAGCCCTGCCCCGCTCTGCCGTTAGTTACCTAACCTAACGGTGCACGAGGGGACATCGAGGCGAATGCGGATGGCATAAGTGTACGTCGTATTTATCTGTGATGTTTAGGTACTTAAATGATGGGACTTCATTAATGTGATTAATGAAATTAAAAGAAACCTAAGATGTTGTAGAATCGAATTTCAAAATAAAACAGGTAGCTACAGTTCTTGCTTTGCACAGAGGTATATGTGATATATCCTGCACCTTATTCGATGAGGAAAGGACCGAGATCCCTTCACCGGGAGTGACTTCTTTAGCAATAACTGGCAGATGCTACACACTCGGTTTGTCTTTTGATTGCTTTTAAGAGTTTTTGCTTTGCACAGTGATATATATGATATATCCCGCACCTCATTCGACGAGGAAAGGACCGACGATCCCTTCACCGGGAGTAACTCCTTTAGCAAAACTAGAAAAGCCTAAAAAACACTCCATTTCAAAATTCATTCGATCCTACAACGATATCAAGTTCATTACGCAATAGGTTTTCAGAAAAACCTGTCGTAGCCCTCCGTCATTTCAGATAAGTAGTAGTTAGTATTCGTGCGGCGTTTGTTGGCCTTTGTCAAGGCGCAGTGTGCGGTAGCTGACTGGTGCTTATCTGCTTATGCATATGATGCAGATTGGGTTAGGGTAGTCGTGCGACCTTATTGGCCTTTGTCAAGGGTCGTGCGGGTGGGTTTAATTCAATCAGGAAATGACGGGTTGAACTTGACTAGCATCCTATGGTTTGTTGGCCTTTGTCAAGGTCATAGGAGATTAGGGGCAAAATATTATCGGGAATTTCAAGTGTTGAAATTTGCAATGAGATTGCATACCTTCTATGAGATAGTTGGATCCCGATACCCGCTGTGAGTAAGAGTTACTCCTGGGAGAGTTTTATACATTACAATTAGCCGATCAAGTAGGTTTCTAGAAAGGTGTCAACGGGGTTACGCCTCTGGGAAAACGAGGTTTACATTAATTAGGTTCGTGCGAAAGCACGGGGGACCTCCCTTAAAGTACCGACACTGGCCTGGCTGAAAGATTGGCGAACTTGTAGTGTGTAATTAATCCCGGCTAGTCTTTCCTTTTAGGGTTTGAAGGAAGATTTGATAAAAACCAGTGGGAGCCATCCTGATTAAATAAAATAATAACCAATCTATTCTTGCAAGAGCGCACGCTGAGTGTTTTCTTCTCTCTCTCTCCTGGTAGCGACCATATCATGCCTTAATCATGATAATAATACGGATTATTGACCGAACCCGCTTGTTATACTGAGCTGGGGAACGTTGGTCCCGCTCCAACTTATAATTGTTATAAGACAGAGCAGGAAATTGGGGAATACCAGATTTCCCGTGCCGCCCAAACAAAGAGAGTGCATGTTGATGCATCATCTTCGGGTGTGTTCATTATAAAGAACTGTTTCTCTGTAACCTCTACGTCCTGGGTATGTGATACCGGATCAGGATCCCAGATATGTAATCTGTTACATAGGGCTACAGATAGGTAGAGAACTGAGAACGGGTGATAAGTTTCATGAGGCAGAAAACGGGGCAAGAGTTGCAGCCAAGTCTGTTGGTCACTGTCACCCTGTATTACAATACATTGATTCTGAACGAATGTTGTTAGATACCGAACCTGATATACAAAATCATATCAGTCTCTTTATTAGTAAAGAAATGATAAAATTTTGTATTGATGGATAATGTTTTGAACATTTCCTATATCAAAAGTTGATCGGTTCAGGCACGTTATCTAAAAGCATTATTGTTCTAAATCAAACTACAGTTCTTTAGTATACAGAACACACACAAGAGGAAGAGTTCAGAAATGAACGAATTCTTCTTGAGGCATTGTAGACTAGGTCAGATCAATGTGACCCGACTAGCTAGAGTTACATATAGATGCATATTTAAATCAGTTTGAATTTACATCTTGTGAAACTTGCCAGTCATGTCACAAAGATAAGATGACCATAGCTCCGTTTACTGGAAACAGAGAAAGAGTTAATGAACTCTTGGGATGATACATGTTGATGTATGTAGGTCCCCTGTCTACACAAGCCAAGATTGGTTTTTTATACTTCATTACGTTCTCTGATAATCTCTCAAGATTCAGTCATATGTTCTTGTTGAAACATGAGTCCGAACTTTTTGAGATATTCACAGAATATAAGCGAGAAGTAGAGAACCAAAATACGGGTATAAGTATTATGTCCTTTGATGTGATCAAGGAGGAGAATACTTGAGCACGGAAATCCTGGACTATTCTAAAGGAGAATAAGATTCTCTCTCAGCATTACTCCTCCGTATACACCATAGCATGATGGTATATCGGGGCGGAGCAATCACACCCTATATGATAAGGTGTGCTCTATGATGAGTACTACTGAGTTACCTGTTTCCTTTTTGGGAGTTATGCGCTTGAGAAGCTGCATACCTATTGAATAGGGTTCGAATCAAATCAGTTGCCTACCACTTCATATGTGATATGGAATGGAAAGAGCCCATCTCTTAAGCTAGTTAAGATTTGGGGTTGTCCGGCCTATGTCTAAAAGCAAAATCGGGACAAGCTCGAGGCAAGGTCTGTAATGTAGAACTGGAAATGTTCCAGCCATACAAACTGCAGCAGATGATTTGATAGAACCAAAGGATTCAGTAGGTTCCAACGAACCTCAGCCTCTCCGCCGATCTAGTAGGGTTCCTCACCCACCTGAGAGATACTTCGGTTTCTCTATGACAGTGGGAGCGAGGATTGCATCATGAGATGATGACCCAACTAGCTTCGAGCTGGCCATCAGGAGTGAGACTCTATAAGAATGGCTGGATGCTTAGTGATCTGAGATAGAATCCATGTACACCAACAAAGTATGGACTTTGGCTGCTATATCTGAAGGGTTAAATCCCCATCAGGAGCAAGTATATCTTGGGAAGATTACTTGGTGTAGATGGAAAAGTTGAGACTTTCAAAGCTAGACTAGTTAAAGGTTTTCGTCATTGACCAGGCGTGGATAATAATGAAACCTTTTCCAGTACCTATGCTTAAGTCCATCCAGATGCTACTTGCCACGGCTACATACCATGACTACGATATCTGGCGGTTGGGTGTCATGACTGCTTTTCTAAATGATGTTTTAGAAGAGTGCGTCTATAAGTACACAGCCAGAGGACTTCGTAGACAGTGGAAGCAGCGGAAACGTGTGCAAGATGCTTTATAGGATTAAAGCAGGCATCGCGGAGTTGGAACATCTGTTTTGATGGATTAGTCAAAGAGTTTGACATCATCAAAATGGTAGATGAACCTTGTATAAACAAAAAGGTAGTAGGGAGTATGGTGATGATCCTCGTAGAGTACGTGGATGACATACTCTTGATAGGGAAGGAGTTTCCTATGCTACGCTCGATCAATCTCCGCTTATTACAATGATTCTCCACATAGGATCAAAGTGATACCTACTAAATCCTAGATTTTGGATCTATGAGATAGATCTAATTGGATGTTAGGATTCTTACTAGTTGTAGTGAGATGGTATCAATCGATCCTGGGGAGAATCACTGGAAGGGTTCCAGGGTGATAATGACGACTGAATGTCAGTCGCAGGCATTGTCTTTACCCTCAGTAAAGGGACGGTATGTTGGAAGAGTTCCAAGCTAGATACCGTGGTATACTAGATGATAAAGGCAGGATACATCGCTACTTAAGATGCTACCAAAGAGGCAGTCTGGGTGTATATTAGTTCATAAGATGAACTTT